>JAYESA010000001.1:184380120-184755120 GCA_036927795.1 Iris macrosiphon
TTCTCGGACTTGCGGAATATTACCGAAGGTTTGTAGAAAATTTCTCAAGGATTGCAGAACCGATGACGAAGCTGACACGTAAAGACCAGAAGTTTATATGGACAGAAGACTGCCAGAAGGCTTTTGAAGAATTGAAGAGAAGATTAACAACAGCACCTGTCTTGACTCTTCCTTTAGGGTCAGGAGGTTTTGTTGTTTATAGTGATGCATCAGGTAGTGGACTAGGATGCATTTTGATGCAACATGGCAAATTTATTGCTTATGCATCGAGACAGTTGAAGGTTCATGAGAAGAACTACCCAACACACGATCTGGAGCTAGCAGCAGTTATATTTGCACTGAAGATTTGGAGGCACTATCTTTATGGGGAGAAGGTAGACATCTTTACAGATCATAAGAGTCTGAAGTATGTATATACTCAGAAGGAGCTTAACATGAGGCAGAGACGTTGGCTTGAATTGATGGTAGATTTTGACATAGATCTGCAGTATCATCCGAAAAAGACGAATGTCGTAGCAGACGCACTCAGCAGGAAGCCTACGGCTTATTTTTTGACGATGCAGCCTGAGTTATTGATAGATCTACAGGAGCTTCAGATAGAGGTTGTTTTACCAGGACAGAGTGGCTTGCTGGCTAATCTCGAAGTTAAGTCATCACTTGTAGAGAAGATTAAAGAGGCATTGTCCACCGATGCTAGATTTTAAAGACTTAAAGAGAGGACAGAAGCAGGCACGCAGACAGGAATTCGCATACATAAAGACGGGACATTGAGGTTTGGGAATCGCATGTATGTTCCAAATGGAGAATTGAAACAGGAATTAATGACTGAAGCACATAGCTCTATGTACTCTGTTCACCCAGGAGGAACCAAGATGTACCGAGACTTGAGACAGTATTATTGGTGGCATGGAATGAAAAGGGAGATTGCAAGATTATTGGCTAAATATTTAGTATGTCAGCAAGTAAAGGCCGAGCATCAGAGGACTGCAGGTATGTTACAGCCGCTTCCTATACCAGAATGGAAGTAGGAACATATCACGATAGATTTTGTCACAGAATTTCCAAGGAGCCCCAGCGGAAAAGATGCAGTATGGGTTATTGTGGATCGACTCACTAAATCGGCACATTTCTTGCCATTTAGAGTTGGACAGTCCACAGAGGTACTAGCCGACATGTATATGCGACAAATCGTAAGATTACATGGAGTGCCGGTTAGTATTGTATCGGATCGAGATTCGAGATTTATATCTTATTTCTGGTGAAGCATGCAAGAGAGTCTGGGCACCAGACTCAAATTCAGCACAGCTTACCACCCACAGACAGATGGTCAATCGGAGCGCACCATTCAGATCTTGGAGGATATGTTGCGATCGTGTATGCTAGACTTTGGAGGATCTTGGGAAGATCATTTGCACTTTGTGGAGTTCTCCTACAACAACAGTTATCAGGCCAGCATTCAGATGGCACCATTCGAGACATTGTAAGGTAGAAAGTACAGATCACCAGTATGTTAGAGTGACGTTGGTGAACGTCAAATACTGGGTCCAGAATTGGTAACGCAGACAGTGGAGAAGGTAAAAGAAATTCAGAATCATCTTCGAGCAGTTCAGGACAGACAGAAGCATTGGGCTGATGTCACGCCCTGATCTCGCCTAACCGATAATCGTCCCCCGGGCGTGATGCCGTGCACGCGTAGGGCGCGCGTGCACCAGGCCTTAGGCATAAGGATATTCTTTAGATCAATGCAACAGAGTAGACAAATAAGATAACACAAGGTTGAGGCATAGAAAAGTTTCTCTTTTATTTATAATGAACATCCGGTTACATTGCTTGACTCAAAAGTATAAAATGCCCCACGGGCTTACAAACTCGGACGCAAAATGAGATAGCCGATCCATACATTATGTCCCTTTACATAGTTTCAAAACCCAAAACTTCTTGTTGTGCGGGGAAGCACCATCGCTTTAGCGTCATTTCCGCCACGGAGAGAGAGAGGAAGGCTTCCAGCTTAAGCCTCCAAGTCTTGGCCCCGACCCGCCAAGAATCCCAAAAGTCCGGAGAGAGCTTCAGCTCCTCGCCGCGTTACCTTGCGCCGGGGAACCTGCTACAACGAGGGTCAGTACTTCGAAAAGTACTGGTGAAGGCTAGCTGCTCAACTTTACCAAGCTCTTTAGATGAGTTTAAATGAACATGCAACATTTATGTTCTTAGGTGGGTTTCTATTCTTGCCTAGATCAGATTTCATTTAGCAGATATGCAAGAACATAATAACATAACTTCACGTGCCACCGTTCGGTGACTTTACCTGTCCCGTCTGAACCACCTGTACAACTTACCATAGCCTTCCCTGTCACGAAGACATAGTTAGTCTGCACAGTTTAAATATACACAACATCTTTCTTGTTGTTCTACTAGCCATCATGGGTTTAGTCTGGGCTGGCGGCGACGCTTGCAGCGCGGGTAGCTAGCCCCGCTACAATTCCCCGCTCCCAGTACTAAGAAAGTAGATTCCGCCCGGGTCGGAACGGCCCGGTGCCCCGGTAACCGTCCGCAGGAACCTGGATCCCCTGTGCACAAGAATTCCCATGACCATACCTATGACTCTACCTCATAGGTTTACTTACTAGCCAATGTTAAAGAATATTCATGTACGAAACTGCTTTACTGTACTGTCACCATTAACCAACAGTTATATAAAATAACATACAGCAGTTTATAGAAGAACACTTTGAACTTATTGAAAAGTACTTTGAACTATCAATAAATACCAACCCATTAAACATCCAACGACCATGCATGCATCAATGAATTTATGCAAGGTTTTATATGACAAGCAATGGGTGTTCCAAGCCTACTTCTTATCTTAACTTGTTATCCAACTTATTACTTAAGTGGTGTCGTTTGATTGAATGCTTTACTGAGTCAATTTTATCATGAACGGAGCCCTTGGAAAGAAGGTGCTTATCGAAATAGAGCCACTCACACAGTCGGTTGTATAGGAAGAAGAAGCAGAGATCCCTAAGACTCCGCTCGCGCGTCGTCTACACGATCACCTGCACGCACCAACGGAAGATCAATACCTCCTGCTTCGGTCTCCAAGGCTCGATACGAAATGCGAAATCCTAAGAACGAAAACAATGAAATCCATTGAAACCGTTCAAGAAAACGCAAGTCCTAAAACCAACAAGTTCGCAACCAAACGGCAATCGAAAACGGGCAAGGAAAACCAACACAACGGAAAGGCCTCTCTTTACTCTGCCGCCGAGTCCTTCCTTGAGGCACGATCCATTGACTATGGGACCTGATTCCGAAGAAACCAATCCATAACGAGGAAAGGATCTTGATTCAATCTGTCCCGTTCGGACGGTCGTAAATATTTCTTGGCCGCGCTCCCCGAGCAGGGGGAACGGGATGAACGGGTCGTTACAGCTGATACTCACAGACGTCCCCTAGAGTTCAAAGAAGGAGAGCACGTATTCTTGAGGATTTCGCCCACTCGAGGTACCATTCGATTTGGGAGCAGAGGCAAGTTGAGCCCAAGGTATATTGGGCCATTTGATATTCTAGAGCGCATTGGTGAGGTGGCTTATCGTCTTGCATTACCTCCATCCTTAGAGGGAGTGCATGACGTATTCTACGTCTCACAGCTGAGAAGGTACGTGACCGACCCAAGTCACGTAGTCGATCATTCAGAGATCGCAGTGGGCTCTAGCTTGAGATATGAAGAACAACCAGTTGGCATACTCGACATCAGTGAAAAATATTGCGAGGACAGACAATCAGACTGGTTCGGGTAGCTTGGAAACATCATTCTCCTGGCGAATCGACCTGGGAACGGGAGGATAGTATGCGCCAGCGTTATCCTCACTTGTTCGCGGATGCAGTTATAAACTAAGCATTCTTATAATTTCCTAGTTTTTCCTTTAGTAGCTTATTCTTTGATTGCGAGGACGCAATCCTCTTAAGGGGGGTAGATTATAAACACCCTAATTTTTTAGAATATTTTAATATAATTTTTCCCATATTTTCAGTATTTTTTGGAAGAAGAACCAAGGTAATTATGATTGAAATATTTTTAAACACTGTTAATTAGTGTTAAATTATTATGGAAATAATAATTTATGGTGTAAAATAGAAAACCGGACATAGGATAATTTTTGGTAAATTTATTGGACTCCGAAAATGCGTTTAAAGCCCTAAAAACTATTAGAAATTTAAACCAAACCAAACCTGAACCAAACCGAACCGCTAACTGAACCGAACCAGGCCAACCCAGCTTAGCGGGTCGGGTCGGGTCGGGTCGGGTCGGATCCGAGTCAACCCGACCCGGACCCGCAACCCACACAGAACCCTAAATCCCCTCCCCCGCCGGTTTCACTGTAGCAACGTATAAAACCCTCCTTGGCGTGCGTGCCCAGCCTTCGGAAACCCTAGCTCGACCGTGCCGTCACCTCCCTCCGATCTCCCTTGCCTCAACCTCCGTCGTCGATGACTCCCCGCTCAGCCGATCATCACTTCCTCGCTCAACCCCCGCCTCCTACCTCCTCCTTGCACGACCCACTCCGACAGCACCGCCTGATCGACGCCGCTGCAACCATCTCCTTCCCCGGCCTAACTCCCCGTCATCGAGTCCGCCCAGCCCGACTTCCCTTCTCCGTCATCCGCCATGAGCACAGCAGCCCGACGAGCCTCCCCCACCCCGGCCTGACTTCCCCCGCGGCTGAACCCGCTCCGGCCAACTGTGCAGAGCCGCCCGCCGCCCTAGCCCGACCTCGTCGACCCCAAGCCCGACTCCCTCCGGCGAAGCCACTCGATGTCCCCGGATCAGAACCCTAGGGCAGCAGACACACGGACACAGGAGCTCTCGACCAGGACACGAGCAGGACACGGACATGAGAATTCAGACTTCTCGAAGCCCTGTTCATATAACGTTTCCTCTCACCTCGTAATTCTGTTTTTGATTCCGTCAGTTGCAACGCGTAGACTGTGTAACCCTCTCCGTGCCCGTGCAACCCGCTCAGTGCGTCGCGTCCTGTGGTGATCGCAAACCGCGATCAAAAAACAGGAAAAACAACGTCCTATTTTACCCCGGAATTGAGTGCGCCCCGCCAAACGGGACGACTTGGTCACACGCGGTCTTTACCGAAACGTGCGCGATGTTGATACGGACGTGCAGGATTTCGCAGAAGTTGATTTGGATGTGCGTGCATACCGAAATCAACGCGTATCCGCCGACAACACCCCGTATCCGCCTATTCTGGAACACGGTGTAACTTTGTGTACACATATCGGATCGAGACAAAACTTATACCATCAGACTCGTAGCAATACGCTGGTCATGTGACCCAAGTTTGGTTCGATTCTGAGAATGTTGACAAAATCGCGTATAGTGGGCCCCACCGGTTCCACTTGACGGGCAATTTTGTGTTCGGCTCATCGGAATCCAATTCTGGAAGTTCTGTTGGGTTTGTATCATCATTCCTGACCTATTGACATTAAGTTTGAAGTATTTGGAGACCTTTGATCCTGACACGCTTTTCGGTGCAAAGTGGCCCACATGTAGACCCCGCTTTGGCCCGAAAATGTTATTTTTGCCCTTGTGTCCAAATTGGACTTAAGGACAGACGTTTCTAGCTATTTGATATCTTTTGAGACTGTTGGTGATGTTTATTACAGCTTTTGGAGGAGTACCTACAGGATCCACTGATACAGGGACGACTGTTGGTATTCAAACCCCAGGCAAGTGTACCTTGTCAAACTCTGCAGTATTATTACATATTTTTCTTGCTTCATTTATATTTGCTGTGCATGCTTAACCTAGGACCGTGTGACTTGCTCAGCGTCCGATTATTAGTCGGGTGCCAACACCGTACGCGGTGTTGTGTATTGTCATCTAGAGATGGACATTCGTGACCCATTTATATTCTAGTACTTGTCTTATCAAGTACGCTATGACCCAGGACACGTGACACTATTCATTAGACAGGATCTTTCTGAGATATTTATGGTAATTCTGTATAGGATACAGAACTTGACAGAGATACTATATTCATAGATAATTTATGACTTGTTGCATTAGCTATGATCCTGCTTGACATGGACATGAGACATTATGGTCATGATATGCGTGGTTACATTGGGTGGGGAGAGACACACAGGCTACAGGCTATTTTATATATATCTACTACTGTTGTGAGGTCGTAGACTCTCGTAGCAGAGCTAGACACATTACCGGTTATTACCGCTACCGGCTCCCCGACACAGAGCTTGTAGTGGCTCAGCCTGAGTACTCGTGATGCTCTCATATTGTATTTCACATAGATGGTTACATACTTACCCTATTTATTTCATTTATTTTTTGCACTACATTATTTATTTGGCTTGTATTATCTGTACCTTGCTATGTCCCCTGAGGACCTGAATCCGGATTATGTCCCCAGGATTTGCAGACGAGATCTATCCCGAGGTATACGGGACCGGAGCAGAAGCAGATAAAGGAGTTGTACCGACACCCGAGGACGAGGTGTTAGCTGAAGCCTTTTCCTGAGCATCTATGTTTTATGCTCAGTATTTATCTTATTCAGTCATTTAAATTCTGGTCTGTTGAACCATTATATCAGATTTTTATCAGGTTGTTCCCCGAAGCACTTTGTTGAGACTGGTTAATGATTTACATTCCTTATATTCTGTGGATCATATTTTACATCTTGTATGGATGAGATTAGTTGTGCCATGTTATCGTAGACTTGATTTTATAGCTTAAGTACTCCCTGATGGATCCATTAAATTGGGTTTGTCTATCGGTGTGTGCTGCTGGCCATTGCCACGTGTCTGGTCCCTCGGTATTTTGGGACTGGGGCGTGACATGTACAACTCAACATCTTGAGCATGTACATGCCACAATATAAATCTTCACGAGCCAGATGTTGGGAACCCTTTATAAGCATCCAATATTTGACCCCGATCGAGACCAGTAGAATACCCATCGATATTGTCATAAGACCCGGTTTAGGACCCGCGTGTAGAATGGACACTTGGTTCGATTTATTTTGGGTGAACCCAAGACTAAACCCTCTTTCTCTCCTCTCTTAGTATATATATGATCTTTTATCTCTCTCCTCTCTTTCTTCTTCTTCATTTTCATTTCCTTCTTCCTCCTCTCCCTCAAGCTCCCTCTAACCCTAACCCTAAGGGAAAGTTGTTGTGACTTGGACCGTGAGAGGTAGAGGCTAGGAGCCACCCAAGGCAAATATATCTTGTTTAATGGTGAAGTCATGAACTTTTAGATTCTATATATGTTTTTTTTTAAATTTATTTGATGAAAAATATTCTTCTTGAGTTGCTGATCATGTTTAGTTCTTGGAGTTTTAGATTTTGATGTATAAATTTTTGTAGATCTGAGTTTCAAGTTTAGGATTTGTATGTGTTTTATGAGTTTTTCTTGGTTTTAATCTATTAAAACTTAGTGTTTTCAAAAAATAGTGGTTCCATATGTTAGAGAATTTTAATTCGTGCAACTTGGCTTTTATTTCACTTGATTTGAAGTTAAAATAAAGTTTTTATGAAGAAAATAAAATTTCAATTTTTGGAGCTTTCGGCCATGGATGAACCTGTTGTTGGATAAGACGAAGTCTTCATGCGGCCAGCGAGCTATGCAGTTGTGAATGCCATGCGGCCCGAGAGGGTTATGCAGCCTAAACTCTTGCAGCATACTGACAGCATGTGTCCATCTTGTTGGACGCATGACTGCTTATTTACACAAGTGTCCTTGAACACCTTGTGTTTTCACTTGCTGAACGAATAAAAAAATTACTAAGTCCAAGAGGGGTGTTCATGCGGCCAGTGAGTCCATGCGGCCAGTAGGTACATGCGGCCAGTGAGTCCATGCGTCCAGTGGACGCATGCGGTCAGGAATTCTTGTGTGCATTTTGTATTCCATGTTGTTATGTTCTTTTAGTAATTCCTTAGTGATTATTGTTGTGTGCTTCCTTATGTCGATACAAGTTTATGATATCAGACAAGTTTTGCATGTGAGTTCACAGGACAAATTTATGTACAAGTCACCATCCTCACGACACCGTAAAAATGTTTGTGTATGAAAATCTATTGCATTTGGCATCAAAAAATCGAGTGTGAGTATTGTCCAATATATCGCGTATCGCAAATACGATAACTCATGAAAAGCTCATACTCACGACTCGTTATTTTAGGGAGTTCTCAAGTGTCCACGGCTCGAGAACTTGAAATAATTTAGAATGATTAAACAAGATAAGATTTATCTAGAATATTGGAAAGGAAGAATATTGTGCTACCGGCTACCCTAATCCCTAAGGGACCCATACAACAGGGACAACCCTGCTAGGCAATGGCTCCATGACTGACCAAGTTTACGCGTGATACGACACTTACAAGACAAGTTTATATACAAGTTTATGTTATAAGACAAGTTTATGTTTATAAAGCAAGTTTACGATTGCAAGTTTAAGTTTATGCTTCTAGTTCAATTTTATGTTTGTGGCAAGTAACAAGTTATGTTATTGTATGGTTGAATATGCATTTAAGTTTACTAGACAAGCGTACCCTTGGCCATCCGGGTTAACTGCAGTGTCGGTGGTAGAAATATTCTTAAAACATGCATTTAGTAATTAATGCCTGTGACAACACTAGTTAGTTAATCGTAGCAAGCCGTAAAGTTGTTTGGTCGTGCGATGAATGGTGTTACTTTTATTATAGCTCGCTCCTATAGTTTCATTTTCTCCTGGTGCGTGGTTAGGGTGCTAAGTTCTACTCGGGTGAAAGGCTTCTACCCCGGTCCTTATTTGGTTTAAGGGTTGTGGTCCTGATCTAAAGTAGTTCCTATGTTCTCTTGTCGTTCGGCGCTTTACTTTTATTTTTTTTGCACTTGTTATCAGTTCTTCCAGTATTATTCTTGAGACAAGTATATTGGTACCGTACAAGTCTCAATCTGCATTTATTTTCTTTATTGTCTCTTTCTTCTTATGTTGTGATGTGTTTGGTCTATCACCTTGAGCTTCTTTATGGTACTTGTTGCTTGGGGTTCTGACCCACTGGCTTTGCATGGCCAGGTTACCCCGAAGAGAACCAGGATCCAATGCACTTCCAGTAAGATGGCTCGCACTAGTAGGAGTGCGACCGAAGCTCGCAAGTGATTTTTCTTTTTTCACCCCTCGTCTTGATTACTTTATTTTGTGGTATTTAGCAAGGGGCAGAGTTAGCTCCTTATATTTTTGAGACTACGGTCAATACGATGCATATATTAGACGATGGCTGATATATTTGATCATATATATTTATACTCTGCTAATGCACCATTTTGTATTTACTAGCTTCATGATCATATGTGACATATAATTTGGGACGCTTCTTTACTTTCATGTATGATATACTCTTGTACATGTATTATTGGATTGAGATAATAGGATTTGTCGGCCTTAGGACTGACGTCATAGCATGCTAGAGTTCAACCATCTGTCTTCTAGACAACATTAATACATTGCGGCTTACTTCGGTATTCTGCAAGGTGCAGTTCAGTCACCGTTTTTATCCAGTATTCTCGGAGTGGGGCGTGACAAGGTTTTCTTGGTGGCCCATGCAGGTCTATTTTTTAGACTTGTGGGAGGACTCAACTTGTTAGAATTTCAATCCTCTATAATCTTCGATTGAACTCCACTTGCAATATGCACCTCTTATTTTCCTTGAACTTCAAACTTGTTTGACATGATTGTTACATTCTCGTCCCTTGGTAATCACAAAATTGCACGTCAAGTGGAGCCGTAGGGCCCACGATACGGAATTTTGTCAACATTCTCAGAATCGAACCAAACCTTGGTCACAGGACCAGAAAAATGCTACAAATCCGATGGCGCAAGTTTCGTTTCGAAACGACGAGCACACACAAAGTTACAATAAGTTTCAGAACAGGGTCGATACGGGGCGTTGTCGACGGATACGCGTTGATTTCGGTGTGCACGCACATCCAAATCAACTTCCGCAAAATCTTACACATCTGTATTTACGATGCACACCTTTCGGTGAAGTTCGCACACAACTAAGTCGCCTCGTTTAGCGGAACGCACCCCGTTTCGAGAAATTTTGGGTTTTAAAGACCATATTTTTGGTCGATTTCATCCGCAAATAAAATACAGCACACAGCAAATTAAAATAAACTAATTATAGAGTCTAAATCTCGGTTATGTTGTCTAATTTACTGTTTAAATAGAATCTAAATTTTTTAAACAGGTTGGGAGAAAAATGGCCGTGAACATAGGGCTCCAGGACAGTTTCTGAAGTACAGAATTCTGTGGGTTTTTTCTGTTTTGCGTCGCATTTTGCGACTGACACAGGACACGATACTCCGAACTAGTTGTACGAAATTTTGAGAGGGTCAAGTGGTCTTTGCATAGGATTCGACAGAACTAAATTCGGATCAATACACAAGGAGATACGAGAGCTAGAAGTAGGGTACCTTGACACTGTTCGAAACTGAACAATTACGCGGCGAAGTTGGCGACCGTTTTTCAGCTACGTGCGGCGACTAGCGGCGATGGGCGGCGGCCGGAGTTGGACGCCGGGGATAGGGGAGTGAGGGGGAGTGGTTGGTTGTGTGAGAAAAGGATGGAGTAGGTGTTTATGCGAAGGAGAGAAGGGGGGAGTGACCGCGGGTCGCGCGAGTCGTGGGGGTGATTATGTGAGCTGTTGTGAGTGGGCGGGCTTGCGGATCGGCGTATCCAGATCTGACCCGCTGGGCGGTTTGGTCCGGTTCAGTTTGGTTTAATGCTGGTTCGGTTCAGCTGCTCGGTTCGATTTGGTTTAATTCTGGTTTAGTTAAAAAAATGGGTTTTAGCTATTTAAAAATAGTTTTTGAGCCCAATAAATTTTAAAAAAATTGTACAACATCTAATAATTAATAATACACCCAAAAATATAATTTTTGTAATATTTTAATAATTAATTTAATCCATAAAAATATTAATCCATGAAGGACAATTTTTAATAATTAATTAAAAATACCGAAAAATCCAAAAAAAATATTTTTTTAAAATTTAAAAAAATAGGGTGTTACAATCTACCCACTGTCACGCCCCGATCCCGCGGAATCGTTAGTCGTCCCCCGGGCGTGACCGCCGTGCGGGCCAAGGTTGCGCACCGCACATAAGTATTTTTGTTTCGCATAGCGAGCACATATTCAGAGTACGCAGATAATTGAAACACATATTGAAACATGGAAAAGTTCTCTTTTTATTGATAATATGAACATCTATTACAAACTCCTTGAACTGAGTCATAAGGATTGCCTCTATGGGCTTACAAAAGTGTTGACACAAAATGAGATAGCAGTCTTGTACATTACATCCTTTACTAAATTCAAAATATAAGACCTTGGGTCGGAACGACTGCCTTGCCACGAAGTTGCATGGTTGCTTGGTGGCTAGCTTGTAACTTCAAAATGCTTCTTCTTCTTCAAAATGCTTCAAAGGTTGGCACGGTCGAGGCGTGCCTACAGCTGGACTGGATTGGGGGTTTGTCTCCTGCTCCTCGCTCGGCTCTCCTTAGCGCGGGGAACCTGTTTCAACGAGGGTCAGTACATCGAAACGTACTGGTGAAGGCAAGCTATCCCAACTATACCAATCAACACGTTGTTTTACTGAAGCATGCATATTTGTGGGTTTCTATCTTGCCTTAGTTTATTTTACAGCAAGACATATATATAGAATCATTGAAATAACTCGCCACCGTTCGGTGACATTTACCTGCCCGTCTGAACCACCTGCATAATACTTACCTTGCCTTCCCTGCCAAGAAGACACAAGTTAGTAACAACAGGTTTAAATATACCAGAGGGATCACTGGCACGTTGCCATAATGGATGGGCTAGTCTCAGTACGGAGTGCCGTGCGACGCATAGATCAGGACGTCCCAAGGCATTCCGTCCTATAGCAGGCGACTATCATGAGTTCCGTCCGGATCGGACCGGTGCCGGTGCCCCAGCGACCGTCCGCAGGAACTAAGACCTTGTGCACAAGTTGTCCGTGATCAACGCAGTACACTAAGTTAGCAATCGAGGCAAATCAGGGCATATCAGGAGCAGGGCAGTACAGGGCAAGATTTACTTTTGCATAGCCTATCTGTTCAGTTTGTGGCATTAAAAATGAGTTCTATACATAGCACAGTTCTAAGAAGAAATATACATTCTAACTTATATTTATACATATGATGAACATTCCAAACGAGCAAGCATATAAGCAAGTAACCGTTCACAAGTTTCATTTGACAAGCAATATTTCCCAAGTCTATTCCCTTATTATCTTGATATATTTTAGTTATTTACTTGGTATCGTTGATCGGGCAAAGCACGAACACAAGATTTGATGTGAAGACTAGCAAGAAGGGCTAGCTAATCGGGTTGGTAGCCACTCACTTTAGTAGTTGGAAGGAAGAAGGAAAGAAGTGCTTTAGGAGTCCGCTCGAGCGACACCTACAGCTGGTTCACCTGTATTGACACGAACAGCTGATCAGTACTTCTTCCTCTCTTTCCCTTATCGAAATTGAAGTGCAGTCCTAAGAACGAAAGCAATGAAATCCATCAAAACCGTTCAAGAAAACCTAAGCAAATCCGAAAACCAACTCAAGGCACGAAAGCAACAAGCGACAGCGAAAACTAGGCAACAAAGAATGCAGCGGAGAGGTCCCTCTTGACTCTGCCGCTAAGTCGATCCTTGGGGCACGGTCCACTGAATATGGGAATCGATTCCGAAAAGACAAATCCATAACGAGGATGAGTTCTTGATTCAATCCATCCCGATCGAACGATACCGTCTTGTATTTCTTAGCCGCGCTCCCCGAATAGGAGGAACGGGGCACCACATCCTACCCAACTAATTGGAAGTTTCGTCCCAAAACTTAAGGAATAGAACCTACCACTAGGAAATAATGAGGGGAACCTTTCCCTCATTTCTGACTCGAGCTCCCAAGTAGACTCTTCGATAGAGTGATTCTACCAAAGCACGCGCACTAGAGGAACCGAACGGGTCCGAAGCAGCTTTTTTTTTCTATCCAAAATTTGGACCGGCTGTTCTACATACGTCAAGTCGGGCTGAAGGTTCAGTTGTCCCAGGTCTACCACGTGGCTTGGATCGTACACATATTTTCTAAGTTGGGAAACATGGAAAATATCATGAACGTCAGCTAGGGATGGTGGTAGGGCGATCTGATAAGCAACTGAGGCAACCCGTTTTAGTATTTCGAACGGGCCGACAAATCGTGGACTTAGCTTTCCCTTTGCTCCGAACCTGCTGACCCCTCGCATGGGCGAGACCTTGAGGAATACCCGGTCTCCTACTTGAAACTCTAGCGGTCTGCGATGAACATCCGCATAGCTCTTCTAACGACTTTGAGCTATCTTTAATCTGTCCCGAATCAGCCGAACCTTCTGGACGGTCTGCTCCACGAGCTCAGGGCCAAGTACTTGCCGCTCCCCAACTTCATCCCAACAGATAGGAGATCTACACTTCCGTCCGTATAACGCCTCATACGGCACCATTTGAATGCTTGATTGATAACTATTGTTGTAAGCAAATTCGGCTAGAGGTAGATGAAGGTCCCAACTAGTCTTCGTGTCCAAGGCGTAGAGTCGCAGCATGTCTTCGAGGATCTGGTTGACGCGCTCTGTTTGGCCATCGGTCTGTGGATGGTAGGCGGAGCTGAATTTCAACTTCGTCCCCATTGCTGACTGCAGGCTTCCCCAGAAACGTGATATGAATCGACCATCTCGATCGGAGACTATGGTTACGGGCACGCCGTGGAGTCGGACGATTTCGTTGAGATATATCTGAGCCAGGCGGTCGGCACTCCAAGTAGATTTGATAGGCAGGAAGTGAGCTGACTTGGTGAGTCGATCGACGATAACCCAGACTGCATCATGTCCCCGTTGCGTCCTCGGCAAGCCAACAATAAAATCCATCGTTATATCATCCCATTTTCACTCCGGAATAGTAAGGTTCTGCAGCTCTCCGCCTGGTTTCTGGTGTTCGGCCTTCACTCGTTGACAAGCCATGCAATGCGACACAAACTGCGCCACATCCCATTTTAAGCCGTGCCACCAAAATGTCGTGCGAAGATCCCGATACATCTTAGTGCTACCCGGATGAGAAGTATAACTAGCATAGTGGGCTTCCGTGAGTATCTCTCATCTGAGGGCCGCGTCGTTCGGAACGCACAGTCTTCCCTTTACTCGAAGCGTCCCATCCGTGCTTACCGCAAAGTCGGACGCCTTTCCTGCTAAAATGAGGGCATGTATCTTTTGCAGGTACGGGTCATCCTTCTGAGCGGCCTTCGTTTTATGTAATAAGTCGGGTTCGAGGCGCAGTTGGGCTACTTGCGCCCACTTCTTATATCTTATTTTTAGTGTAATACCCAGTGATTCAAGATCTCGGCGCTGCCTATCATCAATAACCAAACTCCCTACAAACACTCGACTCAACGCGTCAGCTACTACGTTTCCCTTTCCAGGCGTGTATCTGATCGTGAGATCGAAGTCGCTGAGGAGTTCAAGCCATCGCTGCTGCCGAAGATTCAAATCCTTTTGAGTGTACAAGTATTTCAGGCTCTTATGGTCCGTATAGATTTCACACGGCACGCCATAAAGATAGTGACGCCACAGCTTCAATGCAAATACTACCGCGACAAGTTCGAGGTCATACGTTGGGTAGTTCTGCTCGTGAGGCTTTAGCTGTCGAGACGCGTAGGCTATCACCTTATCGTGCTGCATCAGGATACATCCTAGACCCTTTCCTGAGGCATTACTATATATTTTAAAGTCATCCGGTCCATTCGGCAGAGTGAGAATTGGTGCTGAGACGAGGCGCTGCTTTAACTCCGTAAACGAAGCTTCGCAGTCGTCCGTCCAAGAAAACTTTGCACCCTTCCGTGTCAACTGAGTCAAAGGTGAAGCGATTCTAGCAAAGTTCTGTATGAACCTATGGTAGTACCCTGCCAGACCAAGAAAACTTCGGATGTCGCTAGCTGACTTCGGATGTTTTCACTGTGTAATGGCTTTCACCTTCTTCGGATCAACTGAGATGCCTTCCGAGGAGATGATATGCCCCAAAAATGAGATACTGCCTAGCCAAAATTCTGATTTGCTCAATTTGGCGTACAACTTGTGGTCTCGAAGGATTTGCAGCACCATCCGCAGGTGTCCTGCGTGCTCATCCCTAGTTTTCGAGTACACTAAGATGTCATCGATAAACACCACCACGAATTTATCGATGAAGGGCCTAAAGACACGGTTCATCGTATCCATGAATGCAGCAGGTGCATTCATCAGTCCAAACGGCATCACGGAAAACTCGTAATGGCCGTAGCGGGTTCTGAAAGCAGTCTTGGGCACGTCTTCTGGCTTAATCTTCAGCTGGTGGTAACCCGAGCGAAGATCAATCTTAGAAAATACCGTTTCCCCTTGTAACTGATCAAACAAGTCGTCTATCCGTGGCAGAGGATATTTATTTCTGATTGTGACTTTGTTTAATTCTCTGTAGTCTATGCAGAGGCGTAGAGTTCCGTCCTTTTTCTTCACAAAGAGCACGGGAGCGCCCCAAGGAGACACGCTCGGACGGATGAACCCGCGATCAAGTAATTCTTGGAGTTGGCACTTTATTCATTCAGCTCTGCAGGTGCCATTCTGTACGGAGGCTTAGAAATCGGCTGTGTATTTGGAAATGTGTCGATAGTGAATTCAATCTCTCGGTCTGGCGGTATACCGGGTAGTTCGCTCGGGAACACATCGGGGAACTCTGCCTCAACGGAAGTTGACTCGACGTTTGCGTAGTCCTGCCGTGTGTCCCGAACCGATGCTAGGAATCCCTCGTAGCCTGTGTAGAGCATTCGTCGAGCAGATTTTGCCGAAATCACCATGCAGGCCCTGGTCGCATTGTTTGCTGGACTACTGGTGTAACAGAACACGGCTTCTCCGGGCAGACGAAAAACGACTCGCTTCTCTGCATACTCAATAGTTGTCGCGCACGCGCCGAGCCAATCCATTCCCAAAATGATATCGTAGTCCCGCACATCAAGAACTAAAACATCAAGTGACAGCTTTCTCTCCCCAATACAGATATAACCGCCTAGGCATGCTGAACAGACAGGAATTTTTGTACCAGATGGGGTGCTAACGCTTAAATCTAAATGCAACGGAGTCATTTTTACATTGTTTTCCGTGACAAAGTTTGTAGAAATAAAGCTATGGGTTGCACCTGAATCAAATAGAACGCGAGCAGGTATATTATTGAAAAGCAAAGTACCTGACACGACGGTATCCGAAGCTAATGCTTCTTCCCGTGTCATGGTGTAGACTCAACCTTGAGCTTGATTACGCCCTTGCTGAGGCACCGCTCGATTTTCCTGAGGAGCCAGAGTCTGATCTGGTTGTTGCGGTGGACGACGCGGACAGCTGCTAATCTGATGGCCTGGATCGCCGAAACGGAGGCAAGTCCCCAGCTTGCGGCGACAATCTTTTTCGATATGCCCTGGCTTCCTGCAAAAGTTGCAGGTTTTGTTGGTGTCTCCACGCTGTTTACCGCCGTTATTTGGACGCTTTACAGCGTTGTTTCCTCTATCATTGCCTTGGCGTTTGTGATTGGTAGTTTGCACAGCGCCGGCAGCAATGTGAGGATACTGCGGTTCCAGGGAGAGGGCATGGTTTAAGACTTCCCTCATCGTCTGATACTGCGGAACGGCTACGTGCCCGTGGATGCCAGGACGTAGCCCTCCTTCGAATCGTCTGGCATGACTCGCTGCATCCGGTAGATAAGCGGTAGCAAACTTGGCCAGTTTGTTGAATTATGCCGAGTATTGCTTCACCGTCATGCTGCCCTGCCGGAGTTGGACGAAATCATTTTCCCGTTGATGTCTTAGAGGCGGGGGTACAAACTCCTCCTCAAACGCGGCACAAAAAGTCGTCCACGCGATCGCCTCCTCTCCATGGTCAGGTTGAAGAGATCGTTGATGCACGTCCCACCAGTCGTGCGCGTTGAGGCGAAACAATAGTTGGGCACAGGTGACGCGCTTGTCTTCCGGCACTTCTAGGAGAGAAAAATGATCTTCAAGCTCGGCGAGCCAATCTAGGGCCACGATCGGGTCCTCAGTCCCATCAAATGTCGTGTTGCAGACCTTCTTGAAGTTGCCAAAAGTGAAGGCAGTCACTTCCCTCGTCCTTGGCGCGGGCGGTGTTTCGACTTCAAGCGCTGGCTGCTCCACTGGTGTAGCTGTCGTTGCGGCAGAATGGTTGGAGGCCAGGGTCTGAACAAGCTGCTGCAGGGTATCTACCTGCTTTTGTTGGACTGAGAGCCGGGCCTCTAGGTTGCTCTCAAACTTGGCTTGGCGAGCATCATCCCTCTGTCGTTGCTCCGTGAACATTTGCATCACCTGCTGAAGGGAATCTGATTGAGACATGCCCCGTTGGCTCCGAGAGCTTCCTGAAGTTCCGGAACTGCTCTCCTGAGTCCTTGTCTCGCCTGGCGCCAGCGCTGATGGTTGCGCTTGCGTCGTTCCTTGAAAGGAAGGTAAATTACATCAGGATCATAATATATTATGGACTTATTGCATGAACGTATCTCATTTTGGCCTTAACGAGTTCAGAAGTTCGCATAGGGATTTATCGTTAAGGAAACTTTTCCAGTTCAAGAGTCAAAGGAACTTTGAAGCTGTGCTCTGATACCAACATGTCATGCCCCGATCCCGCGGAATCGTTAGTCGTCCCCCGGGCGTGACCGCCGTGTGGGCCTAGGTTGCGCACCGCACAAGGCTAAGTATTTTTGTTTCGCATAGCGAGCACATATTCAGAGTACGCAGATAATTGAAACACATATTGAAATATGGAAAAGTTCTCTTTTTATTGATAATATGAACATCTATTACAAACTCCTTGAACTGAGTCATAAGGATTGCCTCTATGGACTTACAAAAGTGTTGACACAAAATGAGATAGCAGTCCTGTACATTACATCCTTTACTAAACTCAAAATATAAGACCTTGGGTCGGAACGACTGCCTTGCCACGAAGTTGCATGGTTGCTTGGTGGCTAGCTTGTAACTTCAAAATGTTTCTTCTTCTTCAAAATGCTTCAAAGGTTGGCACGGTCGAGGCGTGCCTACAGCTGGACTGGATTGGGGGTTTGTCTCATGCTCCTCGCTCGGCTCTCCTTAGCGTGGGGAACCTGTTTCAACGAGGGTCAGTACATCGAAATGTACTGGTGAAGGCAAGCTATCCCAACTATACCAATCAACACGTTGTTTTACTGAAGCATGCATATTTGTGGGTTTCTATCTTGCCTTAGTTCATTTTACAGCAAGACATATATATATAATCATTGAAATAACTCGCCACCGTTCGGTGACATTTACCTGCCCGTCTGAACCACCTGCATAATACTTATCTTGCCTTCCCTGCCAAGAAGACACAAGTTAGTAACAACAGGTTTAAATATACAAGAGGGATCACTGGCACGTTGCCATAATGGACGGGCTAGTCTCAGTACGGAGTGCCGTGCGACGCATAGATCAGGACGTCCCAAGGCATTCCGTCCTATAGCAGGCGACTATCATGAGTTCCGTCCGGATCGGACCGGTGCCGGTGCCCCAGCGACCGTCCGCAGGAACTAAGACCTTGTGCACAAGTTGTCCGTGATTAACGCAGTACACTAAGTTAGCAATCGAGGCAAATCAGGGCATATCAGGAGCAGGGCAGTACAGGGCAAGATTTACTTTTGCATAGCCTATCTGTTCAGTTTGTGGCATTGAAAATGAGTTCTATACATAGCACAGTTCTAAGAAGAAATATACGTTCTAACTTATATTTATGCATATGATGAACATTCCAAACGAGCAAGCATATAAGCAAGTAACCGTTCACAAGTTTTATTTGACAAGCAATATTTCCCAAGTCTATTCCCTTATTATCTTGATATCTTTTAGTTATTTACTTGGTATCGTTGATCGGGCAAAGCACGAACACAAGATTTGATGTGAAGACTAGCAAGAAGGGCTAGCTAATCGGGTTGGTAGCCACTCACTTTAGTAGTTGGAAGGAAGAAGGAAAGAAGTGCTTTAGGAGTCCGCTCGAGCGACACCTACAGCTGGTTCACCTGTATTGACACAAACAGCTGATCAGTACTTCTTTCTCTCTTTTCTTTATCGGAATTGAAGTGCAGTCCTAAGAACGAAAGCAATGAAATCCATCGAAACCATTCAAGAAAACCCAAGCAAATCCGAAAACCAACTCAAGGCACGAAAGCAACAAGCGACAGCGAAAACTAGGCAACAAAGAATGCAGCGGAGAGGTCCCTCCTGACTCTGCCGCTAAGTCGATCCTTGGGGCACGGTCCACTGAATATGGGAATCGATTCCGAAGAGACAAATCCATAACGAGGATGAGTTCTTGATTCAATCTATCCCGATCGAACGATACCGTCTTGTATTTCTTAGCCGCGCTCCCCGAATAGGGGGAACGGGGCACCACACCCACCTTAAAAGAATTGCGTCCTCGCAATTAAGAAAACAAACAAAACCGAACAGAAGAGATAACGTGGTTACAAGACATGTTGGTTGAAGCACGACACAGAAAATAAGAAATTATGTACAAGAAAAAATTTGAGAGAAAGGGTTAAGCAGAATGCATAGGGAAGGAATAAAGTATTTTCCTAAACAATGAAAGTTAGGTAATTCAAGGGTAAAGAAATCTGGTTAGAGCAAAGGAAACTACAGCTTATGAAAACTAGGTTATCAATTACTAACAAGTTCAAGATACCAGGTTTAAGGCTAAGGTCATAAACTAACAGGCACGTGCTAAAGCATCACTAGGAATAGATAGCTATGAATAACTCAAATCTTACGTGCATTCGCTACTCCACGAGTTTGTGCATCCTCTATGGTCATCGCAAAAGCTTGTCCACGTCCTTGTGGCGGTGTCCTCTGCTGTTGCTGGGCTTGCTGAAAAAGTATTGCCTGGGTTGCCGAAGATGGTCTCGGTACTGGTAAAGCTTGTCGATTTACCATTGTTGCTTTCTCTCGACGCTCAGGGCATTTCTTGGCTAAATGTTGGGTGAATCCGCAAATTAAACATAATCCCATTTTGCGTCTGCACTCGTTCTCAATATGGCCTCGCTTGCGACAATATTGACAGATAGGCAGTGTCTGCGGAGATGCTTCGGGTAGTTGGTGCATGTGAGATCTTTTTGCAGCTTCTTCGTATGGTACTCTGGCTGGTGCTGATGTAAAAGGCCGCTTCAGGCTGGACTCTCTCCTGGTGATGCGCTCTATGCGTCGTGCTGCAGCAAGGACGTCCGAGTAAGAAGTAGGTGAAACAGAGCCAATCAGTCTTTGTAGCTCAAAGTTTAGTCCGTCGAAGAAATTTTCAGCCGTCTCCTCTTCTGTCGGGATCAGGGTAGGGGCGAAGTGACTCAGACGAATGAACTCCGCATTGTATTCTTCCACTGTCATGTTGTCTTGAGTGAGAGGATTGAACTTGTTCCGAAGTTCTGATCGAGCAATAGATGGAATGTACATCTCTTGAAAGAGTGTAGAGAACTCTTTCCAAGTGACTCGGTCTGGTCCGAGCCGTGTCTCCTCAGATAGCCACCAGTGATGTGCATTGCCCGTCAACTGCATCCCGACGGCAATCATCCAACGCTCTCTTGGAAGCTCAGCTGCTTCTAATTGATGTTGAGTGTTTGTGAGCCACTCATGAACTTCAGTGGGCTCCTTCTTGTCTGAAAAGGTGTGGGACTTCAGTTGGTGAAAATCGGTGATAGAGCCCATCGATGGCCGTCGAGCTGGTAGGTTTGTCTGCTCTGGTGTGATTATTAGGTTGTTCCTCAAGTTCTCTGTCTCGTGACGCAGAGCCTCTTGTTGAATCTGATATTGGGCTTGCATCATGGCGTAGATCATTTGGAACATCTGATGTCCATCCATAGGCTGTCCTTGTGGGAATACGGGCATTGGTGGAGTAAACTGCGGCGGAGGTGGAATATCATCTCGCCGAAATCTAGAAGCATGTTGATTTGCTTGACTGCTTTGTTGTGTTGTTTGACCTCCACCCACTGGTGTCATTTCTTCTTCAGGGGTAACCACAACACCTGGTGGTGTTCCAGCAGGAGTCTCGTCGCTTGTTGGTGGATCCATTACTCTGCATCCAAAATAAACTATAAGAGGCGCACAGAGGAATCAAGGCAGGATGCAAGTCAAGAAACTAATTCAAATCCGATATAGAAATCAAGAACGATTCAAGCAAGTGGATGAGATCCTATAACTTATCTTATCCTTATCGCAGGCTTGCTCGGACCCTTAGTTGAAACCGAAACAATTTAGTCGTAGACCTGCATGGGCCACCACAAAAACTTTGTCATACCCCAGTCCCAAAATATCGAGGGACTAGCCACGTGGCAATGGCCAGCAGCACACACTAATGGGCAAACCCAATTTAATGGACCCATTAGTGTGTACTTAAGCGATAAACAACAATAAATAGGTCTACGATACAAATCGCAGTCTAATTCGAATCTCATCCACAGAAGATAATCACAGATCAATATCAGAATAATCAAAATATAATCTAACAACAAGTCTCAATAAAATATCTCGGGGAACAACCCGATAATGAGTTTGATACATCAATTCAATAAACAGGAAATAACAGAAATAACTGAGTATAGATAAAGCAGATACTCAGGAGAAATCATCGGCGATCACTTCGTCCTCTGGTAATGGTACTGCTCCAATGTCTACTCCTGTCCCGTACACCTCGGGGTAGATCTCCTTTGCTAAACTTGGGAACATAAATCGGATCCAGGTCCTCAGGGGACATAGCAAGGTACAAGAATAACTCAAGCCAGAATAAATATAGTACAATAATAAATAAAACAATAACAATAGGGTAAACTATGTAACCAGCTAAGTAATATGCAAAATGAGAGCATCACTAGAACTCAGGCTGAGACTACTAAAAGCTCTGTGTCGGGGAGCTGGTAGCAGTGATATCATGTAGGAGCCTAGCTTGGCGTGGCTACGGCATCGTAATAATATAATCAACATGTAGCATGTGTGTCTCTTCCCACCTAATGTAATCACACGTCTCATGTCCACGACGTCTCATGTCCATGTCACGCAAGATCAAGACCTCTAACTGATGCAGCAAGTTATAATGATAGCTATGCATATGTAATATCTCTGTCACAAACCATATAGCCTATACAGAATCACCATAAATATCTCAGGAGGATTCTGTCTCATGAACAGTGTCAAGTGTCCTATGGTATGGCGTACCTGATAATGCAAGCACGAAAATGTATAGTGTCTCGATATCCATGTCTGGGTGACGTTACACAACTCCGCGTACAGTGTTGACACCCGAATGTTATTCGGACGCTAAGCAATGTCACACGGTCCTAGGTTGAACATTTATATCAGAGGAATAGATCAAGAGAATAATATAAAATAATTTACTGCAAGTATGGCAAGGTACACTTGTTTAGTGTTTGGTTTCCAACTGTTGCTCGGGTATCAGCGGGATCTGCAGGTACTCCTCCCGTTGCTGAAATAAATACTACCATCATGTTCAGAAGATATCAAATAGCTAGAATTGCCTGTCCATAAGTCCAATTTGAACACAGGGGCAAAATTGACCGTTTCTGGTCAAAGTGGGGTCCACATGTGGCCCGCTTCGTACCGAAAAATGTGTCAGAGACAAAGTTCTTCAATTTGTCAAACTTAGTATCTACATGTCCAAAACGATGATACGAACCCAACGGAATGTCCAAAACTGGATCCGATGAGCCAATCACAAAATCGCCCGTCAAGTGGAGCCGTGGGCCCACGATACAGAATTTTGTCAACGTTCTCAGAATTGAACCAAACTTGGGTCACAGGACCAGAAAAATACTACGAATCCGATGGCTCAAGTTTTATTTCGAAACGACGAGCACACACAAAGTTACAATAAGTTTCAGAACAGGGCCGATACGGGGCGTTGTCGACGGATATGCGTTGATTCCGGTGTGCACGCACATCCAAATCAACTTCGTCAAAATCTCACACGTCTTTATTTACGATGCAAACCTTTCAGTGAAGTTCGCACATGACTAAGTCGCCTCGTTTAGCGGGACGCACCCTATTTCGAGAAATTTTGGGTTTTAAAGACCAAGTTTTTGGTCGACTTCACCCGCGAATAAAATACAGCACACAGCAAATTAAAATAAACTAATTACAAAGTCTAAATCTTGGTTATGTTGTCTAATTTACTATTCAAACAGAATCTAAAATTATTAAACAGGTTGGGAGAAAAATGGCCGTGAACATGGGGCTCCGGGACAGTTTCTGAAGTACAGAATTCTGTGGTTTTTTTCCTGTTTTGCGTCGCATTTTGCGACTGACACAGGACATAGTTGCACGAAATTTCGAGAGGGTCAAGTGGTCTTCGCATAGGATTTGACAGAACTAAATTCTGATTAATACATAAGGAGATACGGGAGCTAAAAGTAGGGTACTTTGATACTGTTCGAAACTGAACAATTACGCGGCGAGGTTGACGACCGTTTTCTGGCAACATATGGCGGCTAGCGGCGGTGGGCGGGCGGCGGCCGGAGTTGGACATCGGGGATAGGGGAGTGAGGGGGAGTGGTTGGTTGTGTGAGAAAAGGAGGGAGTAGGTGTTTATGTGAAGGAGAAGGGGGGGAGTGACCGCGGGTCGCGCAAGTCGTGGGGGTGATTCTGTGAGCTGCTGTGAGTGGGCGGGTTTGCGAGATTGCGGGATTGCGGGTCGGCGGGTCTGAATCCGACCCGTTGGGCGGTTGGGTCCGGTTTGGTTTGGTTTAATGTTGGTTCGGTTCAGTCTGCTCGGTTCGGTTTGGTTTAATGCTGGTTTAGTTAAAAAAAAAAGGATTTTAGCTATTTAAAAATAGTTTTTGAGCCCAATAAATTCTAAAAAAATTGCACAACATCCAATAATTAATAATACACCCAAAAATATAATTTTTGTAATATTTTAATAATTAATTTAATCCATAAAAATATTAATCCATGAAGGACAATTTTTAATAAAAAATTAAAAATTACCAAAAAATCCAGAAAATTTATTTTAAATTTTTTTAAGAAAAACAGGGTGTTACAAAGTTCCTTGGCATGGAAGATGCAGTTTCAGCAGATTCTTGGCTCAAGGACTTTGAGGCCACTAACAGAATAAGTCAAATTAGCGACGTAAACAAACGTCGCTAAATGGCCAAAAAATGTCGCTAAATAATTTTAGCGACGTAATTAGCGACGTTTTGTTGAAGTCGCCTTTAAACTAGTCGCTGACAGAAAAAATATCGTCAAACGTAGCTATGCTGACGTTTTCTAGCGACGTAAATGCGTCGCTATATTAGCGACGTTTAGCGATGCAACGTTGCTAAATTAGCGACGTGTATTTTTGTCGCTATATGTCGCTAAATTAGCGACGTTTATAGCGACGTAAATAGCAAATTTTATAGCGACGTATGTACGACTCATTTAGCGATGTTGTGCGACTCATTTAGCGATGTTATTATGACCTGGCAATACTGTCATGTCAGCAATTTACGGCTGGCAATGACTTATTTAGCGACGTATGTAGCAACGGATTTAGCGACATATATAGCGACGTATTCAGCGACGTGAGTAGACGTCGTAAAACGTCGCTAAAAATGTCGCTAAATATACAGTAAAAGATAAAAAAATGAATACTGAATTGTTTTCAAACTATTCTTCCTGCAGTTTATGAATTCACAATTTGTACAAATAGACCCGGAGTAACCCTCCGTTGAATTTGCTGGGTTCGCCGACCCCCTTCGGTTGAACTGTCACACCCCAGTCCCAAAATACTAACGTACTAAACACGTGACAATGGCCAACAGCATACTCCAATGGGCAAAGACAATTTAATGGACCCATTAGGGTGTACTTAAGCTGTAAAATAACAGTAAAGGTCTACGATACTAATTCTAATCTCATCCACAAAAGATAATCACAGTTCAAATATCAGAATAATTAACATGAAATAATAATCAACAAGTCTCAATAATATATCTCGGGGAACAACCCGATAATGAGTTTAATACAGAAACCCACGAGACATGAAATGGAGTATCAAGAACATAAATGACTGAGTATATATAAAGCAGATACTCAGAAGAAATCCTCTGGCATCACCTCGTTCTCTTGTACTGGTACTGCTCCAATGTCTGCTCATGTCCCGTATACCTCGAGGTAGATCTCCTCTGCTAAACCTTGGGACATAATCCGAATTTCAGGTCCTCAGGGGATATAGCAAGGTACAAGAATAATTCAAGCCAAATAAGTACAGTATAAAAAATATATCAATAGGGCAAACTATGTAACCAGCTAAGTAATACGCAAAATGAGAGCATCACTAGAACTCAGGCTGAGACTACTACAAGCTCTGTGTCGGGGAGCCGGTAGCAGTTATATCACTAGTAGAGTGCCTAGCTCTGATGTAGAGTCTAGAGCCTCACAATAATAAATATATATATAAAATTATCCTGTAGCCTGTGTGTCTCTTCCCACCTAATGTAATCACAAGTCTCATATCCATGACACGCAAGATCATATCTAATGTAACAAGTCATATGATAGCTATACATATATAATATCTGTGCCACAAATCCTGTAACCTATACAGAATCACCATAAATATATCAAGAAAGATTCTATCATATGAATAGTGTTAAGTGTCCTACAGTATGACGTACTTGATAATGCAAGCACGAAAATGTATAGGGTCGTGATATCAACTCTCTAAGTGACGTTACACGACTCCGTGTACGGCGTCGACACCCGAATCTTATTCAGACTCTAAGCAACGCCAGATGTTCCTAGGTTGAATAGATACATTACATAAATAAATCAAGGGAATAATATAAAACAAGTACTGCAAGTTTGGCAAGGTACACTTGCCTGAGATTTGGATTCCAACAGTTGATTCGGTCACAGCAAGATCTTCAGGTACTCCTCCGGATGCTTAAATAAACACTGTCATCATTCTCAGAAGATATAAAATAGCTAGGATTGCCTATCCATAAGTCCAATTTGGACACAGGGACAAAATTGACAGTTTCTGGTCAAAGTAGGGTCCACATGTGGCCTACTTCGTACCCAAAAATGTGCCAGAGACAAAGTTCTCCAAATTTGTCAAACTTAGTGTCTATAAGTCAAGAACGACGATATGAACCCAACGGAATATGCAGAACTGAATTTTGATGAGCCGATCACAAAATCGTCCGTCAAGTGGAGTTGTGGGGCCCGCAATACGGGATTTTGTCAATGTTCTCAGAATTGAACCAAACTTGGGTCACAGGACCAGCGTATCGCTATGATTCTAATGGCGTAAGTTTCATTTCAAAACGACAATCACACACAAAGTTACAATGAGTTTCAAAACAGGCCCGATACGGAACGATTTTGACGGATACGCGTTGATTCCGGTGTGCACGTACATCCAAATCAACTTCCGCAAAATTCTACACATCCGTATTGACGGTGCGCACCTTTAGGTAAAATTCACACAAGACCAAGTTGCCTCGTTTAGCGGGATGCACTCAGTTTCGGAAAAATTCTTGTTTTAAAGACCAAGTTTTTGGTCAATTTAATCTGCGAACAAAATACAATCTACAGCACATTAAAATAAACTAATTACAGGATTTAAAACTCGGTTATATGGTCTAAATTACTGTTCAAGTGAATTTTAGATTTAGTAAGCAGGTTGGTCGTAAAACGGCCGTGAACTTGTGAGTTCGGGACAATTTCTGAATTTCAGAAATAGGGGTAAATTTTTCTGTTTTTGTATCGCGATTTGCGACCGACACAAGATGCGATACCCCAGTCTAATTGCACGGGATTCAATGGGGTCACGTAGTGAATATGTCGCAACAGTCTGTTCGAAAAATAATGCGACAAGGAGAGAGAAATGCTTACCGGAAAAGGACGTTGGAAATGACCAAACTACACGGGGATGAGGCGGCGCGGCGCACGTCGGCGGCGGGTGGCGGCACTGCTGCGGCTGCTGTGGTGGCTGCTCAGCTGCTGGGTCGGCGGGGGAGTCATTGCCGGTGGTCGACGGGTCTTCGCCGGAGTAGCTGGGTCACTCGGTGCTGGAGACGTGACGAAGGGGTTATCGACGGAGGGGATCGGGTGAAGTGGTGGCAGTTGGTGAATGATGGCGGCTCGGGTCGAGGGTCCACGGCGGAGGAGGCAGCGTCGTCGGAGGAAGGTGGTGCTTGGGAGTCGTGGTGCTGGGGGTGGCCGGGGCTGTCGTGGTGGTTGGTAGTGGTTTATATAGTGGAGAGGGGAGGTGGATGGTCGGCGGCCGTTGAGGGAGGTGGAAAGAGGAGTCGACAAGGCAGGGAGACGAAGGGTCTCGTCGGTTGTGGGTGAACGAACGGCAGTGAACCGAAGCGGCGGGCGGCGGTTACGGCCGGCGGATGGGAATCGTGCGGGCGGAAGACGGAGGGTCGGGTTCCGTTCAGTTACTGTAGCAATAACTGTGCAGAAACGGGTCGGGTCTGGATCCGAATCCGACCCGCTATGGTTGATTTGGGTTGGGTTGGTTCAGGATTTGGTTCGGTTTATATTGGTTTAAACCGGTTTAGTTTGGTTTATTTAAAAAATATTATTTTTAGGTATTTAAAAATAGTTTTTTGGTCCAATAAATTCCAGGAAAATTACAGTATATCTAATTATTTATTTTACACTCAAAAATATTATTTTCATAATATTTTAATATTTAATAAAATCATAAAATTTATATTAATTCCAGAAAAATATTTATTTTAATTATTTAAAAATAGCAGGAAATTCCCAAAAAAAATTATATTTAATTTCTGAAAAAATTTGGGTGTTTACATGAACACTCAACACCGGTAAATTAACATATATTTAATATGAATAATATAATAAAATTTAAAGAAAACAAAATATTGAGATTATAAACCGAATCAGGAGAAAATATCGTCATAAAGAATACAGCAAATATCCACACAACTGAGTCTGAAATCCTCGTCCTAAAGAATACAAGAAATAATGTCTGAATGCCTCAAAAATAAAAAATATTTATAAATGACCAAATATCATAGGTCTGAAACACAAACAATCAATAAAAGGTCCTAACTAGGACTACTGCGGATCTGCAGGAAGATGATCACCGGCGCGCATGAAGGATAAGAACATATCATATTACTTCCGTGAAATCGACACCGATGTCGATGGAGAAGGCAGTGACGTCGGTAGAGTCTGTGTCGATGTAGGCGCACCAGGAGGACGTATTCGCTCCAACTCTGTTAGTCGTTGGTTGTATGAATCATGATAGATAACAGCCTCGTACTGCTATGAACCATTGAATCATGCATCATCGTCAGCCTCTCGTCCATGGACAGTTGTGATACATGCAGCTCCGTCATGCTGCGCTCTGTCGATGCTCTAAGATCAGCTGTCAAATCCCGGAGCTCCATGATGATGCGCTCGAGCATATCAAATCGTGCGATGAGCGTCGCATCGTCCGCCTGTGACTGGGACAGGGGTTGCTCCTCCATCCTTCACAGTAAGTCGTCACGGAGAGACGCAATCTGACGGTCAACGGCCTCCTAGACTCGGGCCGACGACTGCGAGGGCTGTGGGGAATGCGCACTTGTCAGTGAGGCCCTAGATGACTGTGTCATAACAAGGGCGCCATAGGATCCCGTACCATAGTACGTACCCCTCTGGAGACCACCAGCGGCGGTCACCCGCAGCTCGTCCGCTGACGGAGCTGGAGAGGGCTGCGAGGAAGTACCAGCCTCTCCCGTTGTAGGTGCACTAGCAGTCGCCCGCTCACGCTGTCACGCCCCAAACTCCCGCAAGCCCAATAGTCCCCGCTGAACGTGAAATCACCACGTTGCAGCTCTCCCGCGGGACAATCGTTCTCTTCGGGACGTGATGCCGTACGAGCCTGGAGTTGCGCTCGTACAAGGCGATGTTGTTAAACACGAAAGTTATCATTGAAACAACCAAGTTACAGCGGAAGCCAATTGTGTACCAAGCACACATCAGAGTATACGCAGCGAAGCTCACGATAGGGTCCAAATGAGATGTCCCGAAGGCCACGCCACAAAGGCGATACCACGGAGACGATGAAATAACTCTTGCTCTTTTCTCTAGCCCACAAAGGTACTTACAGTTCATACATCTTGTCCCGTATATCCAAGCAGCGCCACTACGCCTGTGTACCTGAAATATTGCCCACAAACGTGGGTCAGTACACAACCGTACTGGTGAGCGGGGTAACCCACTCGTCTAAGCCGACACTAAGTAAAATAGTGAATACAAACAGTTATATGGTGATCTTTCTAGTTTGAATCCTAGATTCTTTTCATGGCATAGGGATGACATGTTAAGGAAAGCTGTAAAGCAGTTTAAGCATGCAAGCATTCAACTCAAACCAAACGACAAGCAGTTTAATATATCCGACCCGTCTAACTCAATGCCATCGCTTGCACGATAACATATCGAACCATCAGTCTCGCCTCAATATCCATCCTCAACCAACAGTTTATATCCCAATATCGAGTGCACACTCTTGCCGAGGCAAGGTAGCCGCGCCTACACGAAAGCCAAACCAACAAAAGAAAAGCAAGCCAACTCTTATCTATATGAAGTCACTGGCAGAGCCATACAGGACATATCTCAAGCATTACGGCGCGCCCTATCAGCCCGGGTAGCAAGCCCTGCTGGAGGTCCCACAATGCATCGCGACTGAACGCGAATTAAATGTTTCCCTCCGGATCGAAACGGCTCCAGTGCCCCGGATAAAAACTGTTTCGGGGAAAGTGCCAAACCTTTGCATAAGTTGTCCGTGACATGCAGACACACGTAGGTATGACGAGAGGATCGAACATTCTCGCCCCACCAAGCGATCCTAGACTCGTTCCATCGATAAACCCAACCGAAGTATCCATAACCATTCTTCCAATATATTCTTCCAAGAAGTCCAAATCTCGACCTCAATATATATAGCCCAAGGCACCAAAATACCCAGTGTTTTACATTGCCGCTTTACAGCAATGTATTCTGAAATGGTGCAACACCCATGCTCAAAGAAATCCCATGGCACAATGTTGTCTCAGTGGCATAATGCCCCATTCGTGGCACAATGCCCCATCAAGCGGCACCATACCTCGCTGATGCAGTTGTTCGATTTCGAACCACAACTGCTCGCTTTGCAAGACAAAGCGACCCAGTGATATTCGTGCACGGATGCACGCTCGCTCGCCCAAATTCCCGATATTCCCATTTTTTTCATTTGCCTCAAAGTATCCTTCCAACCCGTATATTTCTAACCGTCCAAAGCATAATCCCAAGTATCCAACCGATCGCCTCAAATGTATAATCCGACTATCGCATCCAACTATCCAACGCGTAAATCATTTCAAGCCACAATCCTACCAAGCCAACGACGCACACTCTATGCACGCCTCAGTGTAGTGCTTCCCGATGTTTCAGCCCAAGTGTTCAAGCCTTTACGTGTTTTCCATATTATTAGGCATGAAGGAGTAGAGGAGAAGGGAAAGAGCCCACTCACATTGATTGAATCCGTTAGGCATCCTGTCCTGCCGATACGGCCAATCCCTTGAACCCGTGGTCCGATGCAAGCGCGATCTACTCAACTGGTATGACCGTGCGAGCAGGTCGTGCTCTCCAAATCATCCGACCGATCGAATTAAGGAAGACGGCATTATCGCTTTCATCCAGCTATTCAGTACTGTTCTGAACGAACACCTGATTTCCATCGAACCCGCTAGCCATCTGCACATTGAAACCAACTCGATTAATCCTTCTTCCCAAAATCCAACATTTCAAATGTAACCAGCATTTGATTTATTCGATCCGACTCAGCGTGACGCTCCGAGCGGTTACGGGGCGTTACACACGCAGCCTAAGATACTCGACCTAGAAAAGTTTGGATACTCGATAATTTTCTAAGTTATATTAAAATTAACACAAAGTAAAGTAATACTTACATAGGTCTGCAAGGCCCTCTCATCAATGAGATTTTTGTCTTTTCAATAGGTGGCCAGGAAGACGGTCACCATGTATGCATCCTCACCCCTTTGTACCTGTTAAAAATATATTATTTAGTACTAAAATTAAATAATTTTTTCTACTACCATTTTATCGTACTTGCATTAAAATAATATATCTGAAATAAAAATATACCAAACGACAAAAATATTCCGTCATCGAAATCGAGCCCCCACACCACTTTGCTGCCTTCCTCCTAGCCGCCTTGGCCTTCTCAGACCTTTCCTTGTACCTCGGATCGTCGAATCTAGCCCTCATCGCAGTCCACTGCTCAGGCGTGATCCAACCTTGGATCGATTTTCCAACACTATCACGAGCCTTCTGGTCATCCAGAGCATCACGGATAAGCTTGGCGGCAACGGCAGAAAACATCTGCTCGATCAACTCGGCCCGGTACGGAGGATAGAAATACGTTTGCTACAATAAATAATTTAGTAAGTTATATAATATGCATAAATTAGAGGATTTATATAATATACTTTTACCTTGAAGTGCGCAAACCAGAATGTCTTCCTCTCCTCCGAAGCTTCAGAGTAGTTGATCCAAGGACCACCATAGTTGTTCCTCAGAAAGAGGCCCAGGCGTCTTTGTACCGACGAGGGACGATATCTATACAGAGATAATTATTTTGATCGAAGAAGTCAATATATGATGAATAAAGAAATACACGATATATATGATGCTAAACCATCTAATTGACTTACTATGTACCGTCGGCCCAAATCTCTGTCCTTGTCTCCTCCGGAGGTGCGCATGGAGGATCTAGCTGGTGCTGGGACAACGTCGGCTCGACCTTCTCCATATGCTCATCTGTCTCCATGGTTCCGTTAGTAGGAGGAACGCTGGACGAGAGAGTATTATCAGGCCTGGAACTACTCATCCCAGGAGTGATGCCACGTAACGTCGTCGTAGTCGGAGATGTGACCGATCGATATACTGGAGTACTAGGCGACGAGGATCCAGAACCAACAGTAGAAAGTACCAGAGGAGTACTCCGTCTACCTCGGGACCTGCCAAACCCTCCACGTCGTCTTGTCATACCTGATAACAACATATGATGAATAAAGAAATACACAAATATATAGTACATTCTACAGTCAAAATATTATGCATATCTCACAGTATTCATAGAATTGTACAGTAAATAACTAGTGGTGTCACAAGTCTAAATGGATAGTACATTCTACAGTCAAAATATAATACATATCTTCGTCAAAATAGTAAATTCTACAGTCAAAATATAGTACATTCTACAGGCAAAATATTTTATTTTCAATCATCTTCAAAAAATTTATCTTGTTCGCCTTCCTCGTCCTCCTCGTCTTCACTTTCATCTACTTCTTCTTCGTCTTCGTCTTCCTCTTTGGATAATTTTACATCTTCTACATTATTACTCGTGTAATGAGGAACTTCCGTTGAATACAGTATATGCACTGATACTCCTAGTCCTAGCATATATACCCATCGTTAAATACAGTACGTGCACTGATACTCCTAGTCCTAGCATATATACTCATCGTTAAATACAGTACATGCACTGATACTTACTACTACCTTCAAGTATGGTTTTTTGATTAATTGAGTGAGCTCGGGTCACTAGGAAGAGCAGTTCACAATTTTTAGTGTGCATTATTTGGCAGTGATCAACTGAAGGGTGAACAGTGTGCAGCTCTGTGATGTCTATCTTTCTCGACTTCCAAGTTTTCCTATGTTGTCCAACAGAAGGTCATCAACAACCAGAGATGGCTCCTGAGATGGTCACAACAGCAGTTGGTGCGGCAGACCAGGAGGAGATGGCTTATAGTATTCTAGGTAAACGCGGGTCGACAAATAAAAGAGAGGAATCGATGGTGACAAGTGCAGGACAAATAGTTCCTAATATGGAGACTCAAGCAATGCAAACAAGAAGCCAGGTCAGTAGGGAGATACAGCAGGAAAATACTAGCAAACCATCGAGTAATATCATCAATTACTTAGGGAAAAAGCAACACTTGGACATAAGGCAGGATGAGGTGGGCTCCAGCGATCTACGACACTCCAAGACGATAGATGGTACTCTACGCGTGGATAATCCTTAATGGAGAATACTACTACGATATAGCCTAGAAGCTCAAGATAGTGAGGTTAGGAAGGATCATGGCTTACAAACCGAACTCACCATGGACCTGGGGGTAAGTTTGAGTGATATCCAAGGTCAACCCAAACATTATTAATGACCGTTCTGAACTGGAATATGTGTGGGGCCAACTCAATGGATCAGTGGCAAGAGATCAAAGAAGTGACCAAAAAATTACAGAGTACAATCATAGCTTTGTTGGGAACTAAAATCAAATCGAAAAAGTAGTTGACTAGAAGGACACCTAACCTCTGGTCAAAGGTTCACAACCTGAGTCAATGTGAGATGGCAAGAATATAGTTGATTTGGGCCAGTAGGACTTGGTCCGCTCGTATTATTTATATGTCCGATCAACCCATAGCAGTAGTATTCTCTAATAAAGAGAGATTCAACTTCATCTTTGGGACAGTATATGGGCACAATGACTGACGGAAGCAAGACTTATTATCGCAAGAGATTATTCAAATCAGTATTATTGCAGACACCCAACTCCAATTGCCTCTATTTTTTAGTAGAGATTTCAATACAATGTTGTATTGTCAGTAGAAAATAGGGTTAGTGTCCGCATGTGTTAGTGTGTGTCCGTGTGTCCGTGTCAGTATTAGGGTTAGTGTCCGCATGTGTTAGTGTGTCCGCGTGTGTGTGTGTGTGTCCGAGTTAGGATTAGGGTTAGTGTGTGTCATGTTGTGTTGTGTTGTGTTAGAGAGAGAGAGACAGAGAAAAGAGATAGAGAGAGGAGCTCACCAAGTGAGGAGAAGGGGAGTTAGAGAGAGGAGAACGCCGGAGGGAGAAGGAGCCGCCGGAGGGGGGATGACGCCAGAGGGAGGAGGGGATCCGGAGGAAGGAGTAGCCGCCGGAGGGGGAGGACGCCGGAGGGAGGAGCGGAGCCGGAGGAAGGAGGAGCTGACGGAGGGAGGAGCACCCCGGAGGGGGGAGGACGCGGCCGGAGGGTTGGAGCCGGGGTGGGGCGCCGGGATGGGGGGGTGTTTAAAATTTTTGAGGTTTCGATCGAAGAAAATGGGGGGAAGAGAAATTCGTCAAACCCTATATGAAATAAATTGGCGACGTCGGGCTATACGTCGCTAAACGTCGCGAATATAATAATATACTGCGACTTAAATATATAAATGTCGCTAAACATCGATAAAATTATAAAGTTAGCGACGTTTAGCGACTACCTAGCGACATATTATATATTTATAATAATTACAGTCGCTAAACGTTGCTCCACGTCGCTATCACCGACGTATTACGATATTTTATATTGACGTCGCTAAATACCTAAAATTTAGCGACGTTTTGTTTGGACGTCGCTAAAAACGTCGCTAATCTCGTAATTTTTAGTAGTGGGCCATCAAGGATGCAACCAAGACCCCAAATGATGAGAAGGTGGCAGTTGTAAAGCTACAATTATCAGATCTTGTCCGAGATTGGTGGATAGCACAAGAAATTGCCCTTTTGAAGCCTATTGACTGGCAGACGTTCAAGGAGCGCTTCCAGGAAAAGTATTTTCAGACAACCGCTAAGTTCCAGATCCAGCAACAGTTTATCAACCTCCGTCAGAATACAAGATCGGTCGACCAGTATGTGACCGAGTTTTGCCGACTTAGTCGGTTTGCTCCTCATATTGTAGCTTCCGAGGAAGACCAAGCCAAAAGATTTGAGCAATGATTACATCTAGAGCTTCAGCAGTTTTCGATGGGTCATAATTATACCACATACGATGCAGTACTCAGGGCAGCTAGGTCCCAAGAACTTGCCGGCCAGAGATTAGTTGCAAGGACCGGAGGCCAGAAGAGGTTGCACTCATCCTTGAGAAGCACCAGTATTTATTCATCACCTCCAGCACCAGCAGTCAGAACACCTTGCCCGCCAGCACCTCTAACCTCCACAGTAACCTCCGCACAATCTACCAGGCAGTCTGTATCAGCAGGATGCAGCCACTGCGGTAAGCCATAGCACACCAAAGATCAGTGTAGGAGAGCCAATGGCCAGTGTCTCAGATGTGGGGCATCCGACCACATGATTGGTTCATGCCCAATCTTGTACCCAGAGACTTCTTCGGTCCGACAGTTACCAGCTCTGCCTCGGGCAGCGATTGAAAGCCCGCGAGGATCAGTATTAGCAGCTCGACCCCTAGCCTAGCGTTATCTCCCGACGCAGACTCAGCAGTTCTAGCAGCAACTTCCGGCACAGTATGCGCAAGTCCAGCAAGCCCAACCAGCAATACAGAACCAGCAGCAAGTTAGAGCCACGGCCTCTGGATGATAGCCTGACGAAATATTTGACAACCTAGAGCAGTTGTTAGCCGAGGGCGCTACAATTGTGGGTAAGATTTTGGAGCTCTCTTTAGCTTGTCTTATTCTTGGGTTATTGTCGAACGATCTAGTGTTCTGACGCATTCAAAATATGATAGTTGTTTCGATCCTTTCGTTGAGCAAAAGGCGAGTTCATCGCCCCTACTTTTCTGCCCTTGTATCTCGTGGTACGTGATGTCTATCATGTGTTCCGACTGCGAAGGTATGTCCTGGATAAGAGTCATGTCCTCGATATAGTCGTTGGTACCGACTTACCTCCAGGCTTGGCTCTTGTCCATTTGTGTGAGTCAGCATAGGCAAGCGATGACGAGTTCCTATTCGACTGACTCAGGAGTATATGTATCCATATGCCTCCATTTTCCTATGTGTAGCTTTTGTGCATTTATTCATTAGTTACTTCTTTAGCTATCTTTTCTATTTTAGTTACTTGCTTAGTGTAATCATTTGAATTGTGATTTGATTTCTTGAGCTTTCTCGTGTGTTCCAGCTCGACAAGCCTTGTTAAAATTTCGAGGACAAATTTTTTCTAAGGAGGGTAGTGAAGTCACACCCGATTCTAGATTTAGTATTTCTTGAATTTCTAAAATTTATTTTTTTCTGATAATGTATTCCTGCTGTATTTCTCATGTTGGTTCTTGTCATTTTATTTATTATTTTATTTTTTCTGTAGTTAAGAGAGACTACCCGAGACCAGTAGAATACTCATTGGCATTGCTATAAGACCCGGTTTAGAACCCGCATATAGAATGGACACTTGGTTCGGTTCATTTTTGTTGAACCCATGACTAAACCCTCTTTCTCTTCTCTTTTAGTATATATATATGAGCTTTTATCTCTCTCCTCTCTTTCTTCTTCTTCATTTTTATTTTCTTCTTCCTCATCTCCCTCAAGCTCCCTCTAACCATAACCCTAAGAGAAAGTTGATGTGACTTGGACCGTGAGAGGTAGAGGCTTGGAGCCACTCAAGGCAAGTACATCTTGCTCAATGGTGAAGTCATGGATTTTTGAATTTTATATATGTTGTTATTTAAAAAAATTATTTGATGAAAAATGTTCTACTTGAGTTGCTTATCATGTTTAGTTCTTGGAGTTTTGGATTTTGATGTATAGATTTTTGTAGATCTGAGTTTCAAGTTTAGGATTTTTATGTGTTCTATGAGTTTTTCTTGGTTTTGACCTATTAAAACTTAGTGTTTTCAAAAACTAGTGGTTCCTTATGTTAGAGTATTTTATTTCATGCAATTTGGCTTTTGTTTCACTTGATTTGGAGTTAAAATAAAAAAATTATGAAGAAAATATTTTTTTTGGTTTTTGGAGCTTTCGGCCATAGCTGAACCTGTTGTTGGAGAAGACGAAGTCTTCATGCGGCCAGCGAGCTATGCAGCTGAGAGTGACATACGGCCCGAGAGGATTATGCGGCCTAAACTCTTGTCGCATACTGACAGTATGTGTCCATCTTGTTGGACGCATGACTGCTTATTTACGCAAGTGTCCTTGAACACCTTGTGTTTTCACTTGCTGAACGAATAATTTTGCTAAGTTCAAGAGAGGCGTTCATGCGGCTAGTGAGTCCATGCGGCCAGTGGGTGTATGCGGCCAGTGAGTCCATGCAACCAGTGGGCGCATGCGACCAGGAATTCTTGTGTGCATTTTGTATTCCCTTTTGTTATGTTCTTTTAGTTATTCCTTAGTAATTATTATTGTGTGCTTCCTTATGTCGATACAAGTTTATGATACCAGATAAGTTTTGCATGTGAGTTCACAAGACAAGTTTATGTACAAGTTCACCATCCTCATGACACCGTAAAAATGTTTATGTATAAAAATTCATTGCATTTGGCATCTGGCAATCGAGTGTGAGTATTGTCCAATGTATCGCGTGTCGCGAATACAATACTCATGAAAAGCTCATACTCGCGACTCGTCATTTTAGGGATTTCTCAAGTGTCCACGACTCGAGAACTTGAAATAATTTAGAATGGTTAAACAAGATAAAATTTATCTAGAACATTGGGAGGAAAGAATATTGCGCTACCGGCTACCCCGATCCCTAAGGGCCCCATGCAACATGGACAACCCTGCTAGGCAAGGGCTCCATGACTGACCAAGTTTACGTATGCTATGACACTTACAAGACAAGTTTATATACAATTTTATGTTACAAGACAAGTTTATATTTATAAAGCAAGTTTATGATTACAAGTTTAAGCTTATGCTTCTAGTTCAATTTTCTATTTGTGGCAAGTAATAAGTTATGTTATTGTATGGTTGAATGTGCATTTAAGTTTACTAGACAAGCGTACCCTTGGCCATCCGGGTTAACTGCAGTATCAGTGGTAGCAATATTCTTAAAACATGCATTTAGTAATTAATGCCTGTGACAACCCTAGCTAGTTAATCGTACCAAGTCGTAAAGTTGTTTGGTCGTGCGATGAATGATGTTACTTTCATTATAGCTCATTATTCTAGTATCATTTTCTCCCGGCACGTGGTTAAGGTGCTAAGTTCTACTCCGGTGAAGGGCTGCAACCCCGGTCCTTGTTTGGTTTAAGGGTTGTGGTCCCGATCCAGAGTAGTTCCTATGCTCTCTTGCCGCTCGTCGCCTTACTTTTATTTTTTTGCACTTGTTATCAGTTCTTCCAGTATTATTCTTGAGACAAGTACATTGGTACCGTACAAGTCTCGATATGCATTTATTTTCTTTATTGTCTCTTTCTGCTTATGTTGTGATGTGTTTGGTTTATCACCTCGAGCTTCTTTATGGTACTTGTTGCTTGGGTTCTGACCCCACTGGCTTTGCATGGCCAGGTTACTCCGAAGAGAACCAGGATCCACCGCACTTCCAGCAAGATGGCTCGCACTCATAGGACTGCGGCCGAAGCTCGCGAGTGGGTTTCCTTTTTTCACCCCTCGTCTTGGTTAATTCATTTTGTGGTGTTTAGTAAGGGGCAGAGTTAGCTCTTTATATTTTTGAGACTACGATCAACATGATGTATATATTAGACCATGGTTGGTATATTTGATCATGTATATTTATACTCTGCTAGTGCAGCATTTTGTATTCACTAGCTTCATGATCATATATGATAATTAATTTGGGACGCCTCTTTACTTTCATGTATGATATACTCTTGTACTTGTGTTGTTGGATTGAGATAATAGGATTTGTCGGCATTAAGACTAACGTCATAGCATGCTAGAGTTCACCCATCTGTACATCTTCTAGACAACCTTAACACATTGCAGCTTACTTCGGTATTCTGCAATGTGCGGTTGGCCATGTCAGTCCCTGTACTTATCCAGTATTCTGGGAGCGGGACGTGACACCCATAGCCGTGAGATTCTCCTGATCCTTATTGCCTTTGGCATTATCAGCTTTGAGCTTCATGCAGTTTCTCTTAATATGACCCATTTTGCCACAGTGGTAGCAGCCCTCCTTGCGGTCCACAGTCGCAAAATTCCGAGAAATCCCTCATGTCCTCGCCTGTGACTTGGGTCTTCCCTTCCCATAGGAAGACACCAGAGCGGACTCCTGCGACGATTCCACTTTCTTACGCTGGATCTCCTCGTTCAACAAGCGACTTTTGACTGCCTCCATTATGACAACTACACCAGGCGCGGAGTTGCTCATCGACATCACCAACATCTCCCAACTTTTTGGCAGAGAACTCAAAAATAAAAGGGTCTGAAGCTCATCATCAATTACCATCTTTATCGTAGACAACTGATTGATAATACCCTGAACCTCGTTCAGGCGAATCAGAAACGTCTTGTTGCCAGTCGTCTTCCTTTAGTACAACGAATGCAGCTTCTCCCACAAAGCCTTTTCCGAACTCTCCATGGACACGTGTTGAAATACCGAGTTGTCCAGCAATTGACGGATGAATCCAACAGCCTTCCGATCCAATCGTTTCCAGTCTTCAGCAGCTTTGTCCAATGGCTTAGCGTTGTCGCCCTCCAACGGACCATAAAAATTCTTGCATTAGAGTAGATCCTCTATCATTGGCTTCCAAATTGTCCAATTCCTCCATGTGAGGGTGATCATACGAGTGTTCATCTGCTCCGTATACATAGTTGCCAGAACCAAAACCAGTAGCTTTGATACCAGATATTGAGAATCGAACACGCCCTTCAAATGTTTCGACACCGTGTCTGAGAGTGCCCGTAGCAAAAACTTTAAGCCATCCCACCTAAGATAACCAACCCTTGTCTAACGAACATCAAGCACAGATAAAGACAAGTATATGGCGGTGACTAAGTCACCTGGACAAATTTCAACCTTTATAACTCGGATGAAATTACAAGTTTGAAAAAATCAATGTTGAACCCTTTCCCCTAATAGATTCAACCCCCTCACCATACTCAAGAAGAAAAAATATATATTGCAATTGAAATCACTCACCAACTCGTAGCAATCTCCCTGAGCGAAGGTGACGACTCCTCGATCAGATCTCTTTCTTCCTTCTGTCTTGGATGACGAAGTCCTAAGAGTAAAGCACAGACTTTCTCTTAGATTTTCTGTGGACGAGCACCCCGAATCTCCAACTTGTGTTATGCTTTGTGCCTCCACCCTCCTCCTATATTTATAGAATGAGAAATTCTATTTTAGATCATAATATGATTTCCTAAATAGAAAATATTCGAGAAATCCTTGAAGATAGAACCTAAGAATCATATTCCGCCTAAAATAGTCCAACACCAATTATGGACGTCCAAATATGATCAAATTAAATATTTTATACAAATTTGAAATCAAATCTTATATTTAATGTAGATTTTTAAATTATATCAAATCAAATTTTTGACCATATTTGAGCTACAAAATTTACCAATTTCAGACTGGACCCAACATTAGGTTGGGTCGATCGATCGATCTACAAGACAGCACAGCACGCCACTTGCCTCGTAATACTAATTACTTGGCACAACGTAACACTTGCCCGAGTCATCGTGGCCTTGCCTTGGCTACTTGTACGTGATCTCACCCTCCCTAAGATTAACATCAAATTTAGTGTTATCAAAATTTCAAAACCAGAAGAGATTTTCATAAATTCCAAACAATCTTAACAATAAATATTTTTCTTTCAAAAAATAAAAGATTATTTACGTTAACTACTTCCATATTTTATGTTTATTACACAGGACACCCCTACTTTGAAACTAATTACACATGATATCCCTCTCCTTTAGAAAAAAATAAAATAAACATAGGGGTAGTTAGTGTAACACTTTTTTATAAAAATATATAAAATATAGGAGTATCCTTTGTAATTAGTTTCAAAATAGGGATACTCCGTATAATAAACATAAAATATGGAGATAGTTAACGTAAATAACCCAAAATTAAGTAGAATTTCTACATTTCAATTTGTCAATTTCTGTACTAAAACGTGCATTTCCAAAAAAAAAAAAAAAAAAAAAAAAATCCCTACCCAAAATCTCCTCCCACCCCTTAGTCGATGCCGGAACTCGATGTCCGAACCTACTTGATAAATGTCCCCTAGCATTACCACTAAGCTACACCTAGGGGACATCCATTTCCAAATCGATAAATGCACATTCTAAGATAGTGAAACACTACCTATATAGTAAATTTAGATAGCCATCGTTACTTCTCCCTTGTTACTTCTCCCTTAGTCTTAACTATCTATATAGCAAATTTAGATAGCCATTGCTAGTCTCCCAAAATTTAAAACTGACAATTTTACTTACTCAGAAAGAGAGTTGTAGCTGACAAGTTGAACATGAAAGTTCTAGTAACTATTGTACACCCAAAATTTAGTCTTGAGACAACCTCAACACGAGGGTCTTTTCTTATTGTCTTGTACCACTTTAAAATACTTTCCTTAGAAGGTCATTTGTATTTTTTTTTTTTAAATCAAATATTATAGGTTTGACTCAATAATGTGTGTGAATCAAATTGGCGGCCTAAAAAGTAGAAATGTCCAGTTTATGGGCCAGGTGGTTGTATAAGACTAGAATTGGGCCGAGCCAATTCTTTATGAGCCAGGATAGGACAGGGTTTGGATTGGATGTTGCTCGTCTCCGACCCATTATAATCCAACGTCCACAGCATGTTCTTGGCTGCCTCCGATTAGATAGATCATCATTCATCGACTAAAAATAAAAATAAAAACCAAAACAAAAACAAAATATACTTAGCAGTAGCCTTCCAAAACCATTCAGTCATTAATTCCCAATGGGCTTTATAAAAGGCCTACGGATCCCATTAAACCTTGGCACATGTTTTAGACGAGGGAGGGGGCACACAAAACACAGGTGCTTTGCCTGGCAATGTGAGTGAACTCGGCTCAGCTCAATCTTGGGCATCCATGATTGATTGCCTTTATGTTCAATCGTGCAATCGAAGCCTGCTAGGTCTGCTCCGCATGGGAGCCCGGTGGGCTGTATACTCAACGGTACCAACTCCGATTCAGCAACATCCCCCCCATGATCCATCCATCATTGCATAGCCATGGCACATGCTCTCTTCGACTGACTGAATTCACCTCTTAAATCTAGCTCCGAGTAAGAGCACAGGTATGGCGAGACATCTTCGATCCCACCATCAAACCATAGCCAACAAGTTCACACGCAGTCATCCTATAACCTCAGTACCATGTTAAGCAGATTGATTGATGTTTGCATGAAACCCAAAGAAATTTATCCAACATGTGGGAAATCATCAAATGACTGGTGGTTCTGCTGCAGTAAATAGAACATAAGGGAACATTATCCCATATGCATAACGTTTGACCCACTCTCCCATATAATATATGTTGGCCCCATTTCAAATAAGGGCTTAACCCCCTCAAACTACACCACCAGAAACACTAATATGTTACTTATTCCTACATGTATGTATTGGTGACCTAGAGTACAGACCTGACAAATTAAAGATGGGTATATAAATTAAAGATGGATTTTTTATTTTTTTTTAAAGATGGATATGAACAACATCAAAGCTGTGCACTACGCTTTGAAGCAAATGTTAGATACATTGTGTTGTCCAGAAAATAATAGCACGATAATAATAATATATATATATATATATATATATATATATATATATATATATATATAATAGAAAGAAAAGCTTAGTTCCATGCATATCAAGATGACTTGTACTACATGAAAATTGAAGAGCCGGACAGATTTTGGACTTAAAAATTTCTTCAGCACAGTAGCTAATTCCATCTTTCTTCATTCATACTTGCTAGTACTTTAACCCGTGGAATTGAACCCAGGAAACAACGTCCCCATAAATAGCTTTGGTGTAAGCCCTGGTTGGTACAGGAAGATTCAATGTTACTTAGTCAACTGTAATTATTTATGTCCAGCACGATTAAGCAGTTAAGGTAATGATAATTCTAATTAAGGCTTTATCTTGTATCTAACAGGGATGTTTCTTGTCGAGTCATTTTAGTTCCTGGCCTGGCCAACTCCTCCCATCAACAAGAACCATTGGAAATGTTAATAAGAATCAAAATAAACAATACAGTAACCGCCCACCCATTCTCCTAGCCATCTGCTCTCCTCCCCTCACCTGTATGCAACACAGAGAAAGAGTACTTGAGACCCTATATATATGTAGGCCATGCATGTCTTAATTATTCCTAGAATAACAACTCAAAACTTCTTAACAACTGCACAGACTGTAAGGAATGATCTCCAAGAAGCCGGAAGTATCATGGCACTTTACCTTTAAAAAAATTCTTCCAGTCCTACGAACACCAAAAGGGCCCCACCCTTGAATAGAATTTGCCAAATGAAATTAAGGAATGTATGTAGAAGATAACAGTATAGAGCTACCCACCCTTGAGGCACAATCCTCAGTAGTCAGTTCTAAGTCTGTCATTAGTGAAACTGCCAGGAACAAACAAGACAAGCTAGGTGAGCAGGTTCTACCACATTACAATATATACTAGGCAGGCTTGCCCCAGATCAAATGATCGTAAAGAGACTTTGTACCTATTCTCGAAGATATTATTAAAGGTTCAGAAAAGTGATAAATGATAAGAGAAAAAAGAGAGATGCTGAGAGTTTAGAGAACAGAAAAGAGACATGGTATTAATTAACTATTTGGTACTTCGAAGCTAAGGAGTTTCTACCTGATGGATGTTCTTCCTTCTAATTTTGCAAACCAAAAAATAATAGGCAAGTAGTATATATATATATAGTCACTCTTATCCTAGATCTTTTTCTTCTTTGTTGATTGGGACTGGTTAAGAGAGCAGGATTTGTCTGTTTATTGGGACTGGTTAAGAGCAGGATTTTTTTTGTTAGAGGAGAGACGCTTCTGTGATCTTTTTGCTACAGTCCAGCTCTAAACTTAACTAATTAATCATGAGATGGGACATGACATCAACTAATATATGTGCAACCAAGCAAAACTCAAGGAAACACAGAGTGCTCAATCGATATATTTGAGTAGGTGGAATTAAATCTATCTAGAGTTTAACGACCAACTGCGTAGAGTATTTAGGTCAATTAGCTCCACATTGCCATAGGGTTTGCCAGCATAAATAAGATAATGTATTTGTCTATGGTATATATTCAAAAAGACGGATAACATCCAGTATATTAGTTCAAATTTGGTGAAAACGAACATAGCTTTTTTTTCTTGTATGGGTATAATTAAGGTACAAATTTATGCTTTGCTAATTACAAAGAAGTGCAGGTTTAAAGAACTAAATATAAACAGTGCATAAAAAAGAAAAACAAGTTAATGTCATGGCGACAACTAAGAACTCTCGGATATAATAGAAAAGATAATTTTTGGGACCTCCTCGTGAGTTAATAATGCAGAAGTTTCAGTTTGAATGATGTTTGGAACCTAACAGATGGTCTATGTTAAGTAATCTTCTATTCTTCTGATTGATTATGTTGAATATTTTTTCACTTTTGAAAGACGAGGATTAACATGCCAGAATGGGTAATGCTATAATTTATCCAAAGTCAAGAATATAAAGCCATCATCTAATGACTGAGTACATTCTTTGTCGTCTTCTTTCTGTACTTCTACATTACAAAACAATTTACATGAACATGTAGAATTCTTTATTACAAAATCAATACAATGAACTTGATCCAATAAGAAGGGGGATGAGAGATACCTTTAGATTATAGTGTAGATTGTCATTTAACTTAAAATCTTCCACATTCCCCATTATCTTGTCACTGGTATAGACCATCTTCCCAAGTGTTCTGTATAGTTAGTACACCGTACAATGCCTCTTCCTGCTGGTCCGTCAGGAAAATCAATGACACTGATGCTACCGGCGTCAAGATGAAAAGATCCCATACATTCTGCCTTTAGATTCAGGCAATGGCCTAGTAGAGCAATATGCAAAGCTGGGTGTGCAACTACCACGACATTTGTTTCTGGCTCTGATTCGTTGAACAGTTCGTGAAGTAAAGACTGCCAAGCTGTCTTCGATTGATTCCAAAAGTCAGTTATGGTCCCTTCATGAAGGCCGTCCAACCAACTAGCATGTAGAGGCACAGAATCCACAGGATTCTGATCAAAGTTTGAGAAACCCTTTTAAGGAACAAACTAAAAACTCATTAAGCTTATGAATTGGAATGTTATAAGTTTTACAGTCTAGAACCAAAACTATTCAACAAATAGTTCAGACTAGCTTCAAGTATAATAATATAGGGGAAGTTAGAAGCCTAATTTAGTATGGAAATCTCAAGAATGATGTATCTTTAATTATTTACCTTGTGTGCTTGCTGAAGAAGAGGTTCTACTTCCAGTTCCAGTAGTTTCTTTACCTCCACATTACGAGGCATGCAGTCAGCACCCAGGCAATCTGCTGCTTCTTGAACCTACACTCAAACCTGCATTGTTGGAATAAGTAAAGAATTACCTGATAGAGATTCAGACTATAGTAGGGATTTCCATAAAACACAACCAAAAGCATTAACCTCAGATATGGCTGTAGCTGTATCAATGGAGGCAATCCTTGGGCTGGAAATTATGCAGTTAACCTTCAAATCTAGAAGCAGCTCTGCAGTTTTCTGAGACTGTAGTTGTCGGAGTTCAGTAAGGACAGTTATACACTATATTGTAACCCCACACGCTTCAATCTTCTAGCAACAGGTGAATATATTGTAGCTACCTGTATAACCCCAAGCATGTTCAGGGGTTCGTAAGCCATGTTGGGAAAAGTGGCCTGGAAACAAGAACATTCAAAATCACTCTATGTAAAATGAAAGGATAGAATGGCTCTAAAATAGAGCAACCGGAAACAAGTTTCGAATCTGTCTTAGTTAAGCTTGTAAAGCAAAGTTACTTGACATGAACCACTTGAGATGTAATAATAGTAGCCATATGCTTCGTATACATGGCCAAGGGTACAGATTATATAGAGAGTAAATGGGTGGACGAAAAATCTTCCTCGCGCTTCTAAGGACAGCCCCTGACAGTTAGCGCCAAAGTTTTCATTTCGTAAGACATAAGAGACTGGGAAACAGGATGGAGGTCCGAATCCTCCTGTGTGTGTTATTCCCTTAATTTAAGGGGATGAACCAAGATATTCAGGTACCTCCTAACTGACAGTGGGACCTGGAGGAGCAGTCTACCCCGGTGGATGGTCATGCGATTGACAGTCAACTCGACTGGAGCACGCAATGGCGATCGGGCTGAGCAGTGGATCAAGAAGGACGCATAAGGTGCAAAAAATGACAATTGACATACAGATAACCAGAAAAGGACATAGTACAAAAAGATTGATGTAATAAAACCCGAGCTTAAGCCAGGAGGTAGGGTGTAGATGTACCATTTCATATATTCAACATGAAGCATGCCTCAGCGGCATATGGTTCTATGAGACATGAGTGTGCATATATAAATGACTATATATATATATATATATATATATAAAGAGATTGCATATAAATGACCCACATATATTTCATACCTCATTGTTATTCTGTGTAGCTCCCTGGCAAACTAAAACTATGCGCCCACTAGTTTTCCTTCCAGTAGAACCTCCGGCCGCAATTGGTGAACTTGGGGTCTGAACAGCAAGTGAACACATAACATTTTGGAGGAAAAAATCCATTATAATGGAGAGATGGATATGCATGCATGCACGTATCGCAATGTCACAAAATCCAGGAGATAAAAATGAATATATAGTTACAAATATTCACCAAAAGAATCTATAGCAGATTCAATAAGCTTGTATGTACGCAGGAAGCAAGATGTATAATTACTTCTATTTTTAATCATCACCAACAAACCTTCAGATATTAGTTGTCAGCTTCGTATTCTGGAGATTGTGTAACCTAGAGCTGAAACTTTTTTTTTCTATTAGTTTGCGACAAGCAAGTCATGCGGAGGGGGCCACAGAAGAACCGGTTAGAAGTAGTAGGATTTTGGTGAAATGAAATATTAAGATGAATGATTTCAACAAGCTCAAGTTTATTGAAATTGCACAAGCTTGCACGTGAAAAACGTGTATAATTGCTTCTTTCATCAATCATTATCAACAAGACTTGTCACCTTTCTAACTCCTCAATACTAGACTAGTATTGCCTAACCTAGAGAGAAGTACTAGACAGAGCAAATTCTTTTGCAACTATTTACCCATAGGATATTCAAAAATTGCACAAAAGAGAACGAATTTATCAATATATAAAATTGAAAGAAAATTTTTAGTATATCAAGATCCTGCAAACGAGTACCCATTTTTCTATATATTCTTATATGACTACATACTTGCAATTCTTGAAAGTGCTATACAACAATTTCCGTAAAAAGAGTATCATCTGACCACATAAGCATGACTCTAGTGACTTGGCATCCACTATTGATAGTGCTTTCACATAAAGGAGAATAGAGTCAAATCATTATAATAGGGAACAGCTGCAAAATATTCATGAAATAACAATAAGAGAATTATGTTCCCCAAGAAATTGAGTATGCACAATTCAAGCATTCCTGTGTTGTGAATGTGCATGCACAACTAGATTTTATCAAAACATGCAAATGTCAAAAGAAAAAAAAAATCTAAACACGGTGAACCAAATAAAATCTAAGAGAAAACCGGCATAACTTATGCCACATTACACCAAGTCCACTATCTGATCCAAATCCAGCAGTGAAGAGAGATTACTCCTATTATTCTATACCCCACAAATAAATGTTAAAACTTGTAGATAAACAATAAAGCATAGAAAGAGATGATCTTTATTGGCAACTGGCTGATCCTCTACTCTAGGGTTAGTCCATCATTTATTGAGTTCTCTATATAACAAAAGAAAGACAATTGTAGAGCTTTCTATCCTATCCTTATGGGAGATCTTTTCACTTGTATACTTGGGGATATTAAATACATAGCTTAGACCAAATAGAAATCCATAGACTCCATCCTAAACCATAATTAAGATAAGGTGGATGAGTACATCAAATTAGTGCAACTAGACCCAACATATATATATTTTCAAACACCCTTCAGGCTGCAGCCAGTCTAACTCTGATCACTATAATCAGTCTGCAATTGACTGAGAACTCAGGCCAATTTGTTCTGTGTAGCGTCATTCAAGTCTCGACCATAGTCACAATGTTAGGCGGTACGGATTAATTTGGCAAGGTTGAAAAGTTAGGGATTCAGTAACAGTTCCACAAAAGTTTGGTAAGTTTGGATAAAGAATATATATAAAAACATAGATATGATAGCATGTTTTCTAAGAATTTAGTAGGGTACCCAATTCAGTAATATAAATACTAAAAAATCAAAATTTTATTGGAAAATTGTTAAAAGAAAAAGTACATACAAAAAAGCTGTTCACTGTTACCGCTACTATTATTCTCTCTTTACATTAATTAAAAAATGCATCATTTTTTTATGGAAGGATGGGGCTTTTGAGAAATTGTATTTGAGAAAATCATTTTTTTATGGAAGGATGGGGCTTTTGAGAAAATCATTCCAATAAAATTTCATACCTCATAGGAATACAAAAATAAATATTAAGAAATCAAAATTTTATTGGAAAATTGTTTTAAGAAATTGTATTAGAAAGTACATACAAAAAATTTCTTCGCTGTTACCACTACTATTATTCTCTCTTTATACTATATCACAAATGCATCAACTTTTTTTTCTAGATGAATGGTGCTTCTGAGAAAATCATCTAAATTGTAGAGTAAATTGTTACTATTATCTTAGGGTTGTTTTGGTAATACATGAAAAACAAGACTTTTATGAGTAATTGGCTTGTGTGAGTATTGATTTGATACAATGGGAGATCTTTTTAGCATAGTTTGCGGTATCGTCCGATACCAATCCGATACAGCCGATACCGATACTGTTTGGCATATTCTGATCCGATATTGGCCGATAACGACATTTAGGATATATTTTCCACTCAATTCGGCAAAGAAAATTCAACGAAAAAGACTAACCGACAAGGATGTAAAAGCATAGTAAGGTTGTAAAAGTAAGTAAATGAAGAAAACTTATTTATTGTCATTAAACCATTTAACAAGGGTGACAATTATTTCATTCAATTACAAAACTATTATGAAAGAAAACGAAAAATACTTAAAATTATGACTAAATGTCTAAAATATTTTTTCTAAATTTTGAATAATTTCTTAGTAATTATTTGTTTCCGATACTAAAAAAATATGATACTCCAATTTGAAACCGCCGATATTGCCGATCCCGATACTCATAGGAAAACTCCGATACCGATACTGTGAAGCTTGCTTTTTAGTCCAACATCGGATGTGAAATGGAAAGGCTGATTCAGCAAGTTTACAAAGTGGAGGGAGGGTCACTAGTTAGTTGATTTGATAGGATAGTGTTCCTGGGATAATGCTTGGACCCACAAAATTAGCCTACAATATAAATGTGAATAGTTCGCCTTTTATTCACAAAGTAAGGAGTTTGGCTAAGTGTGTCCAATCACAAATTATTTGCTCACCTTTTTCCTTAAAAAAGTCGTGAATATTGTGACTATGGTCTCAACCGGGCAGTCAACAAGTTCTGACTTCACTTGTTTTACTACTTCTGGTTTTCTTAGTAGGTGTGCATACGTGGGTGAGTGGGTGGGTGTGGGGGAATTCCCAGTGAAATGTGAGATGAGAGATCCTCGTCAACTATTCCTGCATGGATACTGGTACAAGTACAACACGACAATATTCTGATAGATGATTCGACTAAACACCCTGTCTGTCTGAGGTCCACGTCCTACACGAAATGGTGTAATCATTATTATTTTTAATCTATTCATTCATTGACATGTTTGGTTGGGGGTGTTGATAAATGGAACAGTGCAATCTCTTTTTTTTTTAATCCATTCATTCATTTGTTTGTTTGTTTTGGGGTGGGATTAGGGGCTCTAAGCAACTAACAAGATTCATGGGACTTCAATTTCAAGAGGTAATATATTAAGGTATTTATATCTGAAAAACCAAACCAGGCAAAATAACCTGTCTATCTAGATTAAGAGGTATAATAGATGGAAATAATAGCAAATTATAAGTGAATATATGAACCTGTGGATTGTACAAGCACCTGATTCAAACGATTGAGACATATCTCTGGGGAGCGACCTCGAGTTCGTGGGGTAAAATCCAACACACTCACCCCACAGTTGCTTTGGAGTAGAACACGGAAATACTCTCTGCCTAGCCCTAAATAGGCACATCATTGTCAACGGCTCTAACTATGAGTATATTATCTCCATGCACTAAATACAGATAGTTTAATCATGACCATATAAACATCTAGTACCTATTGCAGTGGCAATAAGTGCTTGATTTACAGCATTATGAGCAACAAGCAGCACGGAGTTCCCTTGGTGAGCTAAGATTTTCTTCCAGCAGCTTGCTGCTCGAGCCCACAACTCTCTAACTGGATAATGGCCATCAATGTTGAAATTTGCAGGATCCTTCTGCCACTGGTGATAGGAGTTGCCAAACTTCTCCCTGCCTTCATGCTTCAAGAGACCCTGAGATAAAAATAAATTAAAGAGATATTAACAGCAGCAACTAGTGAAAACTGCAACTCAATAAACTCAACTAGTGGGGAAAAAAGTGGAAATTTTCATTAAGCTCAATCTAGCCCTTGTTGATCAGAAGAGAAAAATTCTCTTTAGAACTTACTTGGAAAGAGTAAAGATCAATTTCCCTCAAGTCAGGTTCTGGTATCATTTCCTCCTGACGAGTACCCCATATTATCTCGGCCGTTCTCTTGGATCGGTTCAAGGGACTGAAACAAATAAGAAATCCCATTTTCCCATTAAGACCAAAACAGAACCAATAATGGTAACCTAGACAAGAAATTACATGAAACCAATTAGCAAGATTACGACCAATATGGACTGTTTACTTTAACAACAAAGTGATGGAAATCCTACAAGGCATGAAAACCCCTTTTATCTATGACATAAAAATATACGACAACACAATATTCTAGAAGTTTGAGATGATATACTTAGAAAAATATAGGAGACATGAGGATATATAAACTAGAACTACTAATGATCATGACTTGCTTTTATCTAAAAAAATGAATATTAGACGGAAAGGGATAGAAAATGTTGGTGTTTTTGCCTTTGGACTAGTAAAGATAGTCCCACATTGGCTACACCACCAAGTGGGTATCTCAATATAATACTTTGTATGAGTTGAGGTGTGCACATGGGATGTGGTGGGGCACATGGGTGCCATGTGGGGGTGTTTTCCTAGGAGGAAAAAGGATTAACTCCTCATGAAAACATTTATTCTTTTTGTCAAGCTCTTGAAATTATTTTCATAGGAGCTAAAGCCCCAAAAGGGCTTAGCGACTCGGACTCGGGCTCAAGGGCGCAAAGTGGCGCTTTGTTGGCGCACTTTGCACTTAGCACGTCAGCATCGTCGCAAGGCGCTTGTGCTCTCGCGCGCGAGTTTTATGCATGAGCGGGCGCTAGACAGGCGTTGAGCGGGTGTTGAACGGACGCTGAGTGGGCTATGCATTGGGATGCGATTGTGGGATATCAATTTTGTATATTGGCTTTTTAATCCCACATCGGAAAGAAAATGAGGATGGGCTTCCATCATTCCCTATATAAAGAGCCCTCTAGCCTCCTTTTGAAACAGACCAAAAAGTTGAGAAAGATGAGTCCAAAGGAGTCCGTTCGAGTAACAAAAAGAGGTGACTACGAGCGTTCCAGAAGTTCTCTTGTGAACTTGCTGGCTCCTGAGAGCAGATCGTCGATAGAGGACAAATCTTGCTTTGAGCAACGATGGTCTTCACCGCCCCAGCAAGAATATTTTTTTTATTATGTCTCCTCCTCATTTTTCTTCTTGGTTTGTTCTGTCTGATTGTAACTGCGTTTTGCAAGGAAGAACGAAGGTAGTTTTCGTTTTATTGTAACTCTGTTATGTCCGTCTGCAACTGCGATTGCAAGGAAGAACGAGAAGTTTGGTTAATTCTGATTCTTTTGTAATCTTGAGAGCAAGTTGTAATCAGAATCCTTATATAATTCTTCGTGAAAATCGAAAATAGTCAGAGTGAAAACTTTTGTGTGAACATCTGATCTCGACCACACGTTATTTGTATCATTTTGATTTACAACGTAATGTAATAGAATAATAATTGTTATTCGTATCAATTTGACAAATATATTCTTGATATTTATATTTTCTGTTTTGGCCAACCTTATATTTATAAAAGAAATAAAAAATAACATTAAAATATAAAAATAACATTTAAAACACAAAAAAACAACTAAATTATAAAACTTAAAAACTAAATATTAAAAAATAAAGACTACAAATTTTAAAAAACAAAAAAAATAAATGAATTAATTAAAAAGTAAAAAACTTTAAAATAAGAATAAAAAACAATAAATAATAAAAATAATAAATTTATAAACTAACAAAATAATATTAAAAAACTAAAAAAATGAAAAATGAAAAAAATAAAATTTAATAAAATAAGGAAATAAAGAAAAATTAACAATTAAAAAATTAAAATTAAAATTAAAAGGTTAAAAAAATACTAGAACATGAAACAAAAAAAAATTTAAAAAGTAATCATTTTAGATTATCCTATAATTACATTTAAATGAGTTTTATAATATAATTTATTTAAAAAAAGTAATTTAATGTAAACAAACTTATAATAACTATTGAGGTTTTTGATATTACCTTGTTAGATGGGGGATATTGATATTACCCCCATGTTAGATTAAACAAAAAAAATTTAAAAAAGTAATCATTTTAGATTATCCTATAATTACATTTAAATGAGTTTTATAATATAATTTATTTAAAAAAAGTAATTTAATGTAAACAAACTTATAATAACTATTGAGGTTTTTGATATTACCCTTGTTAGATGGGGGATATTGATATTACCCCCATGTTAGATTAAAAGTTGAGAACACCCCCTATAAGTGTCGGTAATGAGTTTTGAAAATATCGTTAATATGTTTTTAACGACACTTAAATAAGGTGTTCTCAACTTTTAATCTAACTAACAGGAGGTAATATCAAAAAAACCAATAACTATTACATTATATTTTAAAAAAAATCCAACCAAACAACCTAATTAGATTTACAATATAATATCAACTACATTATATTTTGTCCAACTATGTAAACCAAATGTACCCTAAATCTTTCTTCCAGCTCCATTATACAACTCAACAGCAAGTACTTATATCCACCAATCATAATACCAAAAGATACGTGTATTGTAGCGCATATTATATAAATTGATTTTTCCAATTATTGAGAGAGAGAAGGGAAAATAATATGAAATCAAAATCTGTAACCCTAAATGGGACCTGACCTGGTGAAGCAGACATCAAATGAGTCGGAGAGGAGCATTTGGCGGGAAGTGTGGGCCTGGGACTCTCCCTTGGGCGTGAGCACGGAGAAGTTGGAGCTCCCCTGGATCCTCCCTTCCTCGTTCCACGTGCTCTGACCGTGACGGACCAGAACCACCCTCTTCGGATACGGGATCGGGGGGAGCTCCACCACCGTCGACGACTCGATCTCATTATTGAAGCTCGATCGAGGAAGAAGGTGGTGGTGGTGGTTGGATCTAGGGTTTCGTCGACGACGACAAGAGAGGTGAAGAAAAGATTGGGTTATGAGTGGAGATGCCAAGGAGAGCATCATTTTGGAAGGAAGGAAGGAAGGAAGAGATTTCTCGATCTCTCGCTCAAACCAACAAAATTCTTTCTTTCTTTTTTTGCTCCTCTTCTCCTCTCTTCTTCGCGGGATAAGATTTTTCTGGTCTTGTGGATGGCTCGGCTTGGCTTCCGGGATAAGTTCTTCCTGGCCCCACATGTCAGTGAAGAAAGGTAAGAAAAAGGCAAAGTGACGGACTTTTTAACCGTAAGTCCCTGAATGCTCGGTTCCTTCGACTTCAATCCTCTAAATCTTTTCAATTAGATAGAGATCCCTAGAATGGGATCATTTGTTATGAGAATTTTTTCAAAGATTAAATAGTTTATAACCGAGCTCAAGTGCTCTTGTGGTCAGTGAGAAGAGGTATAACCTCCCTGGCTGGACGTCTCACGTCCCAATTTCGAAGAATCGAACGTAGTCACGGGCGTGATGACGTACAAGCCTAGATTGCACTTGTACAAGATAAGAAGATAGACAAGACATGTATATCTCAGAAACAACATCGCAGCGAAATTAAGCAGATAAATTGAAGTCACAATGAATATAATGAAAAGTTTCTCTTTATTGATAATGATAATTGAGTACATGGCTTACAAAAGATTTACAAAGCTCTCAAATACAACTGATACTTTGGCCAATTGAATTACAAAAGATATAGTCACAACTGAATATAATGGAAGGGTCGTTAATAGGTTTTGAAAGTGTCGTTAAAAAGTTTTTAACGACACTTTCAGGGAGGTATTCTCAATTTTTAATCTAACAGGAGTCATATCAATATATTTAATCTAAGAGGGGGATAATATCAAATAGCCCTAAAAAATATACCAAATGACTACAAATATGATACATGTATATATGTTAATATATTTTTTTAGCTAATAAAAATATCATTAAATGATATAATTGAGAATACATTTCAAAAACCTAATTAGAAAAGGAATGCCGAAATAACTAGCATACGATAGAACAAATAATTAGAAGGATATATATTTCAGGAACAAGATTATGGATGAGATATGTCTCCAATTTTTTGTCATAACTATGTCTTCTCTCACATACAATTGTGAATCAAACTGATTTTATAATAAAAGAACTGTCACGCCCCAGTCCCAAAATACGTAGGACTAGGTCACGTAACCATGCCAGCTGGCCCGTATATATGGCAACTCCAATATATGGAAACCATATATACGTGCGTACGCTGTATATGAACAATAAATTCACAAGTGGTAAATCTAATCACAAAGCATAGGGTAATATCTAAATCACATCCACAGAAATCACATAAAGATATGAATAACCAATAACCATGTAACTAGATCTCAATACAGATATCTAAGAATGACAGTCAGATGAAATCAAATCTACTGCCGAAATAGAATATAAAAGGAACCAGAATACACACCATAAAAGAACAACATCTGACAGTCACGAGGCTCGATGAGAAGACCTCCTCGGAATATACGTAACATGCCCGGATCTGTGCTCCTGCGAATACTCAAGAACATATACACCTGGCAGGGGACCAGGTCCTCAGAGGGACATAGCAAGATACAGAAAAATGACATGCCATAATGTAAATACTGAATAAATAAAGGGGTGTGCTAACCATCTAAGTGAATGCAATTTAAAGACCTTGTAGTACGCATGGGAATGTATGGCTAGACATATGCTGACGTAATTCACCAATCCGTAGTGACTGACTAGTATATGCCACATATGCCCCCGTTCAAGGGAACTCTGCAATCGTCCAACCCTGCAGAGCATGGAACGAAGGATAATACCCCATCCTCCTCGGAGCACGGTAATGGGAATAAGAAAACCAGTACCCCATCTCCGGGCAGCATGGTAACTCTCTATATATACCGTAATCCCCATCTCCGAAGAGCATGGTAACTTGAGTATATATCAGGGAAGGGGGTGTCCCATACGCCTACTAGATGTCTTTCCCGCCCAATATAGATGTACAAGTCGTGAAAACGACGTGGACACCTCCTACTATGATGCAAGTCTCAATAAAATAAACAACTGAGCTAAATACCGCTACACGTGTTGCTCACACTGATGGCCAGTCGCGCATGAGGCATGCGTTCCTACATGTACTCACTCTGTGACGTGTAATGATACGTGTCAAGGCCTGGGAAGTTATATCAATAACTTCACAACTTTTAGGTGGGTCTACTAGACACTAGGTCAGACACAAGTCCTAACGTCAACGCCATCGTTGACTGCACCCGAGTCTATAATAAATAAACATGTAACTAACAATAACTGAATTTAAACAGTACAACAAGGCAAGGTATACTTGCCTGGCAAGAGAGCTGCAAAATATAATGTCCAGATGTCAAGTGCCAAAAGTCAGAAACTATGGCCTCAGAATAAAAGTCTCCGGATGCTGAAATAAACATCACTAATAGTCTCAGAAAATATCAAATAGCTAGAAACGCCTGTCCTTAAGTCCAATTTGGACACAGGGGCAAAAATGACAGTTTGCGGTCAAAGCGGGGTCCACATGTGGGCCGCTTTGCACCGAAGAACGTGTCAGGGTCAAAGGTCTCCAAATTCGCCAAACTCAGTGTCAACAAGTCAGGAACGCTGATACGAACTCAACGGAACTTCCAGAATTGGATTCCGATGAGCCGGTCACAGAATCGCCCGTCAAGTGGAGCCTGTGGGGCCCATGCTACGGAATTTTGCCAACGTTCTCAGAATCGAACCAAACTTGGCTCACAGGACCAGCGTATTGCTACGAGTCCGATGGCGCAAGTTTCGTCTCGATTTGACGTGTGTACACAAAGTTGCAGCGTATTCCAGAACTGACGGATACGGGACGGTGTCGGCGGATACGCGTTGATTCCGGTGTGCACGCACATCCAAATCAACTTCTCCGAATTCCTACACGTCCGTATCAACGTCGCTCACGTTTTGGTAAAGACCGCGTGCGACCAAGTCGTCCCGTTTGGCGGAGCGTACCCAGTTCCGGGGTGAATTAGGTCGTTGTTTTTCCTGTTTTTGGATCGCGTGCCGCGATCGCCACAGGACGCGATGCACCGAGCGGGTTGCACGGGCACCGAGAGGGTCACATAGCCTATGTGTCACAACTGACGGAATTAAAAATGGAACTACGAGGAGATAGAACGGGTTACCTGAACAGGGCCCCGTGAATCTGATTTTCACGTGTCCGAGAGTCGTCTTGACACAGGATTTGTGTCTGGACGTGCCCGGGCTGTGTCCAGCTGCTGTGTCCGGTTTGCTCGGGTCGGGGTCGTCGCGGGGTGGTCCGGAGCTGCTGCGGCCAGGGCTCCGGGGTCGTCTGCTCGTCGACGGAGGAGCTGGATCAGGGGAGGGTGCTGCCGACCGGACGGGGGAGCCTCGGCCGGGGGTGCTGCAGTCCAGCAAGAGTTGCCGGAGCTGCCGTGGGGGTGGCTCGAGTCTGGAGAGTCTCTGGCCATGGTGGGGGGGGTGGTTCATGGTGAGGAGTCGGAGTGGCTGTCGAGACCGGGGGGGGTCTGATGCGGGGTTGGGTGGCGGAGGAGGTGGAGTGGAGGTCGAGATGGAGGAGTGGCGGGGTAGGTCGAGGCCGTCGAAGGAGATCAGAGAGAGAGAGGAGAGGTGGTGATGATGATGGGGTGGTGGTGGTGGCCGATAATGGTGATGGCGGTGGAGGGAAGAGGGCGGATGGGGGAGAAGGGGGCTGAGGGAGGAAGAGAAGGAGGAGATCCAGGCCGAGGGGTCGGGGTCCGACGCCGGCGGGGCTCGCCGCGGGGGGGCGAGCTCAGGGGAAGAGGGGGAGGAGAAGAGAGGGAGCTGAGGAGAGAGGGGCCAGCGGGGGGGGGGGGGGGGTGAAAGCTCGCCGCGACCGGCGGGGCTCCGGCGATGGGAGGGCTACTCCGGCGGGGGGGGGGGGGGTAGCCGTCGGCTAGGGGGGCTGCGGCTGGGTAGAGTTAGGGTTTTTTTATTTTTATTTTCTTTTTATTTCTTATATAGAAAAATATATTAATATTTTAAGTAAATATCCTGAGATATTTTACAGGATATTTGTAGGATATTTTCGGGATATTTTCGGGTGAGTCCCGCCTCCAAATGGACGGTGCAGGTTCACCGGCCAATAAGGGGGTGACACCTCGCATTACAAATTTGCAGGAAAGTCCCTGTAATTTCATAAATTGCGTAAAGTCCTAATTTTGGGAAATTGCGCAATTACGAAATTGTCTGGGAAAACACCCGATTCCGAAAAATACTAAAATTCACAGGATTGAAGGGAAAAGTTGTGTGAGGGTCCCGAGGGGGTGGGGGTGAGTCTGGGCAGAGACTGGGCCTGGTTTTGGGGTGATACGGGCCATCGTATTTAATTAATTAATAAATATTGCGCATGGTGTTCTCTAATTATTTAGAGGCAGGTAGGGCTATAATTTTTCTACGGTGTAAATACACTAAATGTAGTATACTCAGTGTAGAAAAATAACGTATTTTTGTCTGGGTAAAACAGGTACAGGTTGGGCCTCTAATGTCTGTTGGAACAGGGATGGGTACAGATCTAGGAATTTAATTACGTACGTTTGTAACGCTATTTGTGCGTCTCATACAAGGCTCAAAACTAAGTATCTGGGAGTTGCACAAAGTGCAGGATGGTAGACTGGCATGTCTAGGAGAGGTATGTGAACTTCGTTCAGGGATAACAGTCAAGGTAAAGCTCCAAATAATTAGGTGACGGACAGGTGCACAAGTCAATAGGATATGTAAGCAAAATAATATAAATTATTGCAACAAATCCTAAGTTGTGAAAAAATATTCCTAAAATACTGGAATCTGGTCGAGGGGGTTTACAAGAACGAAAATTTTCATCTTAAGGGATGAATCTTCATCCAATTGCTGCTGAAGGAAAAAATTTGGAAAAATTACAAAGGAAGGGAAGACTCGCCAATTGAGTTGGCGGAGGAGAAAAGAAATGGGGGACCGCCAACTCAGTTGTCGGTTGGAGAGGGAGACCGTCAACTCAGTTGGCGTGGGAGTGGGGGACCGCCAACTGTGTTGGTTTTGTTTTGTTTTTTTGTTGGTTTAGATTTTTTTTTAATAGATAATAAAGAATTATCTATTAGTAATATTAAAAAATAATAACAACATAGATAATAATAAATCAAAAATATTTATTTAAATATATAATCTCTACTATTGTAAATACGCTTAGAAACGGCTAAAAATGAGCAGTCTAAATCGTATATATATATCATAAATTCTTAATATAAAATTTTAAAAAAATTAATTACTGTTTTCTTTTTAAACAGTTGAGAAAAAATTTTAAAATCACCACTTTGCCGTGATATAAATATTTATATCAAATAATAATATAAATTTTTAATAATTATAGTAGTTAGTTTAAATCTAATTTAAATTTTCAATATATTTTAGGATTAAGAAAACTATAGTTAATTTGTAATTTAAATATTTAAATATATTTTTGAATATATATTTAATTTAAATTCAAATATTTATAGTGGTTTTTAAAAAAATTCTACGATTTTCTATGTATATATTTTTGAATATATTTTTTTAATTTAAATATTTATAGTTGTTTACATTTTTTTTCAACTGCTTGCGAAGAAAATCATTGTTAGTTTTTAATAAAAAAATATAATAAGAATTGATGATATATATACGATTTAGACGACTCAGTTTGAGTCGTTTCTAAGCTGTATTTATAATAGTAGAAATTATAAATTTAAATAAATATTTTTAATTTATTATTATCCATGTTATATTTTTTTGTGATATTACTAATAGGTAATTTATTATTATCTATTTACACACAAAAAATCAAAACGAACCAAATGAATTGAAAAAAAAATGAAAAAAAAACACTTGACTGCCAGAACATAATTTTTTTAGTACTTTAGATATATTTTATGATTTATTATTTTTAGAAGAATTTACTAGTATTTAAATATTTTGTGTTACCGGCTAAACATATATTTTAAATACAACGCACATGAATGTACTAGTACGTACGAAGAAAACATTAGATAATTTTAAAAATATTACTTACGGAAGATAAATAAAATATTAAACAAACTTCTATCTTATCATTCAAAATCGTTAATAAATATTCAACCAATTTAATTTTTAAAAAAATCTAGCGGGAGATTAAAAAAAAATATAAAACCAATTTTTTTCTCATCATCCGCAACCCACTATTTTCTTCATGTAATTAATAATTATTATTTCTCACGTAATTAATAATTAAAAAATTTCTAAGACAATTCTAACTACATTTTTCTTACGTAAAAATATCTTAAAATTATTATAATTATCAAAACATATATTCAAATATATATATATAAACATATATATAACAAATCCAAATAAAAATATATTTAATATTATATATATATATATATATATATATATATATATATATCACAAAAAATATAACATGGATAATAATAAATCAAAAATATTTATTTAAATTTATAATATCTACTAATGTAAATACAGCTTAGAAACAGCTCAAAATAAGCCATCTAAATCGTATATATATCATCATTTCTTAATATAAAATTTTGGAAAAAAATTTAACTATAGCTTTCTTTGTAAACAGTTGAGAAAAAAATTAAATAATTATATTAGTTAGTTTAAATATAATTTAAATTTTGAATATATTTTAGGAAGCATAGTTAATTTTCAATTTAAATATTTAAATATATTTTTGAATATATTTTTAATTTAAATATTTATAGTGGTTCTTTATTTTTTTTCTACAATTTTCTATGTATATATTTTTTAATATAATTTTAATTTTAATTTAAATATTTATAGTGGTTTAAATTTTTTTCAACTACTTACGAAGAAAACTGTAGTTAATTTTTTATAAAAAAAAATTATATTAAGAATTGATGATATATATACAATTTAGACCACTTATTGAGCCATTTATAAGCTGTATTTATAATAGTAGATATTATAAATTTAAATAAAAAAATTGATTTATTATTATCCATGTTATATTTTTTTGTGATATTACTAATAGATAATTCGTTATTATCTATTAAAAAAATTTCAAAACCAAGAAAAATAAAACTAAACTAAACAAATTCCGTTGGTGGTCCCCCACTCCCACGCCAACGGAGTTGGCGATCCCCCTCTCCAACCGCCAACTGAGTTGGCTGTCCCCCATTTCTTTTCTTCTCCGCCAACTAAATTGGCGAGTCTTTCCTTCCTTTGCAATTTTTTAAAATTCTTTCCTTCCGTCGCAATTTGATGAAAATTCATCCATTACGATGAAATTTTTCGATAAAAGAACACTAACAACCAGTGGGAGCCGCAAATATGAGTGGAGATAGGATTGGAAAAAAAATTTGGGAAGAGCAGATCCCAACCGACAAGATTAGGGGCTAAGCTCTAAAAGCATAATTAGTAAGGTCGATTCCATATTGTAGATTCTAGATTTAAAATGTAGAAGTTTATTTTGTAGAATAGTAAGGGTCCGTTTGGATAGACTTTCAAAAAATTTGTTCTGAAAAAATAATTTTCTGAAAGTAAGTTATAAAATTATTTTACGAGTATAACGATTCTGAGTTTATGTTTGGTTAAAAAATTTATAGTATTAAAGCAAAAGATTTAAAAAAATTTGTTTAGTTAAAAAAAGTGATAAAATTATTTTTTAACTGTGTCCCTCTCAAACCTATCCATCTGTGTCCTGAGTCCACCTTGTCCATCTCTGTGTCCGTCGTTTTTTTCTCTCTCTCTCTCCAAAGGTGTCACGCCCCGATCTCCCGCAGGCTAATCGGTCGTCCCCGCTAGGCGAGAATCACCGCGCCAGCGCTCCCGCGGGACGATCACTTTTACCCATCTGGGCGTGATGCCGAACGAGCGTGAGTCGCGCCCGTGCAAGGCCGTGGTTCATTGGCTGGCGGTAAGAGGTCTAAGCCACAGGATCATACAGGTTGTCTGAGTGCAGCAGAATTATGAACGCATAGGCGATCGGTAACAAGTTCACTGAGTCGACAATAGCAAAAATATTGAATAACACAAGTTGAAGTAGAACAAGCTCTTTTATTGATATTGAACATGTGTTACAAGCGGCGCATGGCCGAGATTACAGGTCGCTCAAGCCTCTCTCTCTGAAACAGTAAAAGCGTGCCAAGTGACTACATTTGTGGAATGATACAGGCGATGTTCCAACATTATGTCTTGTATATGTGCTTCAGTTTCGGACGCAGTGCTCTAAGGTTTCAGAGTGAACTCCTGGCCTCAGCACGTACGAAGGAGGCATCCGCACCGAACGAGGTTCTCCCGCACCCTGCAAACAACCTGGTGGATTATCGGTACACGAATACACTGGTGGAGAGGCTACTCGTCTGCTCGACAAATCCAAATACGTAATATAGGTTTCGTGCACCAACAATTTATGTTATCTTTCTAGTTGCTTTAGGATTAGTTTCATGGCAATATTGAATAGCCTAACTTGTGTGGCAGTGCACCGTGCGATATAAGAACACGACGAGACTTACTAACTTACCATTTGTCCTTCCCTGTCTAAGGCAAACCAAGTTAATTCAAGCACGGGCATTTATAATAAAAATCAAGGCAATAGTATATGCAAACACGAGTATTTTTATATCATGATCGTTCATGTGTTCAGTTGTTCTTTTGATGCTATGCAATGACTCGCACGCGGGTAGCCGCTAAACGAGGATGACTTATCTATACGACATATGTCGCTGACATAGCCATAAAGGACGAGTTATAGTCTTGAACGAGGATGGAAAGCAACAAAGATTCGTTGGTGGTTGCAGACCATCCTGTCTAGATGCGTGAGACTATCGTGAAGTTCCATCCGGATCGGATCGGCCCCGGTGCCCCAAAAATCGTCCGTGGAACCTAATGACCTTGTTTCCAAGTTGTCTGTGACATGCAAGTCTCAAGGATCTTTCCAAATCCATAACTTGATATGATAATCCATGATTTTTGTTCTGAACCGAGCATTTGCTCCTCGAGCTGGGATTCTTGGATTCATTAACGTGATTATCGTTCAGAGGTAAACTTGATGTGATTATCATTCAGTTGTAACTTGACAGGATTCTTTTATTCTTGAACAACTTGCCTTGATGCATTCCCCTGGTTCGGGGATTGCCTTGGTGACCTAACAATCCCGGATACTTGCAGGTTCATTCTTGCACAGAACGACTATTAGATAGTCTTTCGAGGAGAACTAGATGAATGCATGACATGCACAGTGTTACACAATTAAGGCATAGTTTATGTGACAAGCATTGAATGAGACAATATACAAGAAGGCAAGCATACGTTGTAAGGAACTCAAGCAATCACGTTGGCTCGGGCCCGAAGGTAAGCCAAGGAGTGAAACTGTAAGGGACTTCCCGAGCGACATGATCTAGGGTAGCATGCGAGGCTCTGAATATAAGCAATGTTTCAATTCCATGTTCTAACACAAGCAATATGAGTTGGGATTATTCCCTTAGCTAGGTGCGTTGTATTCTTATTAGCATGCAGGGGGTGATTCACCTAGCGACTAGCATGTATCGTTCCAGATTTTAAGTGTGCTGGCTAAGCAAAAACAAGTTCACCGTAGCTACCCACCTTAGCGATGATTCACCTCGGTTGAGCGATACGTCGAGCGAGACTCTGAAAGCTTAAGCTGAACTCCTGTAGGGACAAGTCTGGATATCCTTTGCCTTAAACGAGTATTCTCGCCTGAGCAAAGCAGGTCGGGACATTGCACTTTGCCGTTTGAATCGACAGTCCGCTTGAGCGGAACGGGGTGTTACAAAAGGCGCCTCCACCATCTCCAAAGTCCATCGACGATGAACTCGAGACCGCCGTCCTCGAGCTCGGAGGGCCGTCGTCGTCCTCTTCGAAGCACGTGGACATGTAGATGTGGACGAGGACGTGTCGTCGATGCGAGATCGGCCCGTGCCATCGACAATGCGAGATCTGCCCAGATCTGGGTCCTCCACTCGACTTCCCTGACGAACTCGCCGTCCTCGACTGTCGCCGGAGCACGAAGGGAGCCGAGCTGTCAAACGGCTTGAGCTCGAGGTCGGGGTTGCGGGCGAGCTCCGGGGAGGCTTTCCAATCGACTGCCATGGACGTCGTCGAGCTCGTCCACGCCGCCTACGGGTCCTCCTTACCTGGGTTCGTGGTCTCTGTGAGGGGCCACGGGCACTCGATCAACTTCCAGGTCCAGGCCGGAGCTCGGCGCTCGACGGAGGCCATGGGATCGAAGCGGAGGCAGAAGCCGGACCACTGCCATAGTGTGTGAGGAGAGAAAAAAATGTGTTTGTCGTCATGGGTCGTGTCCGCATGGAGAGAGAGAGAGAGAGAGAGAGAGAGAGTATGTGTGGAGAAAGAGAGAAGGGGGACCGGGGTGAGATAAATTTTTTTTGGAAAACAACTTTTCGTTGCTTTATAAAAAGGAAGTTTAAATGTTCATTTTGGAATGAAAGTTTAGAAAATTTTCTGAGTGTGTTATAACCAAACGTTGTTTGCTTGGAATTTGAGTTTAAAATAAAAAAAACGACGGTTTAAAGTTATAAGTTGGGTCTTCCAATTTCTAAATTATAGATTATAGAAATTTATTTGGTAGAATAGTAAGTTCTAATTTGGAGTTCAACTTCTTAGATTCTAAATTATATATATTTTTTTTCACATAATTTTTTTACCACACAATCTTTTTGATCGGAGCTCACTTTATCATTACCTACTATTATCATACAAACCAAATCCATTCTACATTTACGTTTTTTTTAAAAATTTGGACCCCAAATTGCATTGAAGAGTCCAAACTACTAATAATGTTTTAAGAAATCCAAAATATAATAATTATACTTCTTAGGTTACGTTTGGTTCAAGTTTTTGAGAATTGGAAATGGATTTTATATTCCTTATCCTTATTTGATATGTATATGATTGAGAATTATAAGAAAATATGAGGGGACTTTATATTTTTATGGTTGTAAGAAAATAGTTTCCAGGTCCCTCTTGAATTTTTTTTTACTTTTCTAGAAATGTTGCTTAAATATTTTGTTTTGACAATAATATCCTCACTTTACTTTTAAAATTTCAACTTCTATTTCAAACATGTAAATTTAGATAATAAAAGAATGAAAGAGTATTTGTAAAAAATAAAATAAAATAAATTATTTTATATTTTTAATCTAGTATAACAAAATATGAATATAAAAATATAAATTTTTTCTTTTCATGAAAATGAAATAGAAAATAAATTCATAGCAAAACAAAATCTTCATCCAAACCTCAACTTAGGTCATAGTTGTCATTTGCTATTTTCCTTCTTTTCGATCTCTGGCGCGCGCGAGAGAGAGAGAGAGAGAGAGAGAGAGAGAGGTAGGTAGGTGTCAGTGTTTTTTGTTTTGGGTTTCTTTTTGTTCAGAAACAAAGAAAGGGGAAAAAAAATTGGGTTCACTCATGGGCGCCATCTCTGCAATTTCCCCCCCATTTTCCAACCGTCCCATTCCCCTTCACATTTCAAACAATAACAGACCTCCCCTCCCATCTCTTCTTATTCTTCGTTGTACCCCTATCAGAAACCCTATATCGCAAACCCTAAAATTTGTAGCTTTCGCGGAAAGAAACGGACAACAAAACCCTAAAAATGGAGGAGGAGGGATTCGGGAAGAGTCCGGCGTTGGCGGTGGTCGAGGAGAAGGGAGGACGCCTAGGTTGAACATCCGGTGGCGGGATGTCCTTGATCCGGATCCGGAGAACATCGCTGCCGTGGGATTGGCGGGGCTGCTGGCTTGGGCGAGCGTGAGCGTGCTCTGGCAGCTCTTGTTCATTTCTATAGCTATTCTCCTTGCTGCTCTTAAGTATTCCTTCATCGCTGCTCTCCTCCTCTTCATACTCATAACCCTTCTCTAATTACATTTCTATCTGTAAAATTGTGGAGGAGGAGGAGGAGGTGTTTGTTTCATTACGAGAGAATAGTTTGGTAGTTTGTAATGATTCCTTACAAATATAATCTAATGTTGATCTAGCAGCAAAAGTAATGAAATATGTAATCTTTTCTTCATTGCATTGCAGCTCAAGTAATGAAATTGCTCAAATGTCCGTTGGTTTGATTAGACGATTGCTGAGTTTGTAACTAGGTACAGAGTTGTCTTACTAATAAGAATGATAGATGTAGTAACTATTGGATTTGAATTCGAATCTACAAGATTTTGTGTTAGATTTCTAAGCCATTGCTAGTAGATGTTCGGTGCACATTTTATTTAGCCGAATTTGTTAATAAAATGGAACACTTTGTACATTAATTTAATATATCTCAATCACTCAGTAGTAGGCTCTGTCTTCTGATCATACTATGGTAAGTTTCCTGCTTTCGACGATATGAGCAATTTAAACTGACTCAGTTTTATCTATACCAGTAAGCAAGCCTGTCCTATGACTGAACTGCTGGACCAACATATTCATGTACTCAATCAATACATATGTATTAATTAACCTGCTTCCTTGATATGGAATTCCCTGTATCCTCATTATTTTCAGGCCACAGTGCTCACAGCTACTTCGTCCTGGTGGATTCAGCTCTATTTGATCGTTGCTGGATAGCAAATGACAGTCACATGACATGACTGCATAGTTGAAAAAGCATTGCTCTATTTATCGACAATCCCCTGCTGGATTGAGCTGAAGAAAGATACTTTCAGCAACAATGAAATCAAACTTTCACGAGAATGAAGGGAGGTTATGAACACATTGGTTTAATAGAAAAAGGCTAGGGACTGTTGAGGGCTGCGAGAGCTCCCTGAAGGGTCTAGGTGGTTACTGTAAAGATGTTGGTTGCCGTCAAGATGCCTAGACTTTGTCTGTTGCTCCTTCTAGCCCGCACTATCCTCCTCCGTATCACACGGAAGTGTTGAACTGTAAGTTAGTTCATGACATTGTTTTGTTGCGTATAATGAGAATAATATGATGATTTCATTAATGAAAGAGAGTACATATATATAAGGGAGAGTCAACATCTCATTATTGGATTTATCCGATGTGAGACTAAATCTAAACACTAATACGTAACACCCTCCCTCAAGCTGGAGCATAGATGTCAATCATGTCCAGCTTGTTACAAAGAAACTGAACACGAGGGCCTAAAAGAGATAAATATATCTGCTATCTGATTGCCGGTTCTCACGTGGTGAAATGTTACCACCCATTTTTGATATTCATCTCAGATGAAGTGGATGTCAATCTCAATGTGTTTCGTCCTTTAATGGAATACGAGATTGGAAGCAATATGGATAGCTGACTGGTTATCACACCACATATCTGCTATTTCCGATTATGCTTCTTCTCCCAGCTCCTTTAGAACGTGCTGCAGATATAACACCTTTGCCGTGACATAAGCAATAGCTCGGTATTCTGCTTCCGAACTCTATCGTGAGTCCATACTCTGCTTCTTGCTCTTCCACGACACTAAGTTTCCGCCAATAAATACCGTATAGCCAGATGTGGACCGTCTATATATAAGACTTGCACTCCAGTCAGTATCTGTAAAGCACTCAAGATGAGTATGTCCCTGATCTTCCATCCTAATTTATTTTTCTGGATTCTGTGCTAGATAGCACAATATCCTGAGAACTGTCTACCAATGCAGAACTCGTGGAGAAACTATACATCTACTCGCGACACTTACAACAAAGAAAATGTTTGGACGAGTCATGACTGCTATTTAGTTGAGTTTTTCAACTAACCGAAGATACTGATCATGATTGCTCATCAGTATCTCCTCATCGGAGAGTAACTTTATCCCTGGATCCATAAGTGATGTTGCTTCCTTAATTTGTATCATTCCTGCTTCAGTGAGGATGTCAAGCACATATTTTCGCTGAGACATTACAATGTCGTGCTTTTTCCTTGTCGCTTCGATGCCCAAATAGTACTTCAACGCTCCCGTATCTTTGGTTTGAAACTGCTCACCCATAAACTTTTTCAGCCCTACAATATCCTAACTGTCGTCTCTCGTAATCACAATGCCAACAACATAGACACAAAGTAGTACTCTCCGGCTGACGTCTGTCGGTAAAATACCGAATGATCCTTCTCTGATTGACACATGCCAAACTGTATAATGACATGTGTAAATTGACCAAACCAAGTACGATGTATTGTTTGGACCGTAGAGGGCCTTTCGCAGGTGACATACTTTACCCTCATTTTCAACGAACCCAGGAGGTTGCACCACATACACTTTCTCTTCAAGGTCCCTATGGAGAAATGTATTCTTCACATCCAACTGAAGTAAGGGCCAATCATAGCGGACGACTAAGGACATAAGTACGCGCACAGAGGTCATCCTGCAACTGGGGAGAAGGTCTCAAAATAATCCTTACCGTACGTCTGAGAATACCCTTTTGCCACAAGACGAGCTTTCAGACGATAAGGAGTGCCATCCGGTTTCACCTTGATCGTGAACACCCATTTGCAATCTACCGTCTTCTTACCAGTAGGCAAATCCACCAAGTCCCATGTAAGGTTATTCCGAAGTGCTCGCATCTCCTCTTCCATAGCATAGCGGCGTGCCAACTATGATGTTTGAGTCCATTCTCTGCAGAACTAGGGATCTGAATCCCATAAATAGTAGCCACCAAGGATTGAGTGTGACTCGCGAGTCCTTTGTAGTTGTCAACATACAAAGGATGACCGTGACATGCACGACGGGGGCGAGCCGCTGTATCAGGTGATGGTGAATTGGTGGAGCTGGAGGAGGACTCTGATGACGATGTCGGCTCTACAGTTGTGGTTACCATTGATGATGCTTGTTCTGACGGAGTTGGTGTTCGCAGACCATGGAACGGTGAGGCTGGCGATGCCGGTTCTTACCGAGCTGGTATTTGTGGACCATTGGACGATAAGACTAACTTGGTAGGGAGGGCACCCTTACGAGGGGCTGTTGTGTCTGAACATGATACAAGAGGAAGTTATCATCTGGGTTTGGAAATATTTGGCGGCTGTGAGGCAGGGTCAGGGGTGGGGAGTATTGGCAGGGTCGAGGGTAGGGATCGGGCAGTCGAGTGGGGCTCAGTGGAAGGGAGTCTGAAGGGGGCCGGGCACTGGAAGGGGTTCTGATGGGGGGGTCGGGCACTGAAGGCGGTCGGGCACTGGAAGGGGGTCGAGGCGCTGGAAGGGGGGTGGGTGCGCTGGAAGGGGGAGTCGGGCACTGTGGAGGTGGGTGGGGGCAGATGTCACGCCCCAATCTCCCGCAAGCCCGATAGTCCCCGCTGAACGTGAATCACCACGTTTCAGCTCTCCCGCGGGACGATCGTTCTCATCGGGACGTGATGCCGTGCAAGCCTAAGGTGCGCTTGCACAAGGCCAAAGCTTTGATACAAGGGCAAGTAAGCTATTCGATACTGAAGCAGCGGCACATAACATTGCAGAAAAGTGAAGAACTCATTGGCATATGAAAATAGGCTCTTTTATTGATAATCGAAAGTGTTACAAGCGGCACATGGCCGAGGTTACAATTCGCTCAAGCACTCTTCTCTCGATTACAATAACACCGTTCCATACATTGTCCCTTTATACAAAAGCAGCTAAAAGCAGGCACAACTCGATGCGGCTCCAGGCATCGACTCTAGATTTTCGGCTCCTTGGGATGAGGCATGGCTATCGCTTCCTCAGACGAACGAGCACCTGAGAACAAGCAAACTGTTGGTGGGTCAGCACTTTATGCAAGTACTGGTGAGATAAAACAACTGAACAGAAGCTACACCCCCTGAAACCCACACTAAGTAATCATGTGGCAAAACATTGCATTACTAGTGATCTTGCTACTTTTACTTAGGTTCGTTTCATGCAGTTCTAGCAGAGTCATATTACTTGTTTGGAAACATTCTTTGAAAACATAATCAAACAACCAATCAATCGAGGCAACCAATTCAAGCACGAGGAATCCTGTTCTGGTGTGCGCAGCGTGTTCGGTGAACTATATGCAAGGATTCTAGGGACATGCAGCATTTAGGGACCATCAATCAAGCACACAAGTTAACTATCAATCAGAGGTCGGTCCCCGAGTAACTCAGGATCGGTAGCGGTAATCCAGCTAACCAATGACTCACATTCTGATCCTATTAGCAGCTGTGACTCATGGTTGCACATCACTGCCGAAGCAGCCGTAGCCAAGGTTCAGTTCTGCACTAATAGTCATTGTCTGACCGAATGCAATGCATGAAGCGCTAACGGGAGGTCTCTACGATGCAGACAAAATGAATAAGCAGACATGAGCATAAACTCATATTTCTTACCCCACGGCCGAACGGTTATCCCTGCAGTAGACATACAAGTTAGAAACATATATGTTTACCGTTCTCTGGTTTCCTGTCCGTCTCTGCATCAAACAGTTAGGTATGCAAGAAGGCTAGCCTAGCATGCTCCCTAACGACCTGAATGCAGCTTATCTCCATACACTTCTCTAGTGCAGACTCAACTCTTCTCAACAGAAGCACCGCCTCCCTCTAATAGCCACGCCCCCCTGGATCCCGAAGGACCGGAACTTCAGGGCGCACTATTAGTCTTACCCCATCACATCTCCATCCTCCCTTCCAATATCCACGCCCCGAGCTCAGGGCGCGTTATCAGTCTCCCACATATCGTTTGTCCCCCATCCCCCGCAAGCACCCACATATCACTAGCACATCTCTTTCACAATAGCACACAACATGACAAGGTCATAATCGAACCATCTTCTCGTATTCCTAATAGCCGCACCCCCAAGATCCCGTAGGACCGGACATCAGGCGGGCTATTAGTCTAGCACACGCAAGACAAGCATTCAAGACAATCCATATGAACACGATGACAAGCAAACATATGAACGATCTTTCTGTTGAGACTAGCATGGCACGGGTCTATTATTACATCAAGTAAAACATATAGTTCCATCTTCTTAGCATAGCAATGGTTCTAGCTCATTTCGGACAAGCATACATATTCTCTTAGTTAGGCAGCGGATTCGTTTCAGTGACAAGCTATGTGAGTTCTCTTATTAGCATGCTGAGTCGATTCTATCATTCTTCTTATGAAAACTTTCTTCTTAAGCAAACAAGCATTTAAAACTCAGATTCATTATTAAGTCGTGCAAGAATCAGAGAATACAGTTCTGCCCACTCACCTTGATTAATCGGTCTGGAACTCTCCGAGAAGACTTCCGTTCGAGCAAGCAAGTCGATCTCACTTGTACATAGCGCCGACGCGGAGCGAGGCACTACATACTTACCCACCAATAAAGAGTTTCGTCCTCGAAACTCAAGGAGAAACTCACGAAAACACAAGGCAGCGATAGTCCTCATCCCTCGCCATCCCAAATCAAAACTCTAGCAATCTTCTCAGATCACAAATCACATCTCAAGCAATGAAAACCAAATCCAGAAAACTTTTGCCGGCACTTTGAGAATATTTACGGACTCATTGTATGGAACGTTCATTGCATCTCACATCAGGCACATCTCAGAGTTGGAAGCAACAGAATGGACAAAGAATCGAATCGCTCTGATACCATTATGTCACGCCCCAATCTCCCGCAAGCCCGATAGTCCCCGCTGAACGTGAATCACCACGTTTCAGCTCTCCCGCGGGACGATCGTTCTCATCGGGACGTGATGCCGTGCAAGCCTAAGGTGCGCTTGCACAAGGCCAAAGCTTTGATACAAGGGCAAGTAAGCTATTCGATACTGAAGCAGCGGCACATAACATTGCAGAAAAGTGAAGAACTCATTGGCATATGAAAACAGGCTCTTTTATTGATAATCGAAAGTGTTACAAGCGGCACATGGCCGAGGTTACAATTCGCTCAAGCACTCTTCTCTCGATTACAATAACACCGTTCCATACATTATGTCCCTTTATACAAAAGCAGCTAAAAGCAGGCACAACTCGATGCGGCTCCAGGCATCGACTCTAGATTTCCGGCTCCTTGGGATGAGGCATGGCTATCGCTTCCTCAGACGAACGAGCACCTGAGAACAAGCAAACTGTTGGTGGGTCAGCACTTTATGCAAGTACTGGTGAGATAAAACAACTGAACAGAAGCTACACCCCCTGAAACCCACACTAAGTAATCATGTGGCAAAATATTGCATTACTAGTGATCTTGCTACTTTTACTTAGGTTCGTTTCATGCAGTTCTAGCAGAGTCATATTACTTGTTTGGAAACATTCTTTGAAAACATAATCAAACAACCAATCAATCGAGGCAACCAATTCAAGCACGAGGAATCCTGTTCTGGTGTGCGCAGCGTGTTCGGTGAACTATATGCAAGGATTCTAGGGACAGACAGCATTTAGGGACCATCAATCAAGCACACAAGTTAACTATCAATCAGAGGTCGGTCCCCGAGTAACTCAGGATCGGTAGCGGTAATCCAGCTAACCAATGACTCACATTCTGATCCTATTAGCAGCTGTGACTCATGGTTGCACATCACTGCCGAAGCAGCCGTAGCCAAGGTTCAGCTCTGCACTAATAGTCATTGTCCGACCGAATGCAATGCATGAAGCGCTAACGGGAGGTCTCTACGATGCAGACAAAATGAATAAGCAGGCATGAGCATAAACTCATATTTCTTACCCCATGGCCGAACGGTTATCCCTGCAGTAGACATACAAGTTAGAAACATATATGTTTACCGTTCTCTGGTTTCCTGTCCGTCTCTGCATCAAACAGTTAGGTATGCAAGAAGGCTAGCCTAGCATGCTCCCTAACGACCTGAATGCAGCTTATCTCCATACACTTCTCTAGTGCAGACTCAACTCTTCTCAACAGAAGCACCGCCTCCCTCTAATAGCCACGCTCCCCTGGATCCCGAAGGACCGGAACTTCAGGGCGCACTATTAGTCTTACCCCATCACATCTCCATCCTCCCTTCCAATATCCACGCCCCGAGCTCAGGGCGCGTTATCAGTCTCCCACATATCGTTTGTCCCCCATCCACCGCAAGCACCCACATATCACTAGCACATCTCTTTCACAATAGCACACAACATGACAAGGTCATAATCGAACCATCTTCTCGTATTCCTAATAGCCGCACCCCCAAGATACCGTAGGACCGGACATCAGGCGGGCTATTAGTCTAGCACACGCAAGACAAGCATTCAAGACAATCCATATGAACACGATGACAAGCAAACATATGAACGATCTTTCTGTTGAGACTAGCGTGGCACGGGTCTATTATTACATCAAGTAAAACATATAGTTCCATCTTCTTAGCATAGCAATGGTTCTAGCTCATTTCGGACAAGCATGCATATTCTCTTAGTTAGGCAGCGGATTCGTTTCAGTGACAAGCTATGTGAGTTCTCTTATTAGCATGCTGAGTCGATTCTATCATTCTTCTTATGAAAACTTTCTTCTTAAGCAAACAAGCATTTAAAACTCAGATTCATTATTAAGTCGTGCAAGAATCAGAGAATACAGTTCTGCCCACTCACCTTGATTAATCGGTCTGGAACTCTCCGAGAAGACTTCCGTTCGAGCAAGCAAGTCGATCTCACTTGTACATAGCGCCGACGCGGAGCGGGGCACTACAGCAGATGGACATGGTCGGACGTGATGCGAGTGGTGGCGCGAGATAGAAGTGGCAACAGGTGAAGCTGGGAGATGGCGCGGGTAGAGACGAGGAATCGTCGTGGCGGCGGCTGATGTGGTGGTGGGGGGTGTATGGCTAGGTTTAGGGTTTGAGGGGGAGAGAGAGAGAACTTGGCTTTGATACCATGTAGAATGGGAATAATAGGACGATTTCATTAATGAAAGAGAGTACATATATATATATATATATATATAAGGGAGAGTCAACCTCTCATTATTGGATTTACCCGATGCGGGACTAAAACTAAACATTAATACTTAACACGTTGCTTGTCCAAAACTAACACAAGGAGAACATATTGGTGGCACCTATCCTTACTCTACTTTATGGTCGATTTGCTCTCATCCTGGTAGCTTCAGGTTGATTGACCGCGACAAGGCCTAATTTGCGGCTGCTTCAATGAAGACTCGAATATAACACTTTCTCTGTTGTTTCTCGGTTGGGGTGTCCATGCGGATAGGGGTCCCGATCAATCTGACCATTTTCATTATGTCAGAAGCATTCCAAAGTTGTGGTGATAGCCACGAGAGGCAGATCCAAATTGGAACATAAACTAGTCTATCCCTCTCTGAATTGATGGTCGGGTTTCACTACCGAAGAGAAACCTACTGCCTCGAGTATGCGCCTCGAGTACCTAGTGCTACACCTATCTCCGCCTAAGAGACTACGCATCGTCTAATGGTTTAAAAGAGAATCAAGATTGAACATGTCATGTCGTGAATCTGGAAGACCCAAGACTTGCATGGTCGCGGACAACTCGTGCACGATGTATTCGTGGATTCCTCGGACGATCGCCGGGGCAACGGGATCGTGCCGGCCTGGGAGGAATCATATGGGGACTCCTCGAACTTTGGCGGGATGGTGTGTATGCCTCGAGTTTTTAGCGCTACACCATCTCCGTCAAAAGAGTCCCGGGTCTCTCGTGTTCCGGCAGGATGGTGCGCGCCTCGAGTTTTTATCGTTATACCCTTCTCCGTCTAGAGACTCGTCCAAATGGCTTGTAGCGCCAACAATCTCCTGTTCATATAGATTAAGTCATCTCGCTTAGCGACAATCCGCGTGTGAGTCATTGTATCGCATCTAGTAATCTGGAACACCTGAACGAATATGAGTATAAGACATCTGTACACATTTGAACATATTTGAACAACGGAGTATCACACTTGAGTATTCGAGTAATATCATCCTCCTGAGTCAGAAACACGTTCGTGACACTTGTGTTTGCTTATGCGATTCCTTGATTTCGTATATATATTCGTTTTCGGTTTAACTTGGTTTACCTTGGATAGGGAATGATGAATGGTAAGTTGGTAAGTATCGCCGTGTTACTCTTATATCGCACGACGTACTGCCACACGAGTTAGGCTTTACATCATTGCCATGAAACTGATCTTAAGGTAAGACTAGAAAGACAACTTAATAGATGGGGCAGATAACTAATTGAACGTGTTTGGATTTGTTGAGCGGGCGAGAAGCCTCCCTACCAGTGCATTCAATGTACTGATAACTCACAAGGTTGCTTGCAGGGTGCGGGAGAACAATCGTTCCGTACGGAGTATCCTCTCGTGCGCGCTAAGCCATTGAGCTAACTCTGGAGCCTTGGAGCGTTGCGTCTGGAGCCGAAGCACGTATACATGACATAATGTTGGAACATCGCCTATGTATCATCCAATGTTGTAAGCCGCTTGGCATGCTTTTATTGTTTCGAGAGAGAGAGCTTGAGCGACTTGTAATCTCGGCCTAGCACCGCTTGTAATACTGATTCAATATGAATAAAGTGCTTGTTTTACTTTCATACTTGGGTTATTCAATGCTTCCGCTATGACGACTCCGTGAAATTGTTACCAATCGTCCGTTCGGTATCTATTCCGCTGCATTCAGACTATCTGTGCGACTCTGTGGCTTAGTTATTTCATCGTCCGTTCACACCTTGGTCTTGCGCGGGCGCAGTTTGTGCTCGCCCGACATCACGTCCAGATGGAAATGTCGTCTTGCGGGAGCATTGACACAATGATTCGCGCCCAGCGGGGACGGCCGATTCCTGCGGGAGATCGGGACGTGACAGGCGTTTGGTTAACAGATGCGTCAGCGGTAGTGCATGAAGTGCTCGGATTCAGAAGTTCGTTCAGATTGTATGGTTGGGTTATGGCTCAGATTTGCAGACATGATATGGCACAGTTCGTAGTAACTGTCCATCGTGATGACTTACAATTATCGAGCGTAGCTTCGGGACAACTGACCCTAGAGACTTGACCGCCAAATCGAAATGAATATTATAGACCCATAGAATGATCCTTGCGGCGACGCATTTGAGAATGCGTCGAGGGTGGATGTGAGTGGTGTATGTTGGAGATAGCCTAGACGATTGAGTGTTGGATTTGAGAGACATTGGAATAGCCTTCAGTTGAAGATGCAGCCAGAAGATTGAAGCGATGGTGAAAATGACCTAAGTCAAATGGTGAGATTCGGAGTCGCAGATTATCGAAGATGGTATCGCTTCTGACTTGTCGTACCCCATAAGGGAATAACATTCATATGAATTGACGACTGTGTAACTAGCTTCGAGAAGTTAAAGCGACGGCTCGTTCAGATCAAATTCTTGCAATAACGGAAGGGACAAATGTCATGCCCCGATCTCCCGCAGGCTAATCGGCCGTCCCCGCTAGGCTAGAATCACCGCGCCAGCGCTCCTGCGGGACGATCGCTTCGGCCCATCTGGACGTGATGCCGCACGAGCGTGAGCCGCGCCCGTGCAAGGCCGTGGTTCATTGGCTGGCGGTAAGAGATCTAAGCCACATAGTCGCACAGATTGTCCGAGTGCAGCGGAATTATAAACGCATATGCGATTTGATAACAAGTTCACTGAGTCGACAATAGCGGAAGCATTGAATAACACAAGTTTAAGCAAAACAAACTCTTTATTGATATTGAATAAGTGTTACAAGCGGCGCATAGCCGAGATTACAAGTCGCTCAAGTCTCTCTCTGAAACAGTAAAAGCGTGCCAAGTGGCTACATTTATGGAATGATGTACTGGCGATGTTCCAACATTATGTCTTGTATATGTGCTTCAATTCCGGACGCAACGTTCCAAGGCTTCAAAGTGAACTCTACGCCTTAGCACGCACGAAGGAGGCATCCGCACCGAACGAGATTCTTCCGCACCCTGCAAACAATCTGGTGGATTATCAGTACATGAATGCACTGGTGGGGAGGCTACTCGCCCGCTCGACATATCCAAACACGTAATATAGGTTCCGTGCACCAACTATTATGTTGTCTTTCTAGTTGCCTTAAGATCAGTTTCATGGCAAGAATTGAATAGCCTAACTCATGTGGCAGTGCGCTGTACGACATGAGAGAAAAATACGGCAAGAATTACTAACTTACCATTTGTCCTTCCCTGTCCAAGACAAACCAAGTTAATTCATGCACGAGCATATATACAATGAATCAGGGCATTAGCATATGCAAACACAAGTGTTTCAGTGCGAGATTACGTTTCGGGTGCACGAGTTCCACGGATGATCAGGTATGTTGCATAAGATGTTCAAGTGCTCTTTATGCACAAGTGTTGTTATATCATGATCGTTCAGGTGTTCAGTTATTCTCGACTAAGCAGTCAAAAACGGTTATATATCGGTTATATAACCGATATATAATGGTATCGGTCCCGGACCGATATTTTTTTGCAGAAATATCGGTAAAATATCGGAACTGATATTATCGGCCTATATGGCCGATATTGTTCGAAATATCGGTTTACAAAAAAACCGTTTTCTCACGGTTTTGGTTTTGCTACAGAAAAATCGATATTGAATGATATAACATTCACATCAATGGAGAATGGAGATTACATCTTCTGCCATCAAAATCTTCATGCATCAAATTTATTCAGAGATGTAATTCCTCAAGTGGTCTCCTTTATCTTGGATCTCTTGGATTTTTCGACGATATGTATACTTTCTGCATATTTTATAATAGAAAACTATTAAGTGTATTGTTCATATATAAAAATTGTGTTAAAAATCGAAACCGATATTTACCGTTATAAAACCGATATATCGGTGATATATCTATAACTCTACTGAACCGTTATCATGAAAACACCGTTATTAACTGCATAGATTCTCGATGCGATGCAATGGCTCGCACGCGGATAGCCGCTAAGCGATGATGACTTATCTATATGAACATGAGTCGCTGGCATAGCCATAAAGGACGGTTGTAGTACAAGGAGGAAATGAATTGCAACGCAATGATCATGGACATTGCAGGCCATTCGTCCCGTTAAACATGCGACTACCATGGAGTTCCCTCCGGATCGGATCGGTGCCAGTGCCCCAGCGACCGTCCGTAGGAACCAATTGACCTTGTTTCCAAGTTGTCCGCGACATGCAATTTTCTGAGTCTTTCCATTTTCACACTTGATATGATAATCCATGATTCTTGTTCTGAACCGAGCATTTGCTCCACGAGCTGTGATTCTTGATTTGCTTGACATGATTCTCGTTCAGAGGTAAACTTGATATGATTATCATTTCCGATGCATACTTGACATAATCCTCAATCAAAGATCCACTTGCCTTGGTGCATTCCTCTGGTTCGGGGACTGCCTTGGTGACCTAACAGTCCTGGATGCTTTCATGATCATTCTTGCACGGAACAACTATTAGATAGTCTTCCGAGGAGAACTAGATGAATGCATGACATGCACAGTGTTACACAATTGAGGCATAGTTTATGCAATAAGCATTGAATCGAGACAATAAATACAAGTTAACATATAAGCAAGCAAGCATTGTATTCAAAAGATAACTTAAGCATTCACGTTGGCTCGGGCCCGAAGGTAAGCCGAGAAGCGAAACCGTAAGGGACTTACCGAGCGACACGATCTAGGGTCATGCAGTGTAAACAGGTGAACAATGCACTAAGAAGAGCATATACATATCGTTCTACTCGAGGCATAGCGGGGTTTTGTTGAACAAGGCAAATGTAGCATGCGAGGGTCTGAATATAAGCAATGTTTCATTTCCATGTTCTAACACAAGCAATACGAGTTGAGATTATTCCCTTAGTTAGATGCGCTGTATTCTTATTAGCATGCAGGGGGTGATTCACCTAGCGACTAGCATTATCGTTCCAAATTTTAAGTGTGCTGGCTAAGCAAAGACAAGTTTACCGTAGCCACCCACCTTAGCGATGATTTGCCTCGGTTGAGCGATACTCCGAGCGAGTCTCTGAAAGCCTAAGCCGAACTCCTGAAGGGACAAGTCTGGATATCCTTTGCCTCAAACGAGTATTCTCGCCTGAGCAAAGCGGGTTGGGACATTGCACTTTTGCCGTTCGAATCGGCAGTCCGCTTGAGCGGAACGGGATATTACATCATACACCACTCAAAAAAAGTCTCGTTCTCGAGACTTCCTGAGGGCTACCCGTTCTATCGCGTTATCGAATCTATGCCAAGCGTAGTAATCGGTACCCCTAAATCCATTTGGACACAATTCCCTACTCGATCCTTACGCCGTGTCGTGTGTATGCTGAGTCAGGCTCATTTGCGCCTTAGCGCAGGACATGTTGCTTAACGCGGGGTACGTTTCAATCGATCTTGATTAACGATATAGGGCTGAGGCAAACTTATACAAGTCGTTATACTTGTTCAGGTGGATATTCACTTGCACTAGCATTTGAGATCAACATATCGCGAGTCTGGATCGTGCACATATTCGAAGCGTCCCTCAAACACATGCATGTCAACCAACTTAGCGATAGCGAAGTCTTAGCGCTCGAGTTTCACATTTCTTAAGTCTTGGATCGTGCACACGTTCAAGGTGTCCCTCAAACGCATGCATTCAACCAAACTTAGAGATAATGAAATCGGACAAGCTACTTTCTTGAAAATCTCAAGGGTTCATTTTATGATTCACAAGGGTACTTCCGATAGGGTCAATCAAATTCCATATCATTTTTCCATTCTAACTCAATTCAAGTATTTGCACAACCGTTAAGCACGATCTATTCGGTTTACCGACTAGCGTTCATCCGTTCGGGTCAAACTTAGCACACGTTATCGTTCCCAAGTCTAACCCTAAGTCTTGATGCCCCAGTTCTATAGTTTGTTCAAGCAATATGCTAAAGTCGGAAACACAGGTTCATTCACTCGGCATAGGGTCGTCTGCCTAACTGCTATATTAGCTCACAAGGTCATAGGTACAAGTTCAAGCACGCGATTCATCGTGCAAATTCGTTACACGATGCTCGTCCCAATTCCTAGGGTTAAACCATTGTTCATTTGCACGGGGTGTTCTACCCAAGCTCGTTTCACTCAGATTTTTAAACATCGAGCACAGATTTTCCTACTCTCAGTAACACGTTTGTTTGTACGGGAGTTCGAGTTCGTTCAGTCAAATCCACCATATATCCAAGTTGCAGGATAAGCCTAGTGATTTGCATAGTCTATCTCTCCAAACAAGTTTTGATAGAATCCCTATCCATTCCAACTATAGTCCATCAAGCCAAGATTTAATTCTAAACCTTTATTCATAACTCCAGTTCGTTTAACCTGATTCACGTATCCGTTCACGAAACCATCAAGCGTGACTTATTCCAGGTTCTAGGCTAACTTATCCATCGAAACATTTTCGATCACTTGCATTCCAAATTTGTCTTATCGTGTCGAACCAAAAGTCAAGACGATCCATAAGTTGTCACGCTCCGGTCTCCCGCAAGTTCGATCACCCTCATCGGACGTGAGATCATCACGCCAACGCTCCCGCTGGATAATCGTCCTAATCCGGACGTGACGCATGTACGAGCATAGAGTTACGCTCGCACAACGCAAGAACGTTTGAACGTTATGGTTATCTTCGACACGATCGAGACACCTTATATTTTACTTTGCTCCATCCAATTTATATATCCATCGAGTCAAGTCCATTTATGCAGTGATAATAATTCGTCTACTAGAATCATCCAATTCAATGTTACCGTTTGATAATTCTATAGTCTACTTCTTTCATTCCTCAAGCAACTAGTTTTCAATATTCAAGCCCAAGTCTATTCCATATTTGATACGTTCCATTCATCGAGTTCGATTGGAATAATCACCGAACATGTTCCCGTGAGTTCGATCATCCCGGCCGTACGTGAAATCACCACGCCGGCGCTCCCGCAGGATAACCGTTCTCGTTTGGGACTGATTTCGAGAGTTATTGTTTCGAACTTGATTTCAAGATCGTTCTTCCGAACTTCGAGCTAAATTCATTATCGTTCATCTCTTTCATCGAACCAAGATATTCATTTTCGGGCTATCTCTATTCAAGCGATATTGTATTCAAGTTCAGTCCGTTTGGTTCAATCCGAAATCGCTTGCACTATCCTCAAGTTTCCAACAAATTTTCCTTAACCAAGATGATCTCCATTTTCGGGAGTCCTAATTCGATATAAGCCTTATCGTTCTTTCAAGACATTCTGAATTCGTTCAGTTCGACTATCGCACGAGACCTATGGATCCGTTTGGACATTTCTAAATGATCCATACACCATCCGGAATTGAGTCATCCAATCAAATCCTCCATCGATTTGTGTCTTCCAATACGAAATATCATTCGAGCTATTTCTCAAAATCCAAGCACGGTTCTCTTTGTTCGCCTAAGCGATAAATACGAGAATGTTCTATCAGTTTGCATTCTAAGTCTGACTTGTCTCATTCCTGAACGATATCCCATCTTGTTTGCAACTTTAGCTTGCACCAAAGGGTCTTGGCGCGCGATACTCTACACAAAAGCCGAAAGGCTGTATGCAAAGTTAACCGTTCGGGACAATATTCGATTTTGCACTAACCAGTAGGGCAAACATGTATAGGTATCGGGTTTGCACATAAGTCGCGATTCTAGCACTAGTATAATCCCAGAGGGTCTGGCACAGGTTGGCACAAAGGTCCTTGCAATACAATTTCGTACAAGCAATCACATCATTCAAATGCACATTTTGAAAGTATTTAGACCTATTGTTGGAACATTCCGTTTGGGACATTGAGAGAGTGTGCACATAACCCACGAACGAGCTTTCAAAACTGAGAAAATCGAAACGAAGTCCAAAGGCGTATAGCCAAGCTCTGATACCAATCTGTCACGTCCCGATCTCCCGCAGGCTAATCAGCCGTCCCCGCTAGGCTAGAATCACCGCGCCGACGCTCCCGCGGGACGATCGCTTCGGCCTATCTGGACGTGATGCCGCACGAGCGTGAGCCGCGCCCGTGCAAGGCCGTGGTTCATTGGCTGGCGGTAAGAGATCTAAGCTACAGAGTCGCACAGATTGTCCGAGTGCAGCGGAATTATAAACGCATATGCGATTTGATAACAAGTTCACTGAGTCGACAATAGCGGAAGCATTGAATAACACAAGTTTAAGCAAAACAAACTCTTTATTGATATTGAATAAGTGTTACAAGCGGCGCATAGCCGAGATTACAAGTCGCTCAAACCTCTCTCTCTGAAACAGTAAAAGCTTGCCAAGTGGCTACATTTATGGAATGATGTACTGGCGATGTTCCAATATTATGTCTTGTATATGTGCTTCAGTTTCGGACTCCAAAGTGAACTCCATTTCTTAGCACGCACGAAGGAGGCATCCGCACCGAACGAGATTCTTCCGCACCCTGCAAACAATCTGGTAGATTATCAGTACATGAATGCACTGGTGGAGAGGCTACTCGCCCGCTCGATATATCCAAACACGTAATATAGGTTTCGTGCACCAACTATTATGTTGTCTTTCTAGTTGCCTTAGGATCAGTTTCATGGCAATGATTGAATAGCCTAACTCGTGTGGCAGTGGGCCGTGCGACATGAGAGGAAAACACGGCGAGACTTACCAACTTACCATTTGTCCTTCCCTGTCCAAGGCAAACCAAGTTAATTCAAGCACGAGCATATATACAATGAATCAGGGCATTAACATATGCAAACACAAGTGTTTCAGTGCGAGATTACGTTTCGGGTGCACGAGTTCCACGGATGATCATGTGTGTTGCATAAGATGTTCAAGTGCTCTTTATGCACACATGTTGTTATATCATGATCGTTCAGGTGTTCAGTTATTCTCGATGCGATGCAATGACTCGCACGCGGATAGCCGCTAAGCGAGGATGACTTATCTATATGAACATGAGTCGCTGGCATAGCCATAAAGGACGGTTGTAGTACAAGGAGGAAATGACATGCAACGCAATGATCATGGACATTGCAGGTCATTCGTCCCGTTAAACATGCGACTACCATGGAGTTCCCTCCGGATCGGATCGGTGCCAGTGTCCCAGCGATCGTCCGCAGGAATCAATTGACCTTGTTTCCAAGTTGTCCGCGACATGCAATTTCCTGGGTCTTTCCATTTTCACACTTGATATGATAATCCATGATTCTTGTTCTGAATCGAGTATTTGCTCCACGAGCTGTGATTCTTGATTTGCTTGACATGATTCTCGTTCAGAGGTAAACTTGATATGATTATCATTTCCGATGCATACTTGACATAATCCTCAATCAAAGATCCACTTGCCTTGATGCATTCCCCTGGTTCGGGGACTGCCTTGGTGACCTAACAGCCCCGGATGCTTTCAGGATCATTCTTGCACGGAACGACTATTAGATAGTCTTCCAAGGAGAACTAGATGAATGCATGACATGCACAGTGTTACACAATTGAGGCATAGTTTATGCAACAAGCATTGAATCGAGACAATAAATACAAGTTAACATATAAGCAGGCAAGCATTGTATTCAAAAGATAACTTAAGCATTCACGTTGGCTCGGGCCCGAAGGTAAGCCGAGAAGCGAAACCGTAAGGGACTTACCAAGCGACATGATCTAGGGTCATGCAGTGTAAACATGTGAACAGTGCACTAAGAAGAGCATATACATATCGTTCTACTTGAGGCATAGCGGGGTCTTGTTGCACAAGGCAAATGTAGCATGCGAGGGTCTGAATATAAGCAATGTTTCATTTTCATGTTCTAACACAAGCAATAAGAGTTGGGATTATTCCCTTAGCTAGATGCACTGTATTCTTATTAGCATGCATGGGGTGATTCACCTAGCGACTAGCATGTATTGTTCCAAATTTTAAGTGTGCTGGCTAAGCAAAGACAAGTTCACCGTAGCCACCCACCTTAGCGATGATTCGCCTCGGTTGAGCGATACTCCGAGCGAGTCTCTGAAAGCCTAAGCCGAACTCCTGATGGGACAAGTCTGGATATCCTTTGCCTCAAACGAGTATTCTCGCCTGAGCAAAATGGGTCGGGGCATTGCACTTTTGCCATTCGAATCGGCAGTCCGCTTGAGCGGAACGGAGTATTACAACAAATGTGCCTCAGATCTACAAGATGCATCGGAACTTAGTCTGGATGTGTGCTCAAGCAGAGGACGAAGGTGATATCTTGGCTTCGAGGCAGTGAAAGCAGCGACAACTATTTCATGCGCGACCTAGGAATTGTGACGAGTGTGTCCGCGTTGAAATCTTGGCGACACTATCCCTATGGCGTGGCGGCGAAATCTTCGTGGATCACATGAACCCTAATATAGGTGTTCACCCAGAGAGGAATTGAGTTTGTAGGCAGGGGTGTTAGGCCGAGCTGATCTAAGAGTATAGTGCGATGTTGGGTAAGTCGCTTAGTTGGGGTAGTATCAGATGTGATGATCGTTCGGAACATGAAGATGATATTTTGAGAAGGTGTGTGTGGAATATGGTGTGATTGAAGACTAGCTAGAGTATAGGTAGTTGAACTCGGACGATGCAAGTGTGGGTTCAGAAATAGTTGGATAGTCGACCCGGAACATGAACTGATTTGAGTCAGGTGGAGAGATCGTCAGTGGGGAATTATCGTATTTGAGAATAACGCTTGTGCGAATGTGTTGAGGGATGAACGTCAGGATCGGTTCAGTCGAGAGTGAAGCGATGAATGTCTCGGACATGAAGATACCCTTGTAACTTGTCCAAATTCGCTATCGCTAAGCTCGGCTGAAATGCATGTATTTCGGGGACGTCTTAAATATGTGTATGATCCAAACTAAGCGATATGTTGAATTCGAATTGAGATGCAAGGAGGATGTGGGAATATGGAATTTGTGCGAGCGTTCAGTGCGAAGTGAATATAATGATTCTAGATCAATGGAATATGAGTTACATGGAGCAGAGTTATGAAATGGTCAAGCGGCATACGAGAAAGGAATGTGTACTGGTTTGGTTCGAGGACGAACCTTATTCTAAGTGGTATATTATGCAATGTCTCGCAATCGCACAGTGTATTACGCTGAGATTTGGATTTGGGAATGGAATAAGTACCAAGTAAAGTTGGTTTCCTTGTGCAGATGTCGTACATAGTTCAGTGCAATCAAAGTGGTGCCTCGCACGGGCTGAGGCATGGGCGTCGTGCTATGAAATCAGGTGTTCGTTCAGAGCAGTGCTGGGATAGCGGGATTTGGAGCGATAATGTCGCCTTCCTTAGTCCGATCGGTCAGATGATTTGGAGAGCACGGCCTGCTCGCACGGTCGTACCAATTGAGTAGATCGTGCTTTGCATCGGACCAAGAATTTAAGGGATCGGCCGTATCAGCAAGGTAGAGTGCTAGCGGATTCAACTTGGTAAGTGGGCTCTGTACCTTCTCCTCTACTCCTTCATGCCTAATAATATGAAAAATACGTAATGTCTTGGACACTTGCACTGAAATATGGAAAACACTGCACCGTGGGGTGCATAGAGTGTGCGTTGTTTGGATGGATAGAATTTGTGGCCTTAAGTTGGACTTACGTTTGGACAGTTGGAGCTTGAGTGGATCATCTTGGTTGGAGAAGCGAAACGTTTCATCGAGCGAGCGAGCGTGCGTTGCGCACGAGTATCAAGTTGGACGCTTTGTCAAGCAAAACGTGCAGTTGTGGTTCGAAACCAAGCAACTGCATCGGAGAGGGCATTGTGGCACTGTTGGGGCATTGTGCCACGAAGCATTCGGAACGAGTGGTGTTGCACCATATCAGAGCACTTTGTCGAGAAGCGGCATGGTGCAAGTGGAGATAATTTGAGAAGGGTGCCTTGGGCTATAGTTGGAGAATGGTTATGGTGAATTGGATGGATCGATGCGAGTATCATTTGGTGGGATGAGAAGGCTCGATTCTCTCGTCGTACCTACTTGTTGGAGCATTGCATTGGTCACGGACAACCTGTTGCGTGCAGGGTTTGGTTTCCTCGAACGGGATAGGCTCCGAGGCACCGGGACCGTTCGGTCATGCAGGAAACAAATGGTAACGTGCTTTGAGCACGGTACTTGCAGTTCGAGACCATCAGACGAGCTAGCTATTTAGCGCTGGATCGGGTCAAAATACAGTTGGATAGTCCTTTATGGCTTGGCCAGTGACCTTCATATATATGAGTTGGTTCGGTTTGAGATTGTGCATTAGTGTAGACGGCGGACGACCACCTTGCCTCGGACAAGTGTGTGCGCATCGATGATTGGATTAGCAAGACTTGGAGAGCGATGTGGTTCGATAGGTTCACGCTTTGCTTCGAGTTCGAGTAGAACGGTTTGCATGCTTAGTTTCATTTGAGTTTGGATATAACTGCTAGTATATTTGTTTGAGTTGAATGATTGCATACTTAAACTGCTTTACAGTTTTCCTTAACATGTCATGTCTCTGCCATAAAATGAATCTAGGATTCAAGTAGAAAGATAATCATATAACTGTTTGTATTCACTATCTATTTAGTGTCGGTTTAGACGAGTGAGTTACCCCGTTCACCAGTACGACTGTGTACTGACCCATGTTTGTGGGCATTATTTTCAGGTACGCAGGTGTAGTGGCTCAGCTTGGATATACGGAACATAATGTATGGAACGATAAGTACCTTAGTGGGCAAGAGAAAGAACAAGAGTGTTGCATCGCCTTTGTGGCATTCTCCTTTGTGGCATTTTTATTTGGACCCTTCGAGAGCTTCGCTGCGTATACTCTGATGTGTGCTTGGTACACAATACTTGACTTTCGCTGCAACTTGGTCGTTTCGATGATAACTATGACGTTTGACGTCATCGTCTTGTGCGAGCGCAACTCCAGTCTCGTACGTCATTACGTCCCGATGAGAACGATTGTCTTGCGGGAGCGCTGTAACGTGGTGATTTACGTTCAGCGGGAACGATCGAACTTGCGGGAGATTGGGACATGACAGTAATGTTAATCCAACTTTTGATTTTCAAGTAACTAAAAATGATTGGTTAGTTGCTAGTTCAATTTATGAATTTTTATAATTATTTTACGATGATACATATATTTTATCTGGAGTTTATTATCCAACTTCTTCTTTAGTTTTAATAGAAATTATTAACATGTCTAATTTATTTGCAAAATATAGAAATGCTCATGTTTTTGATTATGTTGTTTCTAAAATGGAAGTAAAAATTTCTAAAATATTAGCGTGAAATACCTCTTTTATATTGTTTGTCTTCTGTTTTTGATCCTAAAATTAAATTAGATGATGTATATCATGACAATATGAATGTTGAGGTAGGTAGCTTAAAAGTAGAAATTAAAAAAATATTTAGATACTCTAATTACGTAATATGAAGAAAAAAGTTGTATCGAACCAATCCGGTACAACCGTTCAAGTAGCTCTGGTTTAATGCCTATGTTATCTCTTATTTAGGAGTATAATATAAAGGAAGAAACAAAAACAATCTTCTCTACCAACTCAAGAATATTTTTTGTATTTAAATTCTTATGATGAAGAAGACGGTGATTATGGATCGTATTTTCCAATTTTGGATTGGTGGAAAAGACGCGATTTTTTTTCCATATACTTTCTTATTTAGCACGTGTTCTTGTAATGGCTCCGGTATCCATGGTAGCATCGAAATCTTATTTTAGTACAAGTTCAATAAAACTAAGCAAGAAGAGCGGTAGGGTGTTGCCAGATATTTTGGAAGTCCGTGTTTGCGTTCACAATTTGGTACGTGCGAAAAAACAGACTCAACACTTAAGAGATGAATGTGCGAACATTAATGAGTTTGGTTCCATTTAAAGCTCATCTCCTCATTAAATTTAAAAAAATTAATTAAATTTATCTTGATTTTTTCCTTCAAATTTTATTTTTCTGAATTATTTTAAACCAATCCGTGCTCGGCCCTGAATCGGCCTGGACCCAGTCAGGTCCTGCCCACCCCCCCCCCCCCCCCCCCCCCACCGAGTCCGGGTCCGGACTGGGTTTAGATTATCCGACTTGCGGTCCGGGCCGGCCCGACCGTCTCTCCTCCGGTCTAAGTCCGACCCGGTCAACATTGGGCCCGGCCCGATTAACACCTTGACGAATCGCCTAGGTTACTGCCGCCATTCAATATATATATATATATATATATATATATATATATATATATATATAATCCCTCCTAGCTTAAGTGGTGGGGGGGGGGGGGGGGGGGGGAGGTTTTAAGCTCCCTGGCTGGGTTTGTTCGATCCCACGAGGGAGGGAGGGAGCCCTAACATTACTAACCATGAATATCCTCAATACATGTCCATGTTGATTCCTATGGCGGAGTAACATGTTCCGCCATGAGTAGTAGAGTTGTTCTAGACAACAACATGATACATTTAGGTTAGGCAGAAACGTTCGTTCGTTCGTCCATGGATCCATCCATGATCACTTTAAATTGAGACTGCAGTCAGACTGGACGTGATTTCCTATGAGCATCAACTCGATTTGTACATGTAGCTAGGTTAGCAGCATGTGTTATGTATGGTATGCCACTAAATTCTTAGCTTACATTGATCACTAGTCTTGATATAATTAAGTATGACAACTTAGTTATGATTAAAAGCAGTCTTATGTCTATCAAATATATGCAGGCTCTCCTGATTATTCTTCCTTTTCCTTTTATACTCCCTAACTTGATGACTGTTAGAAACTTTAATTGTTACTTGACTGATTGCATCAACAGTTATAATGGTTTTTTGCTACTATCCATTCATGAGTGGTGGTGTTACTAATATTACTAAATTATTGTAGCTATATCCTGTAGATGTGTTTGAAATGTCCATTTACATTAAAAGATGCAGTCAAGACACCCAAAACTACACATGTAACACAAGTTATTGCACAGTTGAGACAAACTCCGCAAGTCCCTCATTACTAGCATGGTAATCTAGATTAATTTTAAACCTTAATATAAGAAAAAATTACTGATGATTTTGATATTGCGGTGAATTCTGAAGGGTGGTGAAGAAAAAAAAATGCTACAGGTCATGGAACTTAATACTTATGCATGTGTTACACTTCACTATAAGTCTACTTAGGAGGTGGGTGACATTATCCTTCGCATCATCATTATCCTTCTTCCATTAAAATGGGGTCCTCTATGGAACACACGAAAGCTCCACCAATGATCCCCAAGATAAATTGACAGCTTTTATGAGCAACAGTCATCACGAAATCAAATTTCTATGTTAGTGCTAGATTCCTTACCAGAGTAACTATAAATTAGACAGTCTCAATAAAACCAAGAAGCCTGGTTACTGGTAGGTAGATCTACTTTTTTCGGTCATACAATTCAAACTTATGCAACCAAAGAGTATATATTATTATATGGGTAACCCCAAAATGAATATATGTTAGGAACTACTATGATTCATATATCCAAGTATTGCTTTCATGCTAAGTAGTCAAAAACGGTTATATATCGGTTATATAACCGATATATAATGGTATCGGTCCTGGACCGATATTTTTTTGCAGAAATATCGGTAAAATATCGGAACTGATATTATCGGCCGATATGGCCGATATTTTTCGAAATATCGGTTTACAAAAAAACCGATTTCTCACGGTTTTGGTTTTGCTACAGAAAAATCGATATTGAATGATATGACATTCACATCAATGGAGAATGTAGATTACATCTTATGCCATCAAAATCTTCATACATCAAACTTATTCAGAGATGTAGTTCCTCAAGTGATCTCCTTTATCTTGGATCTCTTGGATTTCTCGACGATATGTATATGCATATTTTATAATAGAAAACTATTAAGTGTATTGTTCATATATAAAAATTGTGTTAAAAATGCAAACCGATATTTACCGTTATAAAACCGATATATCGGTGATATATCTATAACTCTACTGGACCGTTATCATGAAAAAACCGTTATTAACGCTTTCATGATACAGAACAAAATCAAGTGGTGTTCTGAAGGTCTCCTAGAGTTAGCTGTTGACTATATGCAATTGAGTGAGTAATGTGATGGATATTCAAATGTCTATATAGTTGTGTAACATGAGAAATATCCTAAACAACTATTATTCACCAGTAATTCAACAACAACAACAACAGCAAAAAACCTTTATTCCAGATTTTTGGAGTTGGTAGTTGGATACTTTTCTTCCGTTCATCTGTGGTGGTGAAGGTAGTAAATTTAATATATAGGAAGACCATTGCTTGTGTTATATTAGTAAGCACATTCCGTGACTGGACAACAAATTAACATTACCCTTGCCTCGAGAGAAGAAAACATGGCCCATGTAGATGTATTATCGTGGAGCTATTGAGACACAGAACTTGATTCTTGGTAGGGAAAAGATAAAACTATAACATAAAAACTATGACCCAGTAGGTATACATCAAAACTTTTGAAATAGGGTTTAATTATAACCTCCCAAGGGATTACAGGCTTTGTTTTTATTCAAGTACTTGCAGGGTCTTTAGTATTGGTCGATTCTAATATGCACGGTCGTATATTATCGATTTCATCATGTCCCAATTTGATACTGACCCACACTGGTACTGACCAACACATACATAGGGGCTTGCTTTCCAGATCAATTTCAACAGACAAAAAAGGTTAAGAAGTATCGAAAAAATAGTGTTGACACAAATCAGAAATTGACATGCTATGATGTATCTATGAGACTCATATCGACACACTATAACGGTTATAACCTCAATTCAGAGTGTCAGAATCGGTTCGGATCCTTCTTATGAGTATTGGTATCGACAAATTTGGGTCGAAGTTCCTGATTCTTGGTTTGATAAAGCCTAAAAATTAATAAAGGTTTTCTAAAAACTAGATAATATTTAATACATTAGCAATATTTGTAAGCTATGCTTCATGAATATGGATAGAACACGATAGGGATACAAGATACATACAATATGGGTACGGACACCATTTTGTCGTACCCGTGCAACACAGTGTATCTATATTTTTTTATTTGTTGTCTTCTGTTAATTGAGAATGAAATGATTTTCAACATTGTTGAATCATTCATCTGCAGAAGATATTGTTATCTGTTTACTTGCTTTTAGATGAAGTACACCTACAATAGATTCTTTTGAATGGATGGCTTATTGTTGTGAATTGATAGTTATAAAACTTCGACAAATGGTAATAGTTATTGACACCTTATAATAATGTTGATCTTTGACATTGACATTGTTTTTTTTTTTGTACTTCTCTTTTGCTTTTTACTTTTTCTTTGGAGAACTTGCCGGGAATAAGAACTCCAATGTTAGTATTGGCCGGTATCGATGGTAGTTAGTATCGCATTTGACATGCCAAAACCGTATGATATGACCAATGTGTAATCTGTATCGGCTACTAGTAGAAACATTGATTGTAACTATTACCATTTGTCGAAATTATATATCTATTCCCAACATGTATCCATTTTAATATTATTCTTTTCAAAATTATCCATATTAAACAAAAAGAAACCTATTGTCCGTAAATGATCAAGAGATATTGAATATTATTCCATTTGAAAAAAAAAGGGGTTTAATACATAAACTTATTCCTATGTATTAAATATTTTCTTTAGCTTTTTTAATAAAGGTTGTTGCTTTGGGCTTCCAAAACCAGGAACTCTGAAACTCCAATATGAAACTGCCAATACTGATACCGATACGCATAAGTCATACCAAGGGGCCGAAATTGAAATCGATTCTTATTACGAACCTTGATTTCTAGGATCATATTTTGGGCGACGTAAGAAATTTGCTTTTGGTGATACATCTGGAACGCATCATTTGATGAACAATTTTAATTGCAAATATCTAGTACATAGATGTTGAGAGATACCAATAAACTTTTGGTTCCATCGCTCAGTTCTAGTTTTATGAACAGTTGACTATTGTTTAACATAGGAAGAACATAAATAGGCCAGGCAGATTTTTCTTTCTTTGCTTTCCTTGACAAGTCCAAAAAATTTGAGGATTTTTTTTTCTTTTCTTTCCTTCTCAATTTTCCTTTTCTCCTTCTGTTTTTCATCCATATTACTCTCGTCTTCTTCTGTATTTCCGAGTCCCTTTGCAGTCTGTTGATTTCACTTACTTGAGCATGTGGTGCATGTGTATGATTCTGTATCTATTTTATTTCCATTTTGTTTCTGTTGTTGTTGGGGATGGGGAGGGGTGGCGGATAAAAGGAAGTTAGCACTGTTCTTGTTATGAATTTATAAAATATTTATGAATGAAATAGGCATTCCTTGAATGAAATATGTACACTAAAGTTTATTTATTCATTGTTTAAAAATTCTATCAAAGTGAGTTTAATTTTGCGTTTTATTGATGTAGCCAATTGTCTTTCTGTCATCTGATTAAGTGAAATAAGTATTCGCTGCTGATATTAGTGAGTTTACATAGGTTCAGGCAATCCGTTCCCCTATTTCACTATAGGGCTTCTTTCAGTACTCATTTAATTCTGAATAGTTTTTATCTTTCTTAGGGCTTCCGCAAGTTTGGTACTGATCGCTGGGAGTTTACCAATGAAGATTTTTAGCGTGAAAAAAAGTCATCATTGAAGAACATAAATATTAACTAGGTGAAGGTCATATCAGGTTCAGCAAATTGGTACCCGAGTAGTTTCTTCAGCTGAAACAGGGAAGGGAAGCATGGAACTGAAAGTGAAATTGCTAAGCTCAAAAGAGAAAAGGACTTGTTGATGGGGGAGGTGGTTAAATTGAGACAGGATCATGTCATTACAGACCAACAAATCAATGCACTTAATCTACGGGTGCAATCAGCAGAGTGGGATGGTTTCTTTCTTGGCAAAGTAAGGTACTGCAGAACCCAGTACTTTTGGACCATCTTAAGAAGCTGAAGGAGCAAAGAGAGTGCTCCTATGAGGGTAAGAAGCCTAGGCAGAGTGAATCAGTGACTCATTGGATCAGCAGATTGTGAAATACAGATTAGATTGTCAAACTGAAGAAAATTATTTAGTTCCTCTGCTTCCTGGCAATGAACATGGTGACAGTTCAGCTTCACTGGTTGGATATAAATATGGTGAGAATAAAAGACATTCTTATCATCTTTGCAAGGTTTGGTTGACGAGGTGGGTTTTGTGAACGAGATTTATTTGGAGGCTCAGCTGGAACTGAAGACATTGAAGGCAGAATGTAATGAGCTCTCAGACAGATGCTGGCCGTACCAACACAGGTTACTTCATATCTCGTTCCGGACTCCCGGTGATACAACTCCTGAGGCAATGGTTTCCGATGACTACCTCTCCCTCCTTCATGTGAAAGGATGGGAAGGTCAGACTCAAATATTTATTCCTTTAAGGGGAAGGATGTAATGAATTTTGAAACTACTGTTGTTGCTGTTGCTGCTGATAATTGTATTGGGCATCTTACAACAATCTCTGATGATATTTCTCAAGATGGGATGTTTCAGGATGCTATAGCCCCTTCCAAGTGATTTTGTTAATGAGGTGGAGTTCTCGAATATTATAGGTGTGTACAGACTTGCTCGTTGGCTTCTGGTCATGAAGTTTTTGGGATAATATTGATCTTGTTGATTCTCAAGAAGTCGAAGGTTCTGATGGATCTTGTTCTTTATGGGATCTTGGTCCATACTCTAGAGGAAGTTCTTGATAGAAACAAGTATGTGGGTGGTGAATCCTCTCTCTAGAAAGATGTTGACGGACATCCAAGTGAAGATAGTCCCAGGAACTTGGAACCATAAAGTTCAATAGGTCAGACCATTGGAAACCTCTCTCTTGTTTCTTCTATCATGCATTTGAGGGGAAATACAACTTTCCATAATGACTACATATTATATTTAGTTGTTATATTGTCATTCCAGTCAATATGATGTTGCTAGTGTAGTCAACAAATTCCAGCTTTTGTTGCTCATTTGACTAATACACCAGTTTCTCCTTTGATCCTAATGCTTGAAAGTGTTCTTAGCATTATATGTTCATGAATTTAACATTTATGCTGACAGAATCGGTGATACTGATTTATGCAGCTTTTGTGAAGGCCAGATAATGTGTTCGTCGCCAGTCCATTATGCACACTTGTTAATGATCCTCACTCTCTATTTTTTGGCAATCTATAGGTGAGAGAAGTCACAAAAACATGTAATACTCCATTGTGTGCATGAGCACCAGTTCATGTCTTTTTACTCATCAGGCTCAAATTTATTAATAAGCGCATCAGAGTGAGGGGAATACAAGATTGTAAAATTTCTTGCAAATAAAAATGGAGTGCTTTTATAAGCTGTAGGATTCATCATTCTCGTCCTATTGCATGTCATGTTTTTACTATATATATGGGTAAATTATGGGGTGATATATAGCATATTTTCACATTGTAAGTGCAGTAAGCCAGTAATGCATGATTTTTTTTTTTTTTGGTAACTACATGATTTTAAATGTATCTTGTGAGTTTTATTATAATATGAATAATTATCCAAGACCAATTTCGTAGTCTTTGTAAGGTACTCTTGTACATGTTGCATAGTCGAGAAGTCTGCTCTTTCTTTATGTTCATATTATTGCACAAATTCCATACATTCTTTAGCTAAAGATGAGTCTATCTAGAATTTTGTGAAGATACTTTAGCAAAATATGATCAGTTAATATGCAACAATAACAAAGCATTTAGCGAATTTTTTTGGGATCGACACATGATCGGTTAATATGAACAGAAAAAAATTTATGCATCTGACACTTATGAGTATTTACTGCAAGCAAAATGATTTTCCTTTTTATGAAATATTCGTAAATTATAACTACTGCAGATACAAACATATTTCATGTTTTTTTTGGTCAAATCTATTACAACTTGTCACATGTCATTTGAATAAAGTTGTCATGTCTATTCAGTTTTGGTTGTTGGTTATATATTCAAGCTATTGGTTGCCCTAGCAAAATGTATAGACTTCACCTCTCCCTCTTTATGTTATATATATAGAATAAATTATATTAGGATGGATCCTCTGTGATACTTAAAAGATTCTGAGTATTGTCTAGAACCTCAGTATACTATATATAATTGCCAAATTTAGCTTGAAACCGAAGCCGATATTTATTCTATAGATTTCTGATAGAGAGAGATATCTTGCACTTAACTTGAACTTACTTCCATTGAGGAAAGGTAATACATGGGCTAATGCATGTTGCTTTTACCCATCATGAACATATCAAATCTAATTTTGCATCTGTTATTTATCTGCTTGAGAGAGACATGTAGTCCTTGATGGTAAATACGGCGAGACCCGAACCGGAGTTGATCTATGATGTATGATATTGAACTTCACCCATGACTTAAAAGGGAATCCTCCGTGACCAGTACCATATGTCTATATCTCATCCTCCCACTTTCTATCCAATATGTGGGATGAAGTTTGTAATCAACTCTCTTGCGAACCTTGGACGTTACAACCGAACAATCCTTAATTTATTTATACTGCCATGAAATCTCTCTTCACCTTTGTCACTTTAGCCACTTAACCAAGCTGCCAGGCTGTCTTGTAGTGAATTTCATTCACCACTAAAGACCAGGTATATTTGCAGCATGATTGGAAATATGGTCTAGATCTTAACAAGTATCTTGCTAGGCAGTTGCAATTTCTGTATAGCACAATAGTAAACAAATCAAGAATATCATGGTTTAGTTCTTTGAATAAGCATTTGATGCCAACAAGGATCCATATGGAAATCAAATTCGCTAGCACCTGCTGTTGGCACTACCTTTGGAAGCTTATGTTATGATCTATTCTTGCTCAAGATAAGACTTTTGCTTCAAAGCCCAAGTTCTCTGCCTCTATTTCCAAAAACATATAGAAGATGCTCGCATCAGAAAAATCTGTATTTACAAACCCGTAAAAGTTAATATCGGACACTGCTTCAGACATAACTTGTGTTCTTTTGGTTTCTTTGCAGGCAAATGTGATTGGATAAGAAGAGCCCACTCTGCATAGATTTTTAAGTAGCCTTGCTAGCTGCTTGAAATTTGTGACTCGCTATAGTTTTATTGTCGTTGGCTAAGGTTTAATGCGGAGATTGGGATATTAACCTTTCATTTTAAGCATCTTTTGGAGGTTTGGACTTGACTGTTTTTTTTGAAGTTTTGTTGTTATTCATCCAAGTTTATGTGGAGGGTGGGACAGTAACCTTCCAATTTTAAGTAATCTAATACTCTTTGGAAGTTTGGACTTGGTGAAGTAGTTTTTCAAAAGTATCATTTTTGTATTGTCTTTGTACATACATAGTGGTTGTGCAATGCTAAAGCTGATTGTGGATTAGAGAGCACATCTAATTTGCAAAATGTATCAAATATGCCGAGTCATGAACTTGTCGACTGACTGCGGATTCTTTCTTTATGTGGAACACAGCTTGTACCAGGCAGTCTTTTCAATCTATTATTAAATGGTCATGGAATTTTTCCTGGTTAATAGTTGGATTTGAGAACTGGGTAAGTTTATTGTTGGCAATTTGGCTTTGGATGCTATAATCTGGTAGTGGTAGCAAAGTAGTATGGTAAGTGTCTTGATGACATCAAAGTGTAATGGCTGTTGCTGCAACAGTACTCCGCATTTTCAATCTCATTGGTACTTGCATAGTGCTATTATTTCTGTGGGTTACCATATTGTAACATTTGTTTAACAGTTAAAAAGTATCTGAGTGCATAGTATGAAACTACTACCGTCCGAACTAACAGTGCAAACAACTGTTTGGCAGACAAGGAAGAGCACTAGTCTTGTCTCTTTACTAATTTCTGTGGCTGTTTGTGATCCTAACAACTCTATGAGTGGTCCAAGTTTGCCCTTGACTGACTGACAAACTTTGGTCTAACCCGGATTCTGAGATTATGGACCCCCATTCATGATCATGGGGTGTTGAGGTTAGATTCTAGGCAGCCATAATAAATAAATATTTAGTGGAGCTAGGAAGAAAGGTCCCTTCCTGTAGGCTTGCCCATATTTATCTTAGTTAGGCGCCTACCAGGCTAGAATTGGAGCTCCAGCAGGCAGCCGGCCAGCCTGCCTCCCGTTATATTGAATGAATTTGGGAAAGAGATCGAAACATTTTTTTACCAAAAAATTAAAGGCACATTGATTGATGCAAAAGGTCACTAATTTGTATGTACTATGTAATAGTAGTAGAAGGGGTGGGGGTGGAAAGACGCTCAAGGCAGTGCTAAAAGTGCTTGCCATCCAAACCAAAGAGAAGAGAAGAGAAGAGAAGAGAAGATTTCCGGTGGAGAGAGCAGGCCGGGCCGTCTCTGTCGGTTTGGCAGTCGTTCCAGTCCGGACTGGCGACCCCGTCTGTAGTGGACCGGGTCGAACTGGTCTGGATTCAGACCGATTTTTAAAATTTTTTTTTATATATTTTATATATAATCTATATGATATAATTTATATGTTAATAAATTCAAGTTAAAATTTATATGTTTTTTGTTACTAAGTTAATTTTGTATAATTTAAAATTTATAAGTTATTTGTTAGAAAGTTGTTTTAATAATTTATGTAAAAATTTATATAAACATTAAGTAAGAAAATTTTATATGATTTCTTTATATCAATATTTATATAACTTTAAGTATAAATTAAAATCTAAATATTTAGAACAATTTTTTTTTCAAATTTTTTTTGAATAACTTATAAAAAAATGTATAAATTTTTTTTTGAATTTAAATATAAATTTATAACTTGAAATTTAAAGAAGTTATTTATATAGACATAAAGAAGTTAAATGTAAACAACTAAAAACATTAAGTAAGAAAAAGCTGAATTTATTTAATTAATGGCAATAAAATTATAAATGTATTATAATATTAAGTAAAAAAAATAGAAACTTGTAAATGATATTTTATTTGCACAAAGCTTGTAAAAAAATTTACAAGTCTTTTAAAAAATTTTCGTCGTCCGTCTTTTTTTGAAGTTTATTGCTCTCCTCCTCATTCAGTAGCGTCATCCATAGTAAGGGATTGAAAGTCCAACTTTGAGATATCGGTGTAGAAGCATAAAAAATATGCATCAATGCGTCCAACAACCATGCGCCCCAAAGTAAAGTCCAGAAGAGATTGGGCCGCAGAATCACCTTGCGGCCCAATGAGACGACATCTATGCGTTCCAATCAGCCGAAACAGGCAGATGGACCTGACGTAGCATCCTAGCACCAGCATCGTCTCTGACACAGAATTCTGACAAAATAAATTTTCTGAATGCCTCAAAAGACGTGAACACACAAAACGACATAAGTCTCACGTCAGCACAGAACTTTACTCTCGATGGATGTGCAGCGCCACGTGTACAGCACAACTGACCCCATGCGTCCCAGATTCCATACGTTCCATGTGTCTCTGGCCCCATGCGTCCCCGACTTCATGCGTTCCATGCGTCTCTGGACCCATTCGTCCCAGACCCCAAGCGTTCCATACGTCTTTGGCCCCATGCGTCCCAGACTCCATGCGTTCCATGCTTCCCTGACCCCATGGGTCCCAGGCTCCATGCAGTCCATGCATCTCTGGCCCCATGTGTCCCAAACTCCATGTGTCCCATGCGTCTCTGGCCACATGTGTTTCAAACTCCATAAAGACCAAATCTTGTTGTTACAACATGATTGATTCTCTCCAACGAAGTGTGGACCATGTGTCAAGCTGACCAAGTCACGTCCACAAAGGACGAGAACCATCCAGATCTTCAGCAACAGAAAATCCCAACAAGTGCCCACGTGACAAGATGACGACTCTGTTGGGGACCTCTTTCTCCTCTGATGAGAAAGTTGTGACGCAATCGGATGCAGCCAAGCTCAGATCAACTCAAAGAATGCTGGTGGTCCGCTTCGACCAGTAGGCTTTCGAGGAGATGCTCTCGGAGGGAAGCGCTGGTCCTTCGTTAAGGCTAGCAAAGTCCAAGAGGACCCGCATGACGTGGGTAGCCAAGGCCACTGCGCCTCACCCAACTGCGGAGTATGCGCTCCCCGTCTCTCTCTCTATAGCAGGGACCGCACATTATGCATCCACTGCTTATGCAGCAGCCCCTTCCTACCAGAAGGATGCTCATCACCTGAAGACCCGTAGGACATGGGTTACAAAGCCCGCTATTGTCACGACCCGCACCCGATATAGGGGCACGAGTGCGTGGGTACGTCCAGCCTACGCCGCAGCATCGGCGGTAGAACGCTGTCTAGGTCACAATACTATCTAATCAATCTCACACGAATATCCAACTCCATAAGGAGACACATATATCATAATATAATGTGAAAATTACTCAATCACAGAACTAAAGCATGATACGATATCGAAAAAAATAAACGAAATACAACACAAGTCTAAACAACAAAAATAATCTAACTACAAAAATAACATCCAAGACTCAAAGAATGCCGAAAATAAATCCGGTACCATAACTGCTAAAAGAACTAACTGAATAACTAGTGATCCCGGCTAGACCTCCCGGAATCACACCTGTGCTACAAGGTCCAAGGCTGCAGCTACTCTCCCTGTGGTCCATAATATGTTGGACACCAGTCCTCTAAGTCACAGTCTGGAAAAAATATTCAGTCAGTATTGGAGCAAAGTACAACCCAATAACAGTATATATATATATATATATATATATATATATATATATATATATATATATATATATAGGTAATTAGATGATAATAATATTTATGACTATGTATGTATTGTACGACCCTAGGATACTGTGGATTATCCCGTAATTACCTTGACCATGTGACCCAGAGACTTATGAGTTGACTGCCTTGTGTACACTGACATACTGGCGAGACCATGTTAGTTGACTGTCTGATTGTGCACGGTATTTGAAGACTTTACACCCGCGTAAATAGACGCGCAATTGACCGTGTTAGTTGACTAGTATCACCCCTAGCGTACCCCCTGAGTCCAATGTAAATATGGTTGTGTATGTGCTAGTGTAATGACTAATGATTGTATTATATTATATGTAAATAGGATATTGGATTTGTAAACTCCCTCGACCAGATTTCAGTAATTTAGGATTAATTTTGACTAATTAGAATTATTGCAACTTTTTAAAAATTTATTTATTATATTCTATTGTGCACCTGTTTATTACAATTAATTAGGGCATCCCACTAGCTGTTAAATCCTAAACAAATTCCACATACCTGCCCTAGACTTGTTAGACTACTTTTTCTGTATTTTGTGCAACTCCCAGAAACCTTGTTTGGTATATCGTTTTAGTCGCACAAATATCGTTACAGAAGTACGTATTTATTTCCTATTAAAAATTTTGCTCTTTACCCATCTCTGTACCCCTAGAGATTTGAGGACCTGTAGGCACCTGTTTTGCCCAAACAAAAATACGATAATATTCTACTCTAATTGTATTACAATTATCGTATTGACACCGTAGAGAAATTATGACCCTAACTGCCTCTAAATAATTAGTGAACACCATGCGCAGTATTTATTAAATAATAAATACGGTGACCCGTATCACCTAAGAAATCAGATCTTGCCTCTGTCCAGACTCACCCCACACTGTCCAAAACATTTTCCCAGCTATTTACCCCATTTTTGTACAATTTAGTATTTCGGGGAATCAGTATTTAAAATCAGGTAAACTGCGATATTACGTAAAATACAAATTTTAGGCTTTTATGCAATTTATGAAAAGTTAGGGATTGTTATGCAAATTGCATGCAAGGTGGCATAATCCTATTGGTTAGTGAATAGGTGTATGGGACCTACCCAAAACATCCAAAAACTTTCAGTCAAAAATATCCAAAAATCAAATTTACCAAAATACCCCCAAAGTTCCCTTTATTTACTAAAATGCCATTGGGATAAAACCTATATAAACCCGAGTACCCCTCCCCTTGCAACTCAAACCACTCCTCCTACGGCCACCCTCCGCCTGCCGGACCACCCCAGAACCCTTCGCCTTGACCCCCTCTCCCCTCCGGCCAAGTCCCGCCGCCTCCGGCCATCCCCTCCGCCGTGAGCAGCCCCCGCAACCTCCCCACTCCCTCACTGCCCACAGCAGCCACCACCACCCGAACCACCCCCTGCGCCACCCTTCGCCACCGTGCACCGCCACCACCCCACCACTCGACTCGCCACCCTCCCCTTCACCGGACCACCACCCCTCACCGCCCCACGACGCCGCCTCCGCCGGCCAGAGCCCCCGCAGCTCCTCCCCACTTCCCTAACCCTAACCGACCCCTCCACCTCCGACGGCCTCCAGCCTCTACCACCGCCGTCGTGGACCTCCGCCACCACCACCAACCTGACCGCCCCTCCTTCCTCCGCCGCCGGCAGCCCCCGCACTCAGCTGCTGCTGCTGTTGCTGCTAGCAGCTACTGCTGCTGTTCCTGCTCCTCCGGCCGCCTCCGGCCAGCTCCGCCGCCGTCCTCCCGCCGTCGATGACGTGTGGACCCCACCTGTCAGAGGGTATATTACCTAAACCTAATATATATGTATTTATATATATATTCCTATATGTATATGTATATATATGTATATATATATGTATATTAATATGTATATATGTATATTTATATATACTGTATAATATTATGTAATAATTATTATTATATATATATATGCATTTTATTCTGTTTATATATATATATATAGTTATATATGATATGTATACTACATGTTATATATTATATAATATAGTATATATGTATACTATATATTTTCTTTTATTTATTTTTCTGCACTTAATATATTTCCTGCATTTATTATATATGTATATATATATATTATCTATATGCATATATATATTAATATTCAGCTGGATAATACAGCTTATATATATTATATATGTATATCTTCAATTCTTGCACAGTCTTCAATTTATTATATATGTATACTATATATAGTATTGTATAATACAGTACATAGATATATATGTATTTACTTTCTGTCCTATCATTTCAATTTATTTATATTATATATCAGAGGATATACCCTGATTATTATATTATTATATATATGTGGATATACCCTGATTATTATATTATATATATCAGTGGATACACCCTGATAATATCATATTACTATATATATAGAGCAGTGGATATACCCTGCTACTATTATAATTAATATATATATATATACCTGCATTTTTCTGTTCTTCATATGCTATATATACTGCTATATATATTATATCTATATATATACATACTATATATATATCTATATTATATATGTATATATAAGTATATATATATATATATACTTTATATTACAACCATGATATTCACAAACCCTGTCTATTTTTAACAGAGAATATCTCCAGCACAACCAGTGACCCCCTGTCACAAGCACCCTCTACCCTGACTGTGAGATCGGGTTTTCAGTACTATCAGGGAGTAGGCAAGTATACCTTGCCAAGTTTACTGTTTAAATTCTCAATATTGCTATATACTCTTGTTACTGAATTTTATATACTATGTGTACCTGAGACTGTCTCTGGTACAGTCAACTGATACGTTGACAGTTAGTATAAATAACTTAAGGTTACAGACTCACCAACACTGTGAGAGTATCCTGATATTCTCCTAGACCCTATCACGGGAACATGCAACATGGTTGCAATACATGTTGGGATGCGAGCTGCATAGTTGATTAGCTACCAGTACGTGTGACCGCATCACGGATTAGAATAATTCAGGAAAAGTATGACTTGACATTTAGTTTCATTGGGATGGAAAAGATAACTAGTAGGCGTATGGGACACCCCCTCCATAAATGTTTTATACCTTCGTACCAGTGATGGTCGATTGCAGAGTGCCCTTGAGTCAGGGGGCATACGACACATGTACTAGCCAGTCACTACGATTGGTAAATTACGTCAGCGTATGTCTAGCCTACACATTCTCATGCGTACTACAAGGTCTTTACTTGCATATCACTTAGATGGTTAGCACCCTGTATTTATTTTTTTTATTCAGTATTTACATACATGGCATATCATTTTCTGTATCTTGTTATGTCCCACTGAGGACCTGGTTCCCTGCCAGATCTAGATGAGGCTTTCTACCCCACCGTGTACGGCCCTGATCAGGAGACCAGATGTGCTACCGAGGAGGAGATCGAGGAGACACCCTCAGAGTATGCTTGACCCTAGAGGCCTGCCACCTGGAGATGGAGATATTTTTCTCAGATAGACGCTGCTTAGTCTATCTTATTTTTCTGCACTATTATTAGTTTTTGTTATGGGCTTGTTCCCATTAGTTGTACTATGTCTTTATCAGACTCAGTTTATATATATATATATCCAGCATTTATTTCCTGACATTTTATTGTGGATGAGATAAATTTACCTGTGTTTTACATGTAGTATTTTAGGATAGCGTAGCACGTTCCTTTGGGTCCATTCAAAATGGATTAAGCCTTAGTGACGTGTCAGCTGGCCAGTGACACGTGGCCTAGTTCCTGACATTTTGGAACTAGGGCGTGACATGGTTTTAGTGGTGGCCCATGCAGGTCTAGTTTTTATTGCTAGTGGTATGATAACATGCCCAGCAAGCCTGCAATAGGATAGAAATATTAGGTCTCATCCACACTGACACCATCTTTGAATAATTCTTTATTGCATCCTGCTTGATTATTATTCATTATCTCCTTTGTGTTTTCTAATTATTCTATTTTCTTCAGAAATATGGACATACCCGGGAAACCTGCGAATAATGGGGCTGACCAAGCAACAGACCCTTCGTCAAATGTCCAAGGAACCCCGACTACCCCACGAGACCAATCCCCGAGAAGGATGCTGGTCTACCCGACGACTCCATACCTTCCCCAGGATCCTGCCCAGACAGGAACACCAGCACAACATGAAGGACAAATATCAACACCGCAGGCGGAGACACCTTTGCCACCACCTCCAACCCCTCCTGCCATGATGCCACAGCTTGAGGGCTGTAAGCCCCTAATTTTTTCAAAAATATTAAAATTGGGATTTTTTACAATTTTCTGGAATTTTCTGAAATTAAAATCAGGATTTTAAATTATTACATAATTTTTAATTGATAATAAATAACATTAAAATATTATAAAAATAATATTTTTGGGTGTAAAATGGAAAACTGGACTTAGGGTAATTTTTCTGGAATTTATCGGACCTCGGACCTAATTTAAAACCCCTGAAAATAATTATTATTTAATAAATTATTTATTTAATCATTTATTATTATTATTATTATTATTATTTTTAGCCAGGCCCAACCGGCCCGAGCCCAGCCCGCGGCCCATTAACCCTATCGGGTCGGGTCGGGTCGGGTCCACCCGAACCCGACCCGAACCCGCTATCCCTAACCCCAGCCCCTGACCCGTTCCCCCCCGCGTCCGGCGCCGCCGTCCGCGGACGCCGCCGCTCCGCCCGGCCAGCGCCCTCGCCTCCGCGCTGGCCGCTGCCTCCCTCGGCCCACGCAACCGCCTCCCCTTTCCCTTAAACCCCCCCTCGAGCCTCTCCGGTCACCCCCTCCGGCTCCCTCACCCCCTCCACCGCGCTGCTCCGCCGCCTCCCAGCTCCGCCGGCGACGCCACTCCCCACCGACCTCCTCGCCGCGCCGCCGCGAGCCGCCCCAAGCCTCCTCCTCCTTCTCCCCTCTCCTCTCCTTTCCAGCAACTCCAGCAGCCGCAGCCGCCGTTCCCGGCGCCGCCCCGCTCCGCCGTGCCTCCGCCCGGCCGCGCCCCAGCATCCCCGACCGCCTCCGGCCAGCCAGCGCCGCCTCAGCCTCCGGCCGGCCCTGCCGCAGCTCCCAGAACCCGAATCCCTAACCCTAAATCCCAATTTCCTCTCTTTCGTGTCGGACACGACACGGACACGGGATTCTTCGGGTTTTTTAACCCAGTTCAGGTGCGCGTAGTTTCTTGCTCGTAGCTCGGTTTTCAATTTCGTAAATTATGTTGCGAAGCCTGTATGACCCTCTCGGTGTCCGGACAAACCGCTCGGGGCATCGCGTCCTGTGGTGATCCCACACCGCGATCCAAAAAAGGAAAAATCAGACCCTGTTTTACCCCGGAACTGAGTACGCTCCGCCAAACGGGACGACTTGGTCGCGTGCGGTCTTTACAGATACGTGCGCACCGTCGATACGGACGTGTGAGATTTCGCGAAAGCTGATTCGGGTGTGCGTGCACACCGGAATCAACGCGTATCCGCGGACATCGCCCCGTATCCGACTTTTTTGCATTTCGCCCTAACTTCTTGTACACTCGTCGGATCGAGACGAAACTTGTGCCATCGGACTCGTAGCGATACGATGGTCCTGTGGGTCAAGTTTGGTTCAATTCTGAGAACGTTGACGAAATCGCATGTCGTGGGCCCATAGGCCCCGCTCGACGGGCGATTTTGTGATCGGCTCATCAGAATCCAAATCTGGAAGTTCCGTTGAGTTCGTATCAGCATTCCTGACCTGTTGACACTAAGTTTGGTGAATTTGGAGACCGTTGACCCGGACACGTTTTTCGGTGCAAAGCGGGCCCACCGACGGACCCCGTTTTGGCCCGAAACTGCCGTTTTTGCCCTTGTCTCCAAATTGGACCCAAGAACAGGCATTTCTAGCTATTTGACATCTTCTGAGCATGATGTTAATGTCTATTTCAGCATCTGGACTCATCTCTGGAATATTTTCCCGAAGTAAAATTAACTGGATCCAAACAACAGGCAAGTACCTGCACTTCAAGTTAAAATCTTTATATTGTGATAATTAATTCCCTGCTTTACTAGTACCCTTGATGATTACACCTAGTGTTAGGAATACTAGATTTTATGTCTTGAATATTGGAGTTCATGTCTTGTTTTTCATGTCGGGTGGGAGAATACTAGAAGGCATGTAGTTTACCCTTTCCCCTGTCGTATTTAATAGCTGTTGGTACGCGACTGTACCTTCAGCCGGATCTCGATTATCCCTGTTTAATAGCCGTTTATGACGGCCGGATTAGCCTTATAAACCCCTATATGCCAACTATATATTCTAAAATAAACACAAGTTCACACAGATAGTTTCTGGATCTTGTTATAGTTCTTGCTGACTGTAGTAGTTTCATTTCCTGTCTCATTTATTTCTGTTTTCTCATATTCCTGTTTATAGCATTAACTCTGAGATATTGATGTTCTTTTATGCAATTTTCTCAATATGATACTCAATTTAATTGTCATAAATATTTAGTTTAATCTTGTTGTGCATTGTGTACTTTGCTCCTTTCCTGACTGGATCCGTTGCTTTAGGCGATGATGAGAACCTTGTCCCCACCTATTATGGCCCCTATGAGGCAGCAGGTGATACAGTTGCAGAGCCGGTTCCCGCACAGGAGACTACTCCTGCAGAGTAGTTAGCATTAGTTATTTGTTTTTCTTTCATCTTAGTAATCGGGTTTGTCCCCGATTTAACTTCTGGTTTTGTAATAACTCTGGATCTGATTGTCACTTTCTGGTTATAAAATCTCAGCATTTCCTTTCATTTTCTTGTCTGTTTAATTACTGTGAATGAGCTAGAGTTAATTTAACTATGGAGATGCCCTAGACAGCGTACTACCGCCGACACTGCGGCGTAGGCTGGACGTGCCCACGCACTCGTGCCCGAATATCCGGGTGCGGGTCGTGACACATTTTTGTGGTGGCCCATGCAGGTCAAACGACTAAATTGTTCGGTTTCAACTTAGGGACCGAACAGGCCTGCAACAAGATTGAGGATTTTAGGATAAAAGCTCATTCACAGAATATGATCTTTTACTTCCAATCTTGATATCGGTCCTAGTCAATTTTTTCTATCGCCCTTGATTTCCAGGTAATCTATTCTAATCTTCCTACCCCTTAATCTTTCAGAATGGTTCAGACGAGGAACAAAGTAGGAGGCACATCAGAACCAGCTGAGCAGACTGTGCCCGAAACTCTTGCCCTCCCTCCACCTCCATCTATTCCGGCAGTTACTCTGGATGGGGCACAGCTACTTGGAGTGTTCCAGGGACTAGTGGAATCCCAGAAGGAATAAACTGCCCTGCTACGGACCAGCCTTTCAGAAGCTCTTCGGACCCAGGAGTCACCATAAAAGAGGCCAGGAAGTGCCAAAAACTTTAAGAACCTTAAACCCCTGGAATTCTATGGAACTGAAGGCATTCTCTATGCCGATGAATGGATAGAGAACGTAGAGCGACTCCTGAAGACTGCTCGGGTCCTTGATGATCTCAAAGTGGAGTCCGCAAGCCTGCAACTGTTCGACATAGCTCGGACCTGGTTTAGGGACAAACCTCAACTATATGCTCCTGACCTTACCTGGGAGGACTTCAAGAGGCTATTCAAGGAGAAATTCTACCCCGAAGTGGCTCGGGAAGCTCTCGAAAGCCAATTCGAGAGACTGGAACAAAGTAACCTATCTGTTGATGAGTACACTGCTGAATTTAGCAGGTTGAGCCACTTTGCGGAGTACATGGTTCATACCCCGGAGGACAGAGCCCGTAGATTCAAGAAGAGGCTGTCTCCGGATATTCGCCTTGCTCTCACCACTAGCCGAGCTCGCACCTACGAGGAAATCTTGAGCGTGGCACAAGGCGTTGAGAGAGACATGGGGCATAAACTAAAGCGAGAGAGAGATACCAGAAATGCGGGACCCAACAAACGCCTATTTCAACAACAATAACAGCATAGGTCCCCGCAGCAAACTCAGCGTCCTCTCCCTCGAGCTCCAGCACCCCAACACCAGGCTCAAGGACAGAACCAACAAGCTGCTGCTTGTAACTTTTGCCAAAAATAAGGTCACACCTGGCAAGTTTGTAGGAAGAGACTGGGTGCCTGTCTATATTGTGGATCAACAGAATATCAAGTGAGGGACTGTCCCACTGTTCCAGGACACGGACAAGCTTACGTGATGACCGGGGAGAACGCGCAGACTCTGGAAGCAGCTAATGCGCATAAGTGATTCGTAGATACCTTTCCTAGTATTGTTTTCGTGCCTATTGGTTCGTGACCTCAGCCCCAACCTAGTAATTTTGAACTTGCTAAATAACCTAGTATGCTTTTAAATTTGATAACTGTAGAGATTTTAGAGGCTTTTGCTATTGTGCTTATTTTGTGTTATTCTGTGAACTTCAATAATTTTGTACCTCCTTTTTCATCATCATCTAGCGCACTTAATTTTGCTGAACTTGACTTATGCTGCTATTTTATAGCCTAGTTTTGCGAGCTTACCCTTTTTCGGGCTTGTTCATGACACATGTATTATTGAGGCCTGATCAACCCCACTAATACAAGTGTCTATTCAGAATCAGTGTACTACGGTCTGATCAACCTTAGTGTATTTTGATTCGCACTTCGCATGACTACTTTACGTGGATTGAGATATATAGTTGACTAGTATACTTGCCCCTAAATACGTCCGAGCATATCGTATCAGTTACATAACTGTACTAATACGAGCATGCGAATAAATGATTACCAGAATAGAATCTCAATCCATAACGGCCTGACAATTCCTATTAGAATTCCTTAAACGCCTTGATCCCTATACCTCTGTTCTACTACCTCGCCCTTAAACTCTTTATTATTTGATCCTCGTCTTCCCTTATTTCGGAAAGACAAAATCCTGTGTTTGGTATAAGTTTGATTTGTAGTGCTAGATGTACCCCTCAGACCGATCGAATTGATGATAACCTCTATGACTAAGGGAATACCATAGGTGGTGTGTTTGTGTTAAAGACTTAAAGATTCAATACCATGATTTATTAAGTTGAGACCTAGACTTACTAGTTGTACAGCCTTAGAGGATATATGGGTAAAATTCTAAGTTGGGTAGCGACCGCAATGTCCACCTGAGAGAAACCCGTTAGACTACAATCAAGTGAGTTTGGACAGAAAGAACCCTACCATAATTTAAATTTCAAGGACGAAATTTTATAAGTTGGGTAGTTTGTAAGCCCCTGATTTTTTCAAAAATATTAAAATTGGGATTTTTCACAATTTTCTGGAATTTTCTGGGAATTTTCTGAAATTAAAATCAGGGTTTTGAATTATTACATAATTTTTAATTGATAATAAATAACATTAAAATATTATGAAAATAATATTTTTGGGTGTAAAATGGAAAACTGGACTTAGGATATTTTTTTGGAATTTATCGGGCCTCAGACCTAATTTAAAACCCCTGAAAATAATTATTATTTAATAAATTATTTATTTAATCATTTATTATTATTATTATTATTATTATTATTATTATTATTATTATTATTATTTTTTGCCAGGCCCAACCGGTCCGAGCCCAGCCTGTAGCGCCCCGTTCTCCCGGTGCGGAGATCGCGGCTAAGAAACACAAGACGGTATCGTTCGATCGGGATAGATTGAATTAAGAACTCGTCCTCGTTATGGATTTGTTTCTTCGGAATCAATTCCCATATTCAGTGGACTGCGCCCCAAGGATCGGCTTAGCGGCAGAGTCAGGAGGGACCTCTCCGCTGCTATCTTTTATTGTCTCGGTTTTCGATGTCGCTTGTTGCTTTCGTGCTTTGAGTTGGTTTTGGGATTTGCTTGTTTTCCTTGAACGGTTTCGATGGTTTTCATTGTTTTCGTTCATTGACTTGCACTTCTATTCCGAGATTGGAAAGAGAGGAAGAAGTATTAATCGAGCTGTTCGTGTGCAGGTGAACGAGCAGTAGGCGGCTTGCGAGCGGAGTCGTGAAGCGCCTCTTTCCTTCTCCCTTCCAACAATCCAAGTGAGTGGCTACCAACCCGATTAGCTAGCCCTGCTTTCAAGCTTCACTCCTTTGCCCCGATCAAACGATACCAAATAATAATAAAAGAAACCAAGATAAAAGACAATAGACTTGGTTATTATGCTTGTCAATCAAACCTGTGAACTGTTGCCTTATCGTATGCTTGTTCGTGCAAATGTTCTATAAAACGTGCTAAGTATAGAACACATCTTGTATATGCATAATTGTTCAGGGAGGCTATGCAAAATAAATCATGCAATACTGCTTGTCATGTACTCGTGTTCTTGCACTCGTGTTGCCTCAAATGCATGACTTGTTAACTTGTTTATCGTGTTCGATCATGGACAACTTGTGCATAAGGTATTGGTTCTGCGGACGGTCGCTGGGGCACTGGCACCGATCCGATCCGGGCGGAACTCGTGTGTAGTCGTCGTGTTCGGGACTGGATAGCTTGCAGCGCAATCCTGTTCTCTCGTAGCATGCTATCCTTGTCCTCGGCTACGTCCACTATGGCAACCATGCCAGTGATCATCGTGTATATTTAAACCTGTTGCAAACTAACTTGTGTCTTTGTGGCAGGGAAGGCATGGTAAGTATTGTGCAGGTAATTCAGACGGGCAGGTAAAATCTACCGAACGGTGGCACGTTCATTTCAGTAAATTCTATATGCTGCTTACTTGTAAATGAACTAAGGCAAGATAGAAACCCACAAAATATGCATGCTTCACTAAACAACGTGTTGATTGGTATAGTTCGGCTAGCTCGCCTTCACCAGCATGTTTCGATATGCTGACCCTCGTTGAAACAGGTTCTCCGCACTAAGACGAACCGAGCGAGGAGCCGAAGTCGTCTTCCCGATCCAGTCCAGCTGTTGGCGCATCTTCACCGCGCCCTCGAAGCATTTTGTAGCCAGAAGCTGCAACTCTTCATACACAAATGCAGCTCCGTGGCAAAGCCGTCCTCCAGCCTGGAGGTCTTTATCATTTAGAGTTTATAAAGGGATGTAATGTACATGACTGCTATCTCATTTTGAGTCATCTCTTTTGTAAGCCGTTCGGCATATTAGCTGACTCGTTCAGGAGTTTGTAATAGATGTTCATTATCAATAAAGAGAACTTTTCTATGTTTCAAATCTGTGTTTCAATTTATCTGCGTACTCTGAATATGTGCTTGCTATGCAAATCATTAAAGCCTTGTGCGGGCGCAACTCCAGGACCGCACGGCGGTCACGATTCGGGGGACGCCTCAATTGATTCTACGGAATTGGGTCGTGACACAGCCCGCGGCCCATTAACCCTATCGGGTCGGGTCAGGTCCACCCGAACCCGACCCGAACCCGCTATCCCTAACCCCAGCCCCTGACCCGTTCCCCCCCGCGTCCGGGCCGCCGCCCGCGGACGCCGCCGCTCCGCCCGGCCAGCGCCCTCGCCTCCGCGCTGGCCGCCGCCTCCCTCGGCCCACGCAACCGCCTCCCCTTTCCCTTAAACCCCCCCTCGAGCCTCTCCGGTCACCCCCTCCGGCTCCCTCACCCCCTCCACCGCGCTGCTCCACCGCCTCCCAGCTCCGCCGGCGATGCCACTCCCCACCGACCTCCTCGCCGCGCCGCCGTAAGCCTCCCCAAGCCTCCTCCTCCTTCTCCCCTCTCCTCTCCTTTCCAGCAACTCCAGCAGCCGCAGCCGCCGTTCCCGGCGCCGCCCCGCTCCGCCGTGCCTCCGCCCGGCCGCGCCCCAGCATCCCCGATCGCCTCGGGCCAGCCAGCGCCGCCTCAGCCTCCGGCCGGCCCCACCGCAGCTCCCAGAACCCGAAGCCCTAACCCTAAATCCCAATTTCCTCTCTTTCATGTCGGACACGACACGGACACGGGATTCTTCGGGTTTTTTAACCCAGTTCAGGTGCACGTAGTTTCTTGCTTGTAGCTCAATTTTCAATTCCGTAAATTACGTTGCGAAGCCTGTATGACCCTCTTGGTGCCCGGATAAACCGCTCGGGACATCGCGTCCTGTGGTGATCGCACACCGCGATCCAAAAACAGGAAAAACTAGACCTTGTTTTACCCCGGAACTGAGTACGCCCCGCCAAACGGGATGACTTGGTCGCGTGCGGTCTTCATAGATACGTGCGCACCGTCGATACGGACGTGTGAGATTTTGCGGAAACTGATTCGGGTGTGCGTGCACACCGGAATCAACGCGTATCCGCGGACATCGTCCCGTATCCGACTTTTCTGCATTTTGCCCTAACTTCTTATACACTCATCGGATCGAGACAAAACTTGTGCCATCGGACTCGTAGCGATACGCTGGTCCTGTGGGTCAAGTTTGGTTCGATTCTGAGAACGTTGACGAAATCGCATGTCGTAGGCCCATAGGCCCCGCTCGACGGGCGATTTTGTGATCGGCTCATCGGAATCCAAATCTGAAAGTTCCGTTGAGTTTGTATCAGCATTCCTGACCTGTTGACACTAAGTTTGGTGAATTTGGAGATCGTTGACCCGGATACATTTTTTGGTGCAAAGCGGGCCCACCGGCGGACCCCGTTTTGGCCCGAAACTGCCATTTTTGCCCTTGTCTCCAAATTGGACCCAAGAACAGGCATTTATAGCTATTTGACATCTTCTGAGCATGATATTAATGTCTATTTCAGCATCTAGACTCATCTCTGGAATATTTTCCCGAAGTAAAATTAACTGGATCCAAACAACAGGCAAGTACCTGCACTTCAAGTTAAAATTTTTATATTATGATAATTAATTCCCTGCTTTACTAGTACCCTTGATGATTACACCTAGTGTTAGGAATACTGGATTTTATGTCTTGAATATTGGAGTTCATGTCTTATTTTTCATGTCGGTTGGGAGAATACTAGAAGGCATGTAGTTTATCCTTTCCCCTGTCGTGTTTAATAGCTGTTGGTACGTGACTGTACCCTCAGCCGGATCTCGATTATCCCTATTTAATAGTCGTTTATGACGGCCGGATTAGCCTTATAAACCCCTACATGCCAACTATGTATTCTAAAACAAACACAAGTTCACACAGATAGTTTCTGGATCTTGTTATAGTTCTTGCTGACTGTAGTAGTTTCATTTCCTGTCTCATTTATTTCTGTTTTCTCATATTCCTGTTTATAGCATTAACTCTGAGATATTGATATTCTTTTATGCAATTTTCTCAATATGATACTCAATTTAATTGTCATAAATATTTAGTTTAATCTTGTTGTGCATTATGTACTTTGCTCATTTCCTGACTGGATCCGTTGCTTTAGGCGATGATGAGAACCTTGTCCCCACCTATTATGGCCCCTATGAGGCAGCAGGTGATACAGTTGCAGAGCCGGTTCCCGTACAGGAGACTACTCCTGCAGAGTAGTTAGCATTAGTTATTTTTTTCTTTTCATCTTAGTAATCGGGTTTGTCCCCGATTTAACTTCTGGTTTTGTAATAACTCTGGATCTGATTGTCACTTTCTGGTTATAAAATCTCAGCATTTTCTTTCATTTCCTTGTCTGTTTAATTACTGTGAATGAGCTAGAGTTAATTTAACTGTAGAGATGCCCTAGACAGCGTACTACCGCCGACACTGCGGCGTAGGCTGGACGTGCCCACACACTCGTGCCCGAATATCCGGGTGCGGGTCGTGACAAGGGCCAATCTCAAATGTTCCAGTTCCTTCAAGCTATGTTGCAGACTCAATGGCAACAGACTGAAGCCCTGAGACAGTCTCAGTGGCAACAGACTGAAGCCTTGAGTCAGACCTTGATGACGGCTTTGGAGAAAACCACTGCCCCGGCACCGGTACCTGTCCAACCCATAGGCACAGTCCGAGGTTTCCGCCAGATGACCCCGAAAACCTTTAAAGGCAGGAAAACCCCAGAGGAGATCTCTGACTGGATCTCCAACACAGAGATGCTACTGGAAGGTTCGCAACTTATCCCCGACCTATGGATGACCGCTGTGAGGGCCCAACTCCTCGGCAACGCCCATCACTGGTGGGAATCCATAGAGCGTAGAGTCGGCAAAGACCAGACTTGGGAATAATTCTTGGAGCACTTGAATGCCAAGTACTTCCCCGCAACAGTCCAAGATGTACTATATTCCCAGTTCCTGCACCTGGAACAAGGGAACATGTCCGTTGATGCCTACGATGCAGAGTTCTGCCGACTGAGTCGATTCGGTGCCAATCTGATACCGAACGAGCTGGAGAAGGCCAAGAGATTCCACCGCGGTCTCACCCAAGAGCTCCAGAGATATACGACGGCGCAGTCCAGGATCTCCTACGAGGAGGTTCTTACAGAAGCAAGGTTGCAAGAAGCAATTGGCCGAGGAACAAGACGCCCGAATCCAACCTTTCCGGCCAAAAACCAGCAAGGAGCAGGAGGACCTATGCGTCGTCCACAACATCAGACGTAGCAGACAACGGGGCCCTACCAAAAGAAGGAGCTCCCGACTTGTCACTTTTGTGGCAAGAAGGGACATTTTGCCAATGACTACAGAAAGAAATTAGGACTATGCTTGCTATGTGGAGCTAAACAGCATATGGCCAGAGACTGCCCAGAATGCAGAGATACAGCACCTCAGCACGGGCAGAAGCCAGGAGTACAAGCCCAGAAGATGCTACCCTCTACATCTGGAGGATATCAGAGAGGAGCACCTCTGGCCACTCAGGAGGCCCAATTCAACAAGGCTAGACAACAATCTGGAGGACAAAGGCACGGACAGGCCTTTGCTTTAGCTGCAATTGCCGGAGAACCCGAAGGTGAAACCATCGCAGGTACCATTTTAGTTGCATCATTACCTGCAACTGTATTATTTGATTCTGGCGCAACCCTGTCATTCATATCTAGTAATTTCGTAGCCATGCACAAACTAGCCACTTCCCCACTACCTAAGTGCTGGAAAATTCTTACTGGAGGAGGTATTGTTCCAGTTACCAACATTATTGAAACATGTTCAATAGTTGTTTGTAGTAGAGAGCTAAGAGTGCAATTTTTGGTACTCCCTATGCCAAATTTCGACATCGTCTTAGGCATGGACTGGTTAATCCAGAACAATGCTATCCTAGACTGCCGAAAAGGTAGTATCATCTTTAGACCACCAGGACACCCAGAGTTTGAATACGTACGAGGTACCATCGAACAAGGAGTAGGCCAGACTCCTAGAGCTTACATGGCGATGGAGAAAGAACCCCCAGCAATCATTGCAGAATTCGAAGACGTATTCCCAGAGGAATTGCCAGGCCTACCGCCTGACAGAGAAGTAGAATTCACTATTGAGTTGATACCCGGAGCTGCACCGGTATCCTCAAATGTGTACCGACTGGCGAAGAAGGAACTTGACGAGCTGAAGCTGCAACTGGAGGAATTATAGATCAAGGGATTTGTTCGTCCTAGTACATCACCCTGGGGAGCACCAGTGCTGTTTGTACCAAAGAAGGACGGAACATATCGCATGTGTATTGATTACAGAGCCCTCAACGCTCTAACAATCAAAAACAAATACCCCTTGCCGCGAATTGACGATCTATTTGACCAACTGACGGGAGCTGTGGTATTCTCAAAAATAGACTTGAGATCAGGCTATCATCAGGTCAAAGTACGGAGAGAAGATATTCCAAAGACAGCATTCAGGACTCGTTATGGTTATTACGAGTTCCTGGTGATGCCTTTTGGACTAAATAATGTACCTGCCGTATTCATGAACCTGATGAACAGAGTCTTCCACCAATATCTGGACCAGTTCGTGGTATTCTTCATCGACGATATTCTGGTGTATTCAAAGAGCCACGAGGAGCATGAAGAGCACTTAAGACTGGTGCTAGAGACGCTGAGACGAGAGAGCCTTTATGCTAAGATGAGCAAGTACGAGTTCTTCCTTGATCGTGTCGCTTTTCTTGGACACGTTATCACAGGAGAAGGCATCTCGGTGGACCCAGCAAAGATCTCATCTGTCGAGACGTGGCCAATCCCGACCAACGTCTCAGAGGTGAGAAGCTTTCTAGGACTTGCCGGATATTATCGGAGGTTCGTAGAAAACTTTACACGAATCGCGGAACCAATTACTCGTCTTACCCGCAAGGATCAAGAGTTCATCTGGTCTGAGGAATGCCAGACAGCTTTTGATGAGTTGAAGACGCGTCTAACTACTGCCCCCATCTTGACTATACCATCTGGATCCGGAGGTTTCGTAATCTATAGCGATGCATCCAGAAAAGGATTGGATTGTGTCTTAATGCAACATGGGAAGGTTGTAGCTTATGCCTCAAGACAACTGAGGACTCATGAGAAGAATTATCCCACTCACGATCTGGAGCTTGCCGCAGTCATCTTCGTCCTGAAACTATGGAGACATTATCTATACGGCGAACGAGTGGAGATATTCACCGATCACAAGAGCCTAAAATATTTCTACACCCAAAAGGACCTAAATCTGAGACAAAGACGATGGCTCGAAGTGATAACGGATTTCGAGATCGATTTGCAGTACCATCCAGGGAAGGCAAATGTAGTAGCTGATGCACTAAGCAGAAGACCCTCGGCATTCTTTATGATCACCCAACCAGGCCTGCGGAAAGATCTAGTAAAGTTGGGAATAAAGATCATTATGCCAGGAATTGACGGCCAATTATCAAACTACCAGCTATAATCAACCTTGGTCGAAAGAATCAAAGCTGCTCTACCAATAGATGCAAGATTTCAGAGGCTTCGCCAAAGAACAGAGGCTGGAATCCAGACAGGATATCGCATACACGAAGATGGGCCTCTAAGATATGGTGATCATCTTTATGTTCCAAATGGAGAACTTCGTGAAGAGCTGATGTCAGAAGCTCATAGTTCAACATACTCTATACATCCAGGAGGCACAAAGATGTACAGAGATCTGCGACAATATTACTGGTGGCATGGAATGAAGCGAGAGATAGCACGCTTTGTGGCTAAATGCCTGGTGTGTCAGCAAGTCAAGGCTGAACATCAGAGATCTGCCGGTCTACTTCAACCCCTTCCAATACCCGAGTGGAAATGGGAACACATTACGATGGACTTTGTTACGGACTTCCCAAGAAGTTCCAGTGGTCGTAATGCTGTATGGGTAATCGTAGATAGACTCACAAAGGCTGCACATTTCTTACCTTTTAGAGTCGGACAATCTACAGAAATCTTGGCGAACATGTACATGAAGGAGATACTGCGTCTGCATGGAGTACCAGTCAGCATAGTATCTGACAGGGATACGAGGTTTACATCTTACTTCTGGTGAAGTATGCAAGAAAGTCTTGGTACCCGCCTCAAGTTTAGCACCTCGTATCACCCGCAGATAGATGGCCAATCAGAACGCACCATCCAGACACTTGAAGATATGCTGAGAGCCTGCATGCTTGATTTCAGCGGATCATGGGAAGATCATCTACACCTGGTGGAATTTTTCTACAACAACAGCTATCAAGCGAGCATCCAAATGGCTCCCTTTGAAGCTTTGTATGGAAGGAAATGTCGTTCCCCAGTATGCTGGAGCGATGTTGGCGAGAGACAGATCTTGGGACCAGAACTGATTATTCGTACGGTAGAGAAAGTAAAGAAGATCCAGGGACACCTACGAGCTGCACAAGACAGACAGAAGCACTGGGCCAATATTTATCGACGACCTCTAGAGTTCCAAGTGGGAGAGCATATATTCTTGAAGATTTCACCCACCCGAGGTACTATCAGATTTGGAGGAAGAGGAAAACTGAGTCCAAGGTACATTGGACCCTTCGATGTGTTGGAACGCGTCGGAGAAGTTGCTTACATACTAGATCTACCTCAGACCTTGGAAGGAGTGCATGACGTCTTCCACGTATCTCAGCTGAGGAGATACATTCCAGACCCAAGTCATGTACTGGACCATTCAGAGATCACCGTCGGCCCAAGCCTATCATACCAGGAGGAACATGTAGAGATCTTAGACCGTAGCGAGAAGGTGTTGCGAGGCCAGACTATTCCTCTCGTTCGTGTTGTATGGAGACATCATGCACCAGGTGAATCCACCTGGGAACGAGAAGAGGATATTCGACAGCGTTACCCCCAACTATTTCCAAACCAGGGTATGTCCAATATTTCAAACTCAATCATTAATCATTTTATGTCCTAAATCAATCTTTCATTCTCATTATATGTTGTTTTTATTTCGAGGACAAAATATTCTAAGGAGGGTAGATTGTAAACTCCCTCGACCAGATTTCAGTAATTTAGGATTAATTTTTACTAATTAGAATTATTGCAACTTTTTTAAAATTTATTTATTATATTCTATTGTGCACCTGTTTATTACAATTAATTGGGGCATCCCACTAGCTGTTAAATCCTAAACAAATTCCACATACCTGCCCTAGACTTGTTAGACTACTTTTCTTGTATTTTGTACAACTCCCAGAAACCTTGTTTGGTATATCGTTTTAGTCGCACAAATATCGTTACAGACGTACGTATTTATTTCCTATTAAAAATTCTGCTCTTTACCCATCTCTGTACCCTTAGAGATTTGAGGACCTGTAGGCACCTGTTTTGCCCAAACAAAAATACGATAATATTCTACTCTAATTGTATTACAATTATCGTATTGACACCGTAGAGAAATTATGACCCTAACTGCCTCTAAATAATTAGTGAACACCGTGCGCAGTATTTATTAAATAATAAATACGGTGACCCGTATCACCTAAGAAATCAGACCCTGCCTCTGCCCAGACTCACCCCACACTGTCCAAAACATTTTCCCAGCTATTTCTCCCATTTTTGTACAATTTAGTATTTCGGGGAATCAGTATTTAAAATCAGGTAAACTGCGATATTACGCAAAATACAAATTTTAGACTTTTATGCAATTTATGAAAAGTTAGGGGTTGTTATGCAAATTGCATGCAAGGTGACATAATCCTATTGGTTAGTGAATAGGTGTATGGGACCTACCCAAAACATCCAGAAACTTTCAGTAAAAAATATCCAAAAATCAAATTTACCAAAATACCCCCAAAGTTCCCTTTATTTACTAAAATGCCATTGGGATAAAACCTATATAAACCCGAGTACCCCTCCCCTTGCAACTCAAACCACTCCTCCTACGGCCACCCTCCGCCTGCCGGACCACCCCAGAACCCTTCGTCCTGACCCCCTCTCCCCTCCGGCCAAGTCCCGCCGCCTCCGGCCATCCCCTCCGCCGTGAGCAGCCCCCGCAACCTCCCCACTCCCTCACTGCCCACAGCAGCCACCACCACCCGAACCACCCCCTGCGCCACCCTCCGCCACCGTGCACCGCCACCACCCCACCACTCGACTCGCCACCCTCCCCTCCACCGGACCACCACCCCTCACCGCCCCACGACGTCGCCTCCGCCGGCCAGAGCCCCCGCAGCTCCTCCCCACTTCCCTAACCCTAACCGACCCCTCCACCTCCGACGGCCTCCAGCCTCCACCACCGCCGTCGTGGACCTCCGCCACCACCACCAACCTGACCGCCCCTCCTTCCTCCGTCGATCCCGCACCCTGCCCGGCCACCTCCGCCACTCCTCCGCCGCCGGCAGCCCCCGCACTCAGCTGCTGCTGCTGTTGCTGCTAGCAGCTACTGCTGCTGTTCCTGCTCCTCCGGCCGCCTCCGGCCAGCTCCGCCGCCGTCCTCCCGCCGTCGACGACGTGTGGACCCCACCTGTCAGAGGGTATATTACCTAAACCTAATATATATGTATTTATATATATATTCCTATATGTATATGTATATGTATATATATGTATATATATGTATATATATATGTATATTAATATGTATATATGTATATTTATATATACTGTATAATATTATGTAATAATAATTATTATATATATATATGCATTTTATTCTGTTTATATATATATATATAGTTATATATGATATGTATACTACATGTTATATATTATATAATATAGTATATATGTATACTATACATTTTCTTTTATTTATTTTTTTGCACTTAATATATTTCCTGTATTTATTATATATGTATATATATATATATATATATATATATATATATATATATATATATATATATATATATATATATATATATATATATATATATATATATATCTATATATTATCTATATGTATATATATATATTAATATTCAGCTGGATAATACAGCTTATATATATTATATATGTATATCTTCAATTCTTGCACAGTCTTCAATTTATTATATATGTATACTATATATAGTATTGTATAATACAGTACATAGATATATATGTATTTACTTTCTGTCCTGTCATTTCAATTTATTTATATTATATATCAGAGGATATACCCTGATTATTATATTATTATATATATATATGTGGATATATCCTGATTATTATATTATATATATTAGTGGATACACCCTGATAATATCATATTACTATATATATAGAGCAGTGGATATACCCTGCTACTATTATAATTAATATATATATATACCTGCATTTTTCTGTTCTTCATATGCTATATATACTGCTATATATATTATATCTATATATATACATACTATATATATATCTATATTATATATGTATATATAAGTATATATATATATATATATATATATATATATATATATATATATATATATATATATATATATATATATATATATATATATATATATATATATATATATACTTTATATTACAACCATGATATTCACAAACCCTGTCTATTTTTAACAGAGAATATCTCCAGCACAACCAGTGACCCCCTGTCACAAGCACCCTCTACCCTGACTGTGAGATCAGGTTTTCAGTACTACCAGGGAGTAGGCAAGTATACCTTGCCAAGTTTACTGTTTAAATTCTCAATATTGCTATATACTCTTGTTACTGAATTTCATATACTATGTGTACCTGAGACTGTCTCTGGTACAGTCAACTGATACGTTGACAGTTAGTATAAATAACTTAGAGTTACAGACTCACCAACACTGTGAGAGTATCCTGATATTCTCCTAGACCCTATCACGGGAACACGCAACATGGTTGCAATACATGTTGGGATGCGAGCTGCGTAGTTGATTAGCTACCAGTACGTGTGATCGCATCACGGATTAGAATAATTCAGGAAAAGTATGACTTGATATTTAGTTTCATTGGGATGGGAAAGATAACTAGTAGGCGTATGGGATACCCCCTCCATAAATGTTTTATACCTTCGTACCAGTGATGGTCGATTGCAGAGTGCCCTTGAGTCAGGGGGCATACGACACATATACTAGCCAGTCACCACGATTGGTGAATTACGTCAGCGTATGTCTAGCCTACACATTCCCATGCGTACTACAAGGTCTTTACTTGCATATCACTTAGATGGTTAGCACCATGTATTTATTTTCTTTATTCAGTATTTACATACATGGCATGTCATTTTCTGTATCTTGTTATGTCCCACTGAGGACCTGGTTCCCTGCCTGATCTAGACGAGGCTTTCTACCCCACTGTGTACGGCCCTGATCAGGAGACCAGATGTGCTACCGAGGAGGAGCTCGAGGAGACACCCTCAGAGTATTCTTGACCCTAGAGGCCTGCCACCTGGAGATGGAGATGTTTTTCTCAGATAGACGCTGCTTAGTCTATCTTATTTTTCTGTACTATTATTAGTTTTTGTTATGGGCTTGTTCCCATCAGTTGTACTATGTCTTTATCAGACCCAGTTTATATATATATCCAGCATTTATTTCCTGACATTTTATTGTGGATGAGATAAATTTACCTGTGTTTTACATGTAGTATTTTAGAACAACGTAGCACGTTCCTTTGGGTCCATTCAAAATGGATTAAGCCTTAGTGACGTGTCAGCTGGCCAGTGACACGTGGCCTAGTTCCTGACATTTTGGAACTGGGGCGTGACATGATTGTTCTGCGCGACTTCTGGAGCAGGTTATTGGTACTACGCAGCTTCTTGCTAGGCAAGTATACCTTGCCTTGTTGTACTGTTTAAATTCAGATATTATCTAGTTGCATGTTTATTTGTTTAATATTAACTGTGTGCGTCCGAGAAAGACTCGGGTGCAGTCAACGAAGGCGTTGACGTTAGGACTTGTGTTTGACCTAGTGTCTAGTGGACCCATATTTGATCTCTAACAAGCACATATTTGATCTCTACTCTTTCTGTCTCTTATCTCTGTGCGGTCAGGCCGCTATTTCTATCTCTTATGCAGACTGGCTGCCATATTCTCTAATACCGTTCAAGCATTTTGATAACTTCTATAGAAACATATAACAATATCTATATAAGTAAGCAAGCATGTAAACAGTTCTCTATCTCTTTAACTAAGCATGCAATTCTACTATTTCTTTTAGCATATACGATAGAAACATATGAACATCTATTACTCTTATTTATTAGCATGGCAGATGTTCGATAGCGGTGTCCGTGTAGCTAAGCATGAATATTTCTATCTTTCTCTTAGCATGGCAATGGTTCTATCTATTTTTCTTTAGACAAGCATTTCAAGTTCTCTAGTTAGGCAAGCAGATTCGTTCTAATGATAAGCTATGTGAGTTCTCTTACTAGCATGTAGAGGCATGTTTTATCATTCTTCTTTGAAACTATCTTCTTAAGCAAACAAGTATTCAAAAACTCAGATTTATTATTAAGGCATGCAAGAATCAGAGAATGAAGTTCTGCCCATTCACCTAGATCCATCGTCTTGAGTTTTGATCGAGAACTCTCCGAGAAGGGTTCCGTTTGAGCCACCAAAGCGATATCTCTTGTACATAATGCCTACGCGGAGCTGGGCACTACACCAGCTATACACATATTTTGACAACTCTATCAGCACCGATGCCATCTCAAGTGTAGGACAGTCAAGAAGGTGCTGATGATGCGGCCCCGGAGAATACACGAGAAAAGAGGGACCAACTCAATCTAAGAGAGATTGATCATCCGAACTATCGAAAATTACCCAAGAGAGGTCGATAAAATTGTTATATCAGTATCAACTTTATTTGAATGTAACTTTCTTCTATTTCAATAAAATTATATATTGTTATCATAAAATAAAACTATTTAAAAATCTACGGTAATGCCTTCATTCTCTTGGTTGGTTTGTATATCTCCTTCTATTGTGTCCTAAACTATTGCAGTTATTACATCGAAGATCTCTTGAAGCTTGATCATTCACTTTGATCCGGTTCTTCTTTGGTCTTTCATCCTTGCGTCGTACATCTGGTACTCCAATGTTCCTCTAACCAATATATTTTGGAGGTTGTAGGGGACTGAAATTGGCTCCAGGTGCGTCTCATATACGCTTCTTAATGGTTGCTTAGAGAAAATACCTGGATTAAAACTCTCGATGCTAATATTTTTAGACTTACACGCATAACATGCATGTTCACATGGAAGAAAGTATGATACCACTTTAAACATGAACAAGATTTTTTATCTAAGTCTACAACATATGTTCTATTTGTTTTATAATCTAATATTTCAAACAAATATCTAACTATATTCAACGTTTGCAGCCAGTGTTTTTCTTTTATGATAAGAGCCATAGCTTGTAACATCTTCGAACAATAATCAGTTTGAAGATTTTTATCTTTTTGCCTGTTCTTGTCCTGAAGTGTTATAATTTTGGCTCAAATTTCATCAAGTAGTGTCATTATTGGTTTATCACGTAATTTTTTTACCCAGTTATTGAAGTATTCAGCAAGATTCAACGTGTGAATACCTAATCAGGGATAAGAAGAATAAGCTGTTATTCACTGTAAAAAATACGAGTTTCATCATTTACTCCAACGAGCTAGTTGTAAACATCTATGTTTTCAGCTTTAGTTTTTTTTCCAAACAATAGTTCGCATCTGTTTCATTATAGCATCTAGAAAGATAATCTAAACTATGTTGAAAATGTGGAAATCTGAAGAGTTTTTTAAATTTTGTTTAAAATATTGTTTTTGCGGATAATCCCAATTTTGGTTTAATAGTACATCCCAATAGGGGACGACCATACTTGTTCAATTTATCTCTTTTTCAATACAAAAGAAAAATGAGACAATTCTGGAAAGATATCATGCATAGCCCTTATTAATCCTTTTTGTTTTTCTGATATAAAAGAAATTGTATTCCATGCATCAAAATATTTTTCAAAAGATGTTCTCAAACCGTTTAAAAACCAAATCCAATAATCAGTATTTTCACTCTCAGCAACAACATAAGTAATTGGATATAATTGATAATTTGGATCATGAGCACAAGCAATAAATAAAATACCTTGATATCTAGAAGAAAGAAAAGTAGCATCAGTACTAATCATAGGTAAACATCCCCTTAAAAATCCATGAATGCATGCCTTAAAACAAATAAAAATTCTTTTAAATCTATTGTCTTCTGTAGTCTGGTCCAGTATATCAGCTCCACTCGGGCAAGGAGAACAAAGTGAGGCGACCGTTAGGGTCTGTATAAAATATTGGCTACCTGGATTTGTCTCAATAATTTTAAAACCATACTCTTCAATACTACTATATGCATTAATATAACTACCATTTATTTCGGATAGAGCAAGTTTTCTAGCTTTCCAAGCTTTCCAATATTTAATATATATTTCGTGTTCTCTATATATATCATTTACAACATGCGATGGACTATACGACTGATTATCTCGAAGTTTATCAATAATCTTATTTTTAACCCATACAGTAGTAGCTAATGGATGAGAACATGTTGTAAGTCCCCTAAACAAGAATGTGCGTTTTCTAGCATAGTAATAACAAAACCTTCACCTTTACCACTTGTTTTAGCGTATACTCTCCAATTACAACTTGAATTGTTACATTTATATACAATCCCACTAGCATTGTTTAAAGTAGCATGACAAGTAAAATTATGTGCAATTGCTATATCACTAATAAAACATCTAAATTCAGAACGATTGTCAAATTTTCTTCCAATGATTAATCATGAAATGCTAACACTATCAACATTGCCATCAAATTAATCATCTAAATTTTTAATTAAATCATCACTGTTTTCATCGTAGTTATTATCATCATCTACTATATGTTCTTGTTCAGTAAATGAAATAACTTGATGAGAAGAACTAGGAGCAGTATTAACTTGAATAGAAGCACGTATACTACTTACAATATTATTTCTAGGTGGTGGTGAAGTTACATAAATATTAATGTACGTTGATTGTATATTAACTTCTAGAATAAATTTCTATGCTTGTTCACTAACTAACTTTATACAATTAGTTAAATAAACATGAACCAATATAAATTCATAATTAATAGAACATTGTTCAACAATTTGATTATGTAAACTATCAAACGAAATATTTCGATCAATTAAAAAACTTTCAGTTAAACCTCCTTCATAAACTAACCCATTAAGCACACCTCCAACCGAACATAATATTGTTAAACTTTGATCCATTAAATGAGAATGAGCTTCTAAATACAGAGTGATTGAGCTGAAGTTGCTTCTGTTTGAAAGTATAAGTGGGTTGAGTGAGAAATGAATAGCAGAAAATTTTTATAGGTATGAGAAAAAATAGCCGTTGTAAAAATATAAACGTTACTATAAACATACCCAGAGTTACAATGAACATACCCAGGAAAAAAATCGACAAAAAAAAAAAAAACCAACAAAAAAAATCCAACACAAATCAAATCAACACAAAAAACCAAACCAAATCAAACCCTAAAAATAAAACCAAATAAAAAAAAAAAATCCACCCACCACATTTTCGCCAACTGAGTTGGCGAAAATCCATCCCCCTCCCTCCAAAAAAAATGACACCTCGGAATCTTGTCGGATTTTCGCCAACCCAGTTGGCGAAAATTAAGTTCTCCAAAATTTCGCTATATGGATTGACGATATGTATCGAAATTTCAAAATTTTTAAATTTTTTATCGTTATATTTAATTAATATAAAATTATTATCGGTACAGTAAATTTTTGGTTTATTATATAGCTAGTTAGATCATAATCATATAAACTATTATATGACGGACTAGATCTGATTGGATAATTAATTTTCACAGGCATACATATATCAAAATAATTACGCCTCGATCCCAACCCAACCCAACAGTAGAGCTAGCTAGCAGTAATTAATTAGACCAAGCGAGCGAAAATCCTTGTTATATAGTTGACTTCCTATTGATCGATCATCCTTCCTTCCTCCATTCTCTAGCTGTCCGTCCTGTCTCTAGTCAGAGTACTAGCTCTGCTATGGTTTTTGGTGCTGTGTGTATATGTAGTCCAAGTGGGCTTCGGATATCACCCTTCTCTTCAGGCACTCCTCATCTCCAGCACTGCAATGCTCCTCCTCATCCACGCCCATCAGCTGAAATTAATTATATAATATATATAAAATTAACATTTAAAAAAATAAAAATATACTACTACTCACAATATTCGATGATGCCTGATCATCTCCTGAATGATCCAGCTGCAGATCTGTTGGCTCATTCATCTTCTTCACCGATTCATCTGTTCCTCCTCCTGCTACAATTAACATCATATATATATGCATGCAATTCATGATCAGATGATCAAATAAATAAATAATTAATTAATTAGCTAGCAAGCTAGGACAATTAATTGCATGATATAGGCTATAGGCTATATCATAGAAATTAAGAAAATAAAAATAAATGACCGGCCAGCCGGCCGGCCCCATGCCAGTAGGAAATTAAGGGATCACTAGCTAGGTACGTACGTACCGTTGGCATTTGTAGTGTTGGTAATGGTGATGAGGATGAAAAGGAGAAGAAGGCAGAGGAGGAGGACAAGTCCATGAGAGAGGAACTGCTTGAGCTTCATGCTTAATTTAGATCAATCGATCGATCGATCGATCAATCGATTTAGTGGTAGTGCTAACGAGCCTTCTTCTTCTTCTTCTCCCCAAGTAGATCGAGTAAGAGTAAAAGGGGTAGAGTAAAGGAATTAATATGTGGGCAGGCTGGTAGGGGGTGAGGTGGGTGGAGGTTTGGGGTTGAGAAATTAGAATGGTAGACAGACTATTGGGGAAGCCGGCCATATAAATGCATCCGCACTTTCATGAGGTCTCTAGCTCCCTCACATGCATGCGAGCTAGGATAACACACCTCATCTCAGCTAAGCACTGTGGTGGTGGAGGGGAGGGCCCAACCATACCATACTCTCCACTACTTTCTGCTGAATCAGCAGCAGGCACACATGCACCATGCATGACCATGCTCACCTACTAGCTAGTCAGTCTAAAATTACAGGAAAAATAAAAAAAATCATTTCAGTGATGGATCAGTTCAGCTCAGAAGTAGTAGTGTGATTAGTCACTTCTGATTTTTCTTCTCTTGTCTAGCTGACCTGATTAGTCACCACACCATTTTTTCCCATGTGATGTGCATGCTAGCTGGTTGTAGAAATTCTCTATAAGCCAAAAACAGTTTACAAAACATAATTAACCACTATGACGGCATGCAAGTCAAATTCACTAAAAGACCATGAAAGCATGCATTATAAATTAACTATTGAATACAAATGAGCAGTAAAACTGTTAAGAAACGTGTTGAACGATGGCCTGTTAGGATGGTAAAAAAGACCGTTACCCAAAATGAGATTTGACTTCTAATCGTCTAAACCAAATAAATTCTTATTACACAGTTTAAAATAGACCTCCTGAAACATTCTTAATTATCACCATTCTTTGACTCCATTAAGCACATAAGTTTTGATGCTGACTCCTCAAAACGAGTGCTTAGCGCTAAAACGAAAACTCGTTGCGGCTAGGGGGATTCCCCAGTATTCTTCTCACATAGTCCTCTTTTTCATGGAGTGTTCCAACCCAAGAGCAGAATCTCCCATTATATAGGAGATCCCCAATACTTGATCAATTACAAACTGAACCGACTCCTTAAAGATAGTCATAGATGACGGTATTAAGAAAGGAATAGCTACATGATGTTGCCAGCTACCAAAACTGAACATCCAACCTCTCACGAGGAAGCTCGCTCGTAGCGAAGCTGCCAACATAGCAGACTGGCAAAGCTGCCTGCGCAGTACCAACACAACAACCTTTTTTGCAACTGCGTCACTACAGCGAAGCTACTAGCTTGGTTACAACAAAGCTACCAGAGTGTGCTCTAATGCCCCGTTCCTCATGGTACATTGCGATGGTTCGTTGCCTCGAAGAGCCTAGATTTGGATTTGATTTCATGTGCATGACTGGTGCAAAGGTTCTTGTGATCAACGTATTGCCTCGCTGCGGACTGAGACACGGAGTCGACCTCTTGGATGCATGGAGTCGACCTCTTGGATGAAATCAATGGATTAGTTCTAAATGGTGCAAGAGATCATGGAATTTTGGTGATGGTATAAACTTGCTTAATCTGGTCGGCTTAGATGATTGGGGAGCATGACGTGATCATATGGTTATACTAGTTAAAAAAATCGTACATCGCGTCAAATCATGTTGTTGAGAAATTAGGCTGTATCGGCTCGGTCGTAACTATAGGCAAATCGGTATAGGCGGATGGCCCTGCTTTTCTACTACTTCACGTCCTAATAAAATGAATCCCCTTGTTGTTGCCTTGCAACGTTAGTATATAAATGATGCCTGGTAGATTGTAGCTGATAAATAGAAATTACCATGCATGTTGAACACCGATTATGGAACATTGAGTAACTGTATCGGGGAGTGCATCAGTGCACGAGATTTATGTTGTAAGATGCTACGTATGTGAAGTGGACAGTTGTGACACAATGCACAAAACTGTCAGTATAAAAATGGTAGGCTTCGTACACGAAGCTAACCGTTGTGGTTCGGTACCACGGAACTCTTGGAAGGGGTGCGGTACCCAGAACTGTCAGTTGTGGCTTAGTGCCTAGGTATGTTTGGGGCCTGCGGGTCACCAATCGGAACATTGAAAGAGTAAGTTGATAGCGCAAAATGATGGAATATACGAGTAGATATGTACATTTTGCTTTACTTATGTTTTCGGTTTCTTGCAGGAGTTTATAATTAAACTGTTCACGCATTCATATGGTCATGGATATGGATAACTGTAAACCCCCTAAAATTTTCAAATTATTAAATCTTGGATTTTTTCCAATTTTCTGGAATTTTCTGGGAATTTTCTGTAATTAAAATCAAGGTTTTCAATTAATAAATGATTTTTAATTGGCAATAAATAATATTAAAATATCATGAAAATAATATTTTTTTGTGTAAAATGGAAAATTGGACTTAGGGTAATTTTTCTGGATTTTTCTGGGCCTCAGACCTATTTTTAAATGCCTACAAACTAATTTTAATTAATTATTTGATTTACTGTTATTATTATTATTATTATATTTATTATTTATTTATTTTGTTTTTTATTTATTTATTTTATTTTTCTGGGCCGGCCCGGCCCAGTGGGCCAAAGCCCAGCCCAGTGGGCCGAAGCCCAGCCCAGCCCAGCCGCCCGCCCTAACGGGTCGGGTCGGGCGCACCCGAACCCGACCCGCCAGCCCGACCAGCTCCTCTCTCCCTCACCCCGACCCAGCCTTCGTGCCCGCCGCACCGGCCGGCCACATCCCCCCCCCACGTCGCCCGCACCCCTCGGCCGACCCCGTCTTCAGCGCCGCCGTTCCCGGCGCCTCTCCCTCCCTCACTCCCCTATTTAAACCCCGACCCCGGCCATCCCCTTCGACCCACTCACCCTCGCCCCACCGTGCACCACCCGCCCCGCAGCCGCCATCCCCGGCGCCGCCCCCCTCCGCGTCGCCTCGCCCAGCCGCACCCGAGACTCCTCCGCCCTCCTCGACGTCCGGCCAGCAGCAACAGCAGCAGCAGTCGTCCCCACCGCCGCTGCCGGCCGTCCTGAGCCACCGCCGCCCCGTGGACGCCGCGCCGCCCCTCGGCGAACCGTCCCCCGCCCTCGCCGACGCATCTCCGGCCAGTCCCCGCCGTCCACGGCCGGAAATCCACCTGAACCCTAACCCTAGCCCTAATTTCGGATTCGCGTGTCCGACACGAGTCGGACACGACTCGACCCTGATTTTCGGGTCCCCTTCAGGTGCGTGTAACTTTCGCCTCGTAGCTCCGTTTTTAATTCCGCAAATTGCGTTGTGAAGCCTGTATGACCCTCTCGGTGTCCGGACAAACTGTTCGGGGCATCGCGTCCTGTGGTGATCGCACACCGCGATCCAAAAACAGGAAAAACCAGACCCTGTTTCACCCCGGAACTGAGTACGCCCCGCCAAACGGGACGACTTGGTCGCGTGCGGTCTTCACAGATACGTGCGCATCATCGATACGGACGTGTGAGTTTTCGTGGAAGCTGATTCGGGTGTGCGTGCACACCGAAATTAACACGTATCCGCGGACATCGTCCCGTATCTGCCTTTTCTGCAATTCGCCCTAACTTCTTGTACACTTGTCAGATCGAGACGAAACTTGCGCCATCGGACTCGTAGCGATACGCTGGTCCTGTGGGTCAAGTTTGGTTCGATTCTGAGAACGTTGACGAAATCGCGTGTCGTGGGCCCCATAGGCCCCGCTCGACGGACGATTTTGTGTTCGGCTCACCGGAATCCAAATCTGGAAGTTCCGTTGGGTTCGTATCAGCGTTCCTGACCTGTTGACACTAAGTTTGGTGAATTTGGATACCTTTGACCCGGACACATTTTTCAGTGCAAAGCGGCCCACCGGCGGACCCCGTTTTGACCCGAAACTGCCGTTTTTGCCCTTGTCTCCAAATTGGACCCAAGGATAGGCGTTTCTAGCTATTTGACATCTTCTGAGCGTGTTGGTAATGTCTATTTCAGCTTTTGGACTCATCTCTGAAATTTTTCCCCGAGAACCAAATTAATCAGATCCAAACAACAGGCAAGTACCTGCACCTCAAGTTAATCTTTATATATTGTGATAATTAATTCTCTGTCTTACATGTACCCTTGATGATTACACCTAATGTTAGAAATGCTGGATTTCATGTCTTGAATATTTGAGTTCCTGTCTTATTTTTTATGTCGGGTGGGAGAATACCTAGAAGGCATGTAGTTTACCCTTCCCCTTGTCATGTTTAATAGCTGTTGGTACACGACTGTACCTCAGCCGGATCTCGATTTCCCCTGTTTAATAGCCGTTTATGACGGCCGGATTAGCCTTATAAACCCCTACATGCCAACTATGTATTCTAAAACAAAAACAAGTTCACACAGATAGTTTCTGGTCATGTTATATATCTTGCTGACTGTTGTAGTTTTATTTCCTGTCTCATTTATTTCTGTTTCTCATATTCTTGCGTACAGTTTTAACTCTGAGATAATGATGTTCTGTTATGCAGTTTCTTAACATGATATTCAATATTAATTGTCATAAATATTTAGTTTAACCTTGTTGTGCACTGTGTACTTTGCTCCTTTCCTGACTGGATCTGTTGATTTAGGCGATGATGAGGATCTTGCCCCTACTTATTATGGTCCCTATGAGGGAACTGATGATACCTATGAGGAGCCAGAACCCACCCAGGAGACCCCTGCTGCAGAGTAGCTAGTAGTAGCTATCTTTCATTTATATTCTTATATTATTAATCGGGTTTGTCCCCGATTTCATTTTGAATTCCTGTACTAAAACATTTGAATCTGTTGTCACATTTATTTTTCAGTTGCAATCTTAAGTTTCAATTCTCATTATTATCTTGCCTATGTTATTTGTGAATGAGCTAGTTAGTAAATATGGATTTGACCTAGACAGCGTACTACCGCCGACTCTGCGGCGTAGGCTGGACGTACCCACGCACTCGTGCCCGAATCTCCGGGTGCGGGTCGTAACACGTTTTTATGGTGGCCCATGCAGGTCCTATCCTTAAATAGGGTAATACCCTAGGACAGGGTATGGAATAAAATTGAGGATTCTAGGAAAAGCTCATTCACAGTATAGGGTCCTTATTTCAATTCTTGATATCTTTGCTGCTCAATTTTTCCTATCGCCTTTGATTTCCAAGTATTCTATTCTGATCTTCCTATCCCTTAATCTTTCAGAATGGTCCAGACCAGGAACACAGTAGGAGGCACATCGGAACCAGCTGAGCAGAATGTGCCCGAGACTCTTGCACTCCCGCTGCCTCCATCTGTTCCGGCAGTTACCTTAGATGGGGCACAGCTACTTGGAGTATTCCAGGGATTGATGGAATCCCAGAAAGAACAGACTACACTTCTGCAGACCAGCCTCTCAGAAGCTCTTAAGTCCCAGGAGTCGTCACTCAAGAGGCCAGGGAGTGCCAAAGACTTCAAGAATCTAAGACCCCTGGAATTCTACGGAACTGAGGGCATTCTCTATGCCGATGAGTGGATAGAGAATGTCGAGAGACTCCTGAAGACTGCTCGGGTCCCTGATAACCTCAAAGTGGAGTCCGCAAGCCTGCAACTGTTCGACATTGCTCGAACTTGGTTCAGAGATGAACCCCAAATATCTGCTCCCGACATCACCTGGGAAGATTTTAAAAGGCTATTCAAGGAGAAATTCTACCCCGAAGTGGCTCGGAAAGCTCTCAAAAGCCAATTCGAGAGACTGGAACAAGGTACCCTGACTGTTGATGAATATACTGCTGAATTTAGCAGGTTAAGCCATTTTGCGGAGTACATGGTTCGTACCCCGGAGGACAGGGCCCGTAGATTCAAGAAGGGGCTGTCTCCGGATATTCGCCTTGTTGTCACCACCAGCCGAGCTCGTACCTATGAGAAAATCCTGAGCGTGGCACAAGGCGTAGAGAGAGATATGGGGCACAAACTGAAGCAAGAAAGAGATACCGAAAATGCAGGACCCAACAAACGCCCTTTTCAACAACAACAGCAACAACAGCAGAGGGCCCCGCAGCAAACTCAGCGTCCTCTCCCTCGAGCTCCAGCACCCCAACACCAGGCTCAGGGACAGAACCAACAAGCTGCTGCTTGTAACTTTTGCCAAAAACCAGGTCATACTTGGCAAGTCTGCAGGAAGAGGCTAGGTGCCTGCCTCTACTGCGGCTCAGCAGCGCATCAAATGAGGGACTGTCCAGCTGCTCAAGGACGCACCGCTGCACCAAAGGCTCCAGCCCAGGCCAGGGCCCCAGCAGTACAACAGAGGGGACCCCCACTTCCAACACAACAACAACGCTTTGCTCAGCACCAGCAGCAACAGAGGGGTGCACCGCAGCAAGGCCGTGCTTATGCAATGACTCTGGAAGAAGCTGAGGCCACAGCAGACGTGATCACAGGTTCTGTGCTTATAAATTCAATACCAGCTATTACTTTATTTGACTCTGGAGCTTCGCATTCATTCATGTCAGTAGATTTCCTTATGAAGCATAGCTTAATCACTAAACCCCTTAGGAATTGTTATAAGATCATTACCGGTGGAGGAATCATCCCGGTTAGTGATGCCTGTAACAATTGTCCTATTACATTATATGGAAGAGAACTGTATGCTAGACTACTTGTAATGCCAGTGCCCAGTTTTGATATTATACTGGGTATGGATTGGTTAAGTCAACATCATGCCACTATAGACTGCCACAGAGGTAGTGTAATCTTCAGGCCCCCTGACAAGCCAGAATTTGAATTTGCTAGAGGTTCTAGAGAAATGGATAATAACAAAATTTGTGGAGCCCTAGTAACAGAAGAAGTGCCACTACCTATCATCTCTGAATACCTTGATGTCTTCCCTGAAGATCTCCCAGGCCTACCCCCAGACCGAGAAGTTGAATTCTCTATTGACTTAGTGCCAGGAGCAGCACCAGTATCTCAAAATCCCTACAGAATCAACAAGAAGGAGATAATAGAACTAAATGAGCAAATCAAAGAACTAGAAGACAAATGCTTCATTAGGTCTAGTGTCTCACCCTGGGGAGTTCCAGTATTATTTGTGCCCAAGAAGGACGGAACATCCCGAATGTGTATTGACTATAGGGCCTTGAATGCCTCGACAATTAAGAATAAATATCCCCTGCCCAGGATAGATAACTTATTTGATCAGTTGAGTAGAGCTCGGGTATTTTCAAAGATTGATTTGAGGTCTGGTTACCACCAAGTAAGGGTGAGAAAGGAAGACATCCCTAAAACTGCTTTCAATACCCGAAACGGTCACTACGAATTCTTAGTAATGCCGTTCGGGTTGACGAATGCACCAGCAGTTTTTATGAACTTGATGAACAAAGTATTTCAGAAATATCTAGACAAATTTGTAGTGGTCTTTATTGATGGTATTTTGATCTACTCCAAGACCCCCGAAGAACATGAAGAACATTTGAGGTTAGCATTGGAGACTTTGAGGAAGGAAAAACTTTATGGAAAATTATCTAAATGTGCTTTCTTCCTAGACAAAGTAGAATTCTTGGGACATGTTGTGACTGGAGATGGAATAGCAGTAGATCCTAAGAAGATAGCTGCAGTAGAATCATGGCCCACTCCAGACTCTGTAGCAGAGATTAGAAGCTTCCTGGGACTAGCTGGCTACTATCGGAAGTTCGTGAAGGATTTTGCAAGAATTGCGGAGCCCATGACAAAATTAACAAGGAAGGATGAAGAGTTCACCTGGACTGATGAATGTCAGCATGCTTTTGAGGAATTAAAGAAAAGGCTGACTACTGCCCCTATTCTGACCTTACCTTCTGGAACCGGAGGTTTCGCTATTTATAGTGATGCTTCTGGAAAAGGTCTAGGTTGTGTATTGGAGCAGAACAAGAAGGTAATAGCATATGCCTCTAGACAGCTTCGACCCCATGAAAAGAACTATCCAACTCATGATTTAGAATTGGCAGCTGTCATTTTTGCTCTTAAACTATGGAAGTATTATCTTTATGGAGAAAAGGTGGAAATATTTATAGACCATAAAAGTTTAAAATATATCTTCACCCAGAAAGAGCTAAACATGAGGCAAAGAAGGTGGCTGGAACTAATAAAAGACTTTGATATCACCCTTCAATATCACCCTGGAAAGGCCAATGTAGTTGCTGATGCTCTAAGCAGGTATCCTATGGCGATGTACTTGACTATGGACAGACACCTGCTAGAGGACTTGGAAAGTTTAGGTATTGAAGTAATCATCCCAGGAAAAGAAGGTCAAATGATGAACTTGCAGATTCAGTCTATTTTAATGGACAAGATCAAGGAGACTCAGTTTCAAGACGAAGGCCTGCGAAGCCTTCGAGGTCAAGTGCAAGCTGGATTAGTGGAAGAATTCAGAATTCATGAAGATGGATCACTGAGGCATGGCGATAGATTATGTGTACCCCAAGGAGACATAAGAGAAGAAATTATGCAAGAGGCGCACAGATCGCAATACTCTATACATCCAGGAGCCAACAAGATGTACAAGGACCTGAGGACGCATGTTTGGTGGCACGGCATGAAAAGAGAAGTAGCCAGGTTCGTATCTCGTTGTTTAGTGTGCCAGCAAGTCAAGGCAGAAAGACAAAGACCTGGAGGATTGCTTCAACCACTACCCATTCCGGAGTGAAAGTGGGAACATATCACAATGGATTTTGTTTCCGGACTTCCAAGAACACCGAGTGGAAAGGATGCAATCTGGGTGATAGTAGATAGACTGACCAAGTCTGCACATTTTCTACCCTTCAAAGTAGGACTATCTACAGAGAAGCTGGCAGATTTATATATCAGACACATTGTCAGGCTGCATGGAGTCCCAGTAAGTATTATCTCCGACCGAGATTCAAGATTCAACTCTCACTTCTGGAAGAGCTTACAAGCCAGCTTGGGGACGCAACTCAAATTCAGCACAGCTTATCATCCCCAAACCGATGGACAATCGGAACGTACAATTCAAACACTTGAAGATATGCTCCGTACATGTGTTCTAGATTTTGGAGGATCCTGGGAAGACTATCTACATCTTGTGGAGTTCTCTTATAATAACAGTTACCAAGCAAGTATTGAGATGACTCCATTTGAAGCTCTGTATGGACGAAGATGTCGTACCCCGCTATCATGGGACGACGTTGGAGAAAGAGCCCTGCTGGAACCAGAGATGGTGATCGATTCAGCTGAGAAGGTAAAGCAAATAAGGGATAGACTTCGAGTGGCTCAAGACAGGCAACGACATTGGGCAAATAGCCACCGAAGGCCCTTAGAATTTGAGGTAATTAAAATTATGAAATTCAAGTCAATTTAAATATTTTGATTATGGAACTAAGGCTTGATTATGACTTTATTAAAGGTTGGAGAGCTGGTATTCTTAAAGATTTCTCCGACACGTGGCACCATTAGGTTCGGAAGGAGTGGAAAACTCAGCCCAAGATTTATTGGACCTTTTGGCATTCAGAAGAAAATCGGAGAAGTGGCATACCGACTGGCATTGCCACCCTCTCTGGATGGAGTACATAACGTCTTCCACGTGTCACAGCTGAGGAAGTACGTGTCAGACCCCAGTCACATTATGGATCACTCAGAGCTCGAAGTAGGCCCAAGTTTGACTTACCAAGAGCAACCCGTGGAGATACTGGATCGATCGGAGAAAGTTCTGCGGAACCAGGTTATCTCCCTGGTTCGCGTAGCTTGGAAGCACCATTCTCCCGGCGAATCCACCTGGGAGCGAGAAGACGAGATTAGAGAGCGATACCCCTATCTTTTTGAACCCTGATGTATATTTTATTTTCTCGGCCTTTCCTTTCGTGCCTTGTTATTCTTAAATTTTGAGGACAAATTTTTTTATAAGTTGGGTAGGTTGTAAACCCCCTGAATTTTTCAAATTATTAAATCTTGGATTTTTTCCAATTTTTTAGAATTTTCTGGGAATTTTCTGTAATTAAAATCAAGATTTTTAATTAATAAATGATTTTTAATTGGCAATAAATAATATTAAAATATCATAAAAATAATATTTTTGGGTGTAAAATGAAAAATTGGACTTAGGTTAATTTTTCTGGATTTTTCTGGGCCTCAGACCTATTTTTAAATGCATACAAACTAATTTTAATTAATTATTTGATTTACTGTTATTATTATTATTATTATATTTATTATTTATTTATTTTGTTTATTTATTTATTTATTTTATTTTTCTGGGCCGGCCCGGCCCAGTGGGCCGAAGCCCAGCCCAGCCCAGCCGCCCGCCCTAACGGGTCGGGTCGGGCGCACCCGAGCCCGACCCGCCAGCCCGACCCGCTCCTCTCTCCCTCACCCCGACCCAGCCTTCGTGCCCGCGTCCGGCGCCGCACCGCCCGGCCATCTCCCCCTCCACGTCGCCCGCACCCCTCGGCCGACCCCGTCTTCAGCGCCGCCGTTCCCGGCGCCTCTCCCTCCCTCACTCCCCTATTTAAACCCCGACCCCGGCCATCCCCTTCGACCCACTCACCCTCGCCCCACCGTGCACCACCCGCCCCGCAGCCGCCGTCCCCGGCGCCGCCCCGCTCCGCGTTGCCTCGCCCAGCCGCACCCGAGACTCCTCCGCCCTCCTCGACGTCCGGCCAGCAACAACAGCAGCAACAGTCGTCCCCACCGCCGCTGCCGGCCGCCCTGAGCCACCGCCGCCCCCGTGGACGCCGCGCCGCCCCTCGGCGAACCGTCCCCCGCCCTCGCCGATGCATCTCTGGCCAGTCCCCGCCGTCCACGGCCGGAAATCTACCTGAACCCTAACCCTAGCCCTAATTTCGGATTCGCGTGTCCGACACGAGTCGGACACGACTCGACCCTGATTTTCGGGTCCCCTTCAGGTGCGTGTAACTTTCGCCTCGTAGCTCCGTTTTCAATTTCGCAAATTGCGTTGTGAAGCCTGTATGACCCTCTCGGTGTCCGGACAAACTGTTCGGGGCATCGGGTCCTGTGGTGATCGCACACCGCGATCCAAAAACAGGAAAAAACCAGACCCTGTTTCACCCCGGAACTGAGTACGCTCCGCCAAACGGGATGACTTGGTCGCGTGCGGTCTTCACAGATATGTGCGCATCGTCGATACGGACGTGTGAGTTTTCGTGGAAGCTGATTCGGGTGTGCGTGCACACCGAAATCAACGCGTATCCGCGGACATCGCCCCGTATCTGCCTTTTCTGTAATTTGCCCTAACTTCTTGTACACTCGTCAGATCGAGACAAAACTTAAGCCATCGGACTCGTAGCGATACGCTGGTCCTGTGGGTCAAGTTTGGTTCGATTCTGAGAACGTTGACGAAATCGCGTGTCGTGGGCCCCACAGGCCCCGCTCGACTGGCGATTTTGTGTTCGGCTCATCGGAATCTAAATCTGGAAGTTCCGTTGGGTTCGTATCAGCGTTCCTGACCTGTTGACACTAAGTTTGGTGAATTTGGAGACCTTTGACCCGGACACATTTTTCAGTGCAAAGCGGGCCCACCGGCGGACCCCGTTTTGACCCGAAACTGTCGTTTTTGCCCTTGTCTCCAAATTGGACCCAAGGACAGGCGTTTCTAGCTATTTGATATCTTCTGAGCGTGTTGGTAATGTCTATTTCTGCTTTTGGACTCATCTCTGGAATTTTTCCCCGAGAACCAAATTAATCAGATCCAAACAACAGGCAAGTACCTGCACCTCAAGTTAATCTTTTTATATTGTGATAATTAATTCCCTGCCTTACATGTACCCTTGATGATTACACCTAGTGTTAGAAATGCTGGATTTCATGTCTTGAATATTTGAGTTCCTGTCTTATTTTTTATGTCGGGTGGGAGAATACCTAGAAGGCATGTAGTTTACCCTTCCCCTTGTCATGTTTAATAGCTGTTGGTACACGACTGTACCTCAGCCAGATCTCGATTTCCCCTGTTTAATAGCCATTTATGACGACCGGATTAGCCTTATAAACCCCTACATGCCAACTATGTATTCTAAAACAAAAACAAGTTCACACAGATAGTTTCTGGTCATGTTATATATCTTGCTGACTGTTGTAGTTTCATTTCCTATCTCATTTATTTCTGTTTCTCATATTCCTGCGTACAGTTTTAACTCTGAGATAATGATGTTCTGTTATACAGTTTCTTAACATGATATTCAATATTAATTGTCATAAATATTTAGTTTAACCTTGTTGTGCACTGTGTACTTTGCTCCTTTCCTGACTGGATCTGTTGATTTAGGCGATGATGAGGATCTTGCCCCTACTTATTATGGTCCCTATGAGGGAACTGATGATACCTATGAGGAGCCAGAACCAACCCAGGAGACCCCTGCTGCAGAGTAGCTAGTAGTAGCTATCTTTCATTTATATTCTTATCTTATTAATCGGGTTTGTCCCCGATTTCATTTTGAATTCCTGTACTAAAACATTTGAATCTGTTGTCATATTTATTTTTCAGTTGCAATCTTAAGTTTCAATTCTCATTATTATCTTGCCTATGTTATTTGTGAATGAGCTAGTTAGTAAATATGGATTTGACCTAGACAGCGTACTACCGCCGACTCTGCGGCGTAGGCTGGACGTACCCACGCACTCGTGCCCGAATCTCCGGGTGCGGGTCGTGACAATAACTTGTGCACAAATTTTGTTTTTTCTCGAACGAATCACCAGAACACTAGGATCGTATCGGCCTAGGAAGAAATGATGTGCTTTGGTAGCAAGGATATTGCGGGACATTCATTGAAGGCTTGCAACCTAATCTAGAATATTGTATCGCAATACAGGATATTTCGGGACATTCGGTAGGGCTTGCAAGCCACACACAAAGTGATCGCCGTTTTACCAGAGATGTAGTCCAATATGGCTCACGAAGTCAGTGATCTTCATATATATATATATGCGGCATGCTATCGTCTTTTTATGCAGGGACGTACGTAAGTGTTTACCGCTGTCTTGTGCAGGAATGGACACATCAGTTGTGATAAGAAGTCACTGACAAGTGACGCGGTTCATATATTTCATGTTTTACTTACGCTATCAAGTATAAGATGTTTATATGATTTATGTTTCACTATATGTCATGGATATGAGCTATAATTAATCTAGTTCTAAATAACAAGATCACAATATAATTTTTATGCTTCACATGACTAATGTCACGTCCCGATCTCTCGCAGGATCGGCCGTCCCCGTTGAACGCGAATTACCGTGCCATCACTCCCGCATGACGATCATTTCCATCAGGATGTGATGTCGCGGAAGTACAATCTCCGCCCGTGCAAGGCCAGGTACGAAATATGTCACTACCATATTTTCTAGGAAAGGATATTTTGGTCATTTCATAATTAATTAAATATTGTGCATGTTGTATATTATTTATTATATTATTTAATTATTGTTAGATGTTAATTTATTATTTTGGACTTTTGTTAGTGGACCTAACTATTTTAGATTAGATTCATGGACCAATATTTAATTCTAATTATAATTGAGCCCAATAAGAAGTCCAATCATTAGGATGATGATTAATTAAGTTAAACCAATTAGACTAGAACCTTTCTTCCTTAATTATTTCTTCATGAGAGGCCCCAAGGGGTATTTTAGACTTTAAATAATAACTTAGGGAGGGGGAATAGTGGCCGGCCTAGTAATGGATGGAGAAAAAGTTTCTCTCTTTTCATTTTTATTTTAAATCTAGATCTAGAATTTTCTCTTCCAAATTTCTTCATTCCCACATCAAATTCCACCCAAATTTTTTTCCAATTCCTTACCAAAGCATCATTGGAGGCTATTAGAGTAATGATCTATAAGGAGGAAGTAAGGATCTATAAGAAGGAGCAATGATCTACAAGTTGAAGGCTCTTTTCACTCAAATTGGAGGTTTCATTGGGAATCCATCTCCTAATAGGTAAAATTCTGTTTTTCTCATCTAATTAGAGTCTAAATATATGTTTTAATCATTAGGAACCACCCCATATGCTAAGACTACCCATAGAAATTTGAATTAGGTTCATATGAGGCCTATGGAGAAAGTTATGTGTTATTTTGTGTCAATTTTGGAAGAATTTCGAGATTGACACATCTTGTGTTTGTCAATTGGTTAATTAGACCAAATTAAAATATGTTTGATTATGTGTGGCTAGTGTCGTATCCATAATTGGATACGTGTAGGTCGTATTCCGACAATTTGGAGATACGGGTTGATTTGGGGGGTTTTCTCCGACACGGGGGTTTGAGCATGTCATATTTTGACATGAACACGTAGATGTATAGTTAACTCTTCGTATTATTCATAATTATAATTTTAGACTTGTTCGTGCCCTTCGGGGTACGTTTGGTGTGTGGTAGAATCGTATTGCAAGCGTATCATAGATCTAGTGTGATACGAGTGCGATGCACTCTACGTGTTTGTTTTATTGCATTTTAGATTTAATTTGTCTTGGTAGTAGCTATTACAATGTTATACTTATCATTTTTATATGATATATATATATATATATATATATATATATATATATATATATATATATAGATGTGTGTGTGTATATGCTAAGGGGGTCGGGTTGCTGAAACAGTAAAGCATAACAGTAGCAGCAAGGAGATGCAACAGCAACAGCAAGAGGGAAGTTGCTATTGTCTCATGAGTTGTATTACACCAACATTACACCAACATTATTATTAGTATTTCTTGACTCATTGGATATTATTGTCTCATGAGTTGTATTTGTGACTCTCCTATTCTTTTACCATATTCGTGCGTTATTCCATCTTATAGATCTTTGATTGAGTATTTATTTTACATTGGAGGCATATTATATCTTGATTGTTAGATAGATAGATTATCCAAACAATGTTCTACCGTCGATGCTGCGGTATAGGCTAGGCGTTGTTCACTACTTGCATCCCTACATCGGGTGCGGGTCGTGACACATTTTTAGTGGTGGCCCATGCAAGTCTTCGAGGTCGCAATTTATGCGATTCGTAGTGGTGCTCTAAATTGAGTGCTATTACGAGCCTGTTTTAGGATATAGGATATAGGTTATAGGCTGAGAATACTCAATCACATCTAGAAAAAACTCTATTAATTCATTTTATCTGTTCTTCCTTGATATTGATATTTAATCTTTACTGTCATTATTTGAGTGAATTATATCATGTGCCATATTGATTCTTTTCTTTCGCTTTGCCTCAGGATGCCGTATAAGACTAGATCACAGTAGGGGGGAGCATCTTCTAAGAGAGGGGAGCATCTTCTAAGAGATCTGCAACTTCTAGAGGGCCTGCACCAGTCACTTCTCCGGTGATTGGCGTATCAACTGCGTTCGGGGGTCCACCTTTCGGCTGTATCTGAGGGACTTCCACCTCTACCTTCCTTGCCGACAGATGTGACTCAGGTGTTCACACTGTTTCGCGAGATGTTGGAGGCTCAGAGGGCTCAGTCCGAGGCACACCAGAGGCAGAATGACGTATTGCGGCAAGGTATTGAGAGTTCTCATCAACTTTCCCTTGCTGTAGTAGAGAGAGGAGTTCCGGTCCAGCAGCAGGTTGCTCTGCAGTTTGCCCAGCTTCGGCTAGGCAATATCCAAGACTTCAAGAAGCTAGAACCTCGGGTCTTCAAGGGGATGGAGGACATCGTCTACACTGATGATTGGCTTGAGGATATTGAGCATCTCATGAGGGTGTCCCATCTTGTACAGGATATGAAGGTTGAGGCAGTACGACTTTAGCTGTTCGATATGCCCGCACTTAGCTCAGGAACAAGCCACTTCTTGCTGATGCGGGGAAGTCTTGGGAGGTGTTCAAGGACCTCTTCAAGAGAAAGTTCTTTGCTCAGGCAGACGAGTTAGACTTGGGGAGGCAGTTTGAGAGCCTTATTCAGGGGAGCATGTCTGTGGAGGAATACACCATAGAGTTCGGTAGGCTGAGCCGTTTTACTGAGTATTTAGTGAGGGAGGCGAAGGTTCGAGCTATCCATTTTTGCAAGGGTCTGAACTGGGAAGTGAAGATCCTTATTCCGTCTTTTATGAGACCTATTCAGAGATACTTGTGGAGGCACGCAAGGTTGAACGGGAGTTGGATTTGAAACCCAAGAGAGATTACAATTCTTTTTTGGGGACTAATAGCAGTACAATGACTGCTAAGCGTCCTTATTTCCAGTCCAGACCTTTTCAGCAGCCGCAGCAGCACCAGACTCCAGCTAGGACACCATTTCACTAGGCACCGCAGTAGTAGAGACAGTTACAACAAGCTCATTACCACTTCTGCAAGAAGTCCGGCCACATCTGGGAAGTTTGCAGGAAAAGGTTGGGAGTTTATTTGTATTATGGTGTCGAAGGGCATCAGCTGAGAGAGTGTCCTTCCAATCCTTGTCGTGCAGTTCAGGGAGCATCTCCAACTCAGAGGACATAGGCGAGGCCACCTGCAATACAGCCGAGGGGACTGGCGCTTCCAAACCAGCAGCTGCGTTATGCCCAGTACCAACATCAGGGAGGTACACGTCAGAGACGAACGTTTGCTATGACAGTCAAGGTGGTCGAGCCTACCGGAGATGTCATCGTAGGTTCTGTTCTTCTTGATTCTATTCCAACTTTAGCTTTGTTTGATAGTGGTGCTTTCCATAGTTTTGTATCTATTTTTTTTTGCTCTGAAGCATCGTTTGGTAGCTGAGTCTTTGCTTAGGACTTGCAAGATCATGACCGGGGGAGGCATTATCCTGGTTAGTGATATTTGCAAGGATCGGAGAGTTACTCTGGGAGGCCGGGAGCTGAGTGCGTATCTACTTGTAATGCCACTTCCGAGCTATGATATTGTACTTGGGATGGATTCGTTGAGTAGGCACCATGCTAGTATAGATTGTAGAGGAGGTAGAGTTTTGTTTAGCTCGTCAGGAGAGCCAGAGTTTGAGTTTGCTAGAGGAGCTGCAGAGCAAGGAGAATGCATTATCTATGGAGCTATGATGGAAGACAAGGAGTTGCCACATCCGTTGATAGCAGAGTTCTTGATGTGTTTCCTGAAAAATTGCCAAGATTGTCGCCAGATCGAGATATTGAGTTCTCTATTGACTTGGTGCCAGATGTAGAACCAATTTTACAACATGTCTATAGAGTAAAAAATAGCGAGATGGTTGAGCTAAAAAAGCAAGTAGATGGGTTGCATGATTAGGGGTTTATCAGATCCAGTTCTTTACCGTGGGGAGCCCCGATATTATTTGTACCGAAGAAGGATGGATCGGTGCGCATGTGCATTGATTACAGGGCATTGAATAATCTCACTATCAAAAATAAATACCCATTGCCACGGATTGATGACATGTTCAATCAGTTGAGTGGCGCCAAGGTATTTTCCAAGATAGGCTTGAGATCAGGCTACCACCAGGTAAAAGTGAATCCGAAGGACATTCCGAAGATTGCTTTTAATACTCGCTATGGCCAGTATGAGTTCATGGTGATGCCGTTTGGGTTGACTAATGCCCCGGTGGTATTTATGAAATTGATGAACAAGGTGTTCCACCAGTACCTTGACAAGTTCGTGGTGGTGTTCATCGATGACATACTCATATACTTGAAGACACCAGAGGAGCATGATGAGCATTTACGGATTGTGTTGGATGTGCAGAGGAAGGTGAAGCTGTTTGGAAAGCTGTCCAAGTGTGAGTTCTTCCTGGAAAATATAGAGTGCTTAGGACATGTTGTGACTGGTGATAGAATTTTAGTAGATCCAAAGAAGATAGCAGCAGTGGAATCTTAGAAGACCCCGAGTTCAGTGGCAGAGATCAGGAGTTTCTGTCATGCCCCAGTCACAAAATACCGAGGGACTAGACACGTGGCAATGGCCAACAGCACACACCGATGGGCAAATCTAATTTAGTGGAACCATCAGGGTGTACTTAAGCTGTAAAATAACAGTAAGAATCTATGATACTAATCTCATCCAGAAAAATGAATACAATCAATATGAAATATAAATCAACATCAAGTCTCAATAAAATATATCTCGAGGAACAACCCGATAATAAGTCTGATACAACAGTCAATAGACAAAAAATAAAGAGTATAACAACAGTAAAGACTGAGTATAGGTAAAGCAGATACTCAGGAGAAATCTTCGGCGATCACCTCGTCCTTGGGTTCTGGTACTGCTCCAATGTCTGCTCCTGTCACGTATACTTCGGGGTAGATCTTCTCTGCTAAACCTGGGGACATAATCCGGATTCCAGGTCCTCAGGGGACATAGAAAGGTACAAGAATAACTCAAGCCAAAATAGATGCAGTGCAATAATAAATGAATCAATATGGTAAACTATGTAACCAGCTAAGTGATATGCAAGTTGAGAGCATCACTAGAACTTAGGCTGAGGCCATTACAAGCTCTGTGTCGGGGAGCCGGTAGCGGTGATATCACTAGTAGATTGCCTAGCTCTGATGTAGAGTCTAGAGCCTCACAATAATAAATATATATATAAAATCAGCCTGTAGCTTGTGTGTCTCTTCCCACCGAATATAATTACACGTCTCATGTCCATGACACGCAAGATCATATCTAATGCAGCAAGTCATAATGATATCTATGCATATGTATAAAGTATATGTCACGAATCCTGTATCCTATACAGAATTACCATGAATATCTCAAGAAGATTCTATCTCATGAACAGTGTCAAGTGTCCTATGGTATGACGTACTTGATAATGCAAGCACAAAAATGTATAGGGTCGCGATATCAATCTCTAGTGACGTTACAAGACTCCGCGTACGGCGTCGACACCCAAAAATTATTCGGACGCTAAGCAATGTCACACGGTCCTAGGTTGAACCGATACATCATGTAAATAATTCAAGAAAATAATATAATACAATTGCTGCAAGTATGGCAAGGTACACTTGCCTGGGGTTTGGTTTCCAATAACAGCTCTGGTATCAGCCGGATCTGCAGGTACTCCTCCGATTGCTAAAATAAACACTACCATCATGTTCAGAAGATATAAAATAGCGAGAATTGCCTGTCCATAAGTTCAATTTATATACAGCGAACAAATTGACAGTTTCTGGTCAAAGCGGGGTCCACATGTGGCCCACTTCGCACCAAAAAATATGCCAGAGATAATGTTCTCTAAATTTGTCAAACTTAGTGTCTATAAGTCCAGAACAATGATACGAACCCAAAGAAATATCCATAACTGGATTCCGATGAGCCAATCACAAAATTGCCCGTCAAGTAGAGCCGTGAGGCCCACGATACGGGATTTTGTCAACGTTCTCAAAATCGAACCAAACTTGGGTCACAGGACCAGCGTATTGCTATGAGTCCGATGGCCCAAGTTTTGTTTCGATACGACGAGCTTACACGAAGTTACAACGAGTTTCAGAACATGGCCGATATGGGGCGTTGTCGACGGATACGCGTTGATTCCGGTGTGCATGCACATCCAAATCAACTTTTGCAAAATCCCACACGTCCATATTGACGGTACGCACCTTTCGGTAAAGTTTGCACATGACCAAGTTGCCTCGTTTAGCGGGGCACACCCAGTTCCGAAAAAATTAGAGTTTTTAAAATAACCAAGTTTTTGGTCATTTTCACCCTCGAATAACATGTAAATTACAACTCAATAAAATAAACTAAAAACAGGATTTTAATCTCGGTTATACGGTCTAAATTACTATTCAGATAAATTTCAGAATTAGTTAACAGGTTGTACGCAAAACAGTCGTGAACCGGAGAGTTCGGGACCAATTTCTAATTTTCAGAATTAGGGGTTAATTTTTCTGTTTTTGCGTCGCGATTTACGACTGACACATGACGCGATACCCCGAACGAATTGTACGGGGTTCGAGAGGATCACGTAGCGAACACGTCGCAACAAACTATTCAAAAATTGGCACGACAAGGAGAGAGAAATTCTTACCTGAACAGGGCGTCGGAGACGACTGTGCTTCGCATATACGCGGGGAGGCGACACTGTTTCGGCTGCTGATGGTGGCTGATGTGGCCGTCGGGTCGTCGATGTTGCCGGCGAGGTCGGGGTCGGCCGGAGATCGCCTGGTCGAGGTTGGCAGGAGGCTCGGTGGCCGGGTGTCGACGGAGAGACGGTGGTGGCTGCGGTGTCGAGGGTTTGGGTGAAGTGGTGGTTGGTGATGGTGGCTCAGGTCGAGGGTTCACGACAGAGGAAGCGGAGGAGGCAGGGGAGTTCGGGTGGCAGTGGTCGGGGTCGGCTGAGGAGGGTCGGCGTTGAAGGAGGCGGTGGGTCGACGGTGTGGTGGAGTCAGGTTTTATAGGAGGAGGCCGACGGCGATTACAGGGAGGGGAACCGGAGGGTCGGGGCGACGGAACGGCCGCAGGGTGAACGACGGATACGAACAACCGCGGGAAGATGGAGCGACGGCGGCGGCCGCGACGGGGAAAACGAACGGCCGGGGAGGGGAAAGGTCGGCGGGGATCGGGGGAATTGGGATTACTGTTGACAGCGGGTAGTGGGTTCGGGTCGGGATTCCGATGTGGGTCCAGATCCAACCCAATCCAATAGGGTTGGTTTAGGTTTAGGGTTGGTCCGGTTCAGCATGGGTTTGGTTCGGTTTAATAGTAAACCGGATTGGTTTAATTTGGTTCAATTTGGTTTAATTAAAATATTAGTTTTTAGGCCTTTAAAAATAGTTTCTGGGCCCAATAAATTCCAGAAAAATTACACTATGTGTCTAATATTTTATTTTACACCCAAAAATATTATTTTCATAATATTTTAATATTTAATAAAATCACAAAATTAATTTAATACCAGAAAATATTTATTTTAATTAGTAAAAAATCTCAGAAAAATCCTAAAATTTTATTTTTTTAAATTCTGAAAAATCTGGGGGTTTACAATCTACCCTCCTTAAGAGGATTGCGTCCTCGCAATCAAAGAATAACATAACCGATCAGAAGAGATGACACGGTTGTAAGACATGTTCGAAGCACGACACAATCAAAGAATCATGACCAAAGAGAAATCGAAGGATAAGGGTTAAGCATAACACATAGGGAAGGAATAAAATATTTCTCTAGAAAATGAAAGTTAGGTAATTCAAGAGTAAAGAAATCTGGATAGAGCAAGAAAAACTACATCTTAGAAAAACTAGGTTATCAACTATTAACAAGTTCAAAATACTAGGTTTAAGGCTAAGGTCATGAACTAACAGGCACGTGCTAAAGCAATGCTAGGAATAGATAGCTATGATAAAACTTAAATGTTACGCGTATTCGCTACTCCATGAGTCTGCTCGTCCTTTATGGTCATCGCAAAAGCTTGTCCGCATCCTTGTGGAGGTGCCCTCTGCTGTTGCTGGGCCTGCTGGAAGAGTGCTGCTTGTGGTGCCAAGGGTAGCCTCGGCTGATATCTTCCCAGTGCTGGTAAGGCTTCTCGATTAATCATCGGTGTTTCTCCTCGATGCGTTGTGTAATCTCTTGCTAAATGTTGGCTGGATCCGCAAATCAAGCACATTCCCAACTTGCGTCTGCACTCCCTCTCAATATGGCCTACCTTGCCACATTAGTGACAAGTAGGAAGGAATGAGGCTCTTGGTGCTGCTCTCGGTGGTGGATTTATCTTTTGTCGCTTTGCAGACTCCTCTTGTGATGCTCTGGTTGGTGCTGGTAAAAATGGCCTTTTCAGGCTGGATTCTCTCCTAATGACGCGCTCCATGCGTCGGGCTGCAGCAAGAATGTCCAAGTATGAAGTAGGTGCAACGGATCCGATCAATCTCTGTAGCTCAAAGTTTAGTCCGTCGAAGAACTTCTCAACCTTCTCTTCTTCTGTCAGGATCAAGGTAGGTGCGAAGCGACTCAGACGGATGAACTCCGCATTGTACTCTTCCACTGTCATATTGTCTTGAGTGAGGCGATTGAACTTGTCTCGAAGTTCTGACCGAGTAATAGCTGGAATGTACATCTCCTGAAAGAGTCTAGAGAACTCCTCCCAAGTGACTCGGTGTGGTCCGAGCCGTGTCTCCTCAGATAGACACCAGTGATGTGCATTGTCCGTCAACTGCATTCTGACGGCAGCCATCCAACGTTCCCTTGGAAGCTCAGCTGCTTCTAATTGGTGTTGAGTGTTTGTGAGCCACTCATGAACTTCAGTGGGCTCCTCCTTTCCTGAAAAGGTGTCACGACCCGCACCCGAAAATTCGGGCACGAGTACGTTGGTACGTCCAGCCTACGCCGCAGAGTCGGCGGTAGTACGCTGTCTAGGTCAAATCCACAGTTAACTAATCTAGCTCATTCACAAATAATAAAATAGGCAAAGATAATAACAGGAAAAGAATGCTGAGATTTCAAATGAAATAAATGTGACAACAGCTCAAATGTTTAATACAGAAACCAGAAATGAAATCGGGGACAAACCCGATTACTAAGATAAAAGAGCATAAATAAAAGCTACTGCTAACTACTCTGTAGCAGTGGTCTCCTGGGTGGGAGCTGGTTCCTCATAAGTGTCATCTGTTCCCTCATAGGGGCCATAATATGTAGGGGCAAGGTCCTCATCATCGCCTAAATCAACGAATCCAGTCAGGAAAGGAGCAAAGTACACAATGCACAACAAGATTAAACTAAATATTTATGACAATTAGACTGAGTATCATATTGGGAATATGCATAAAAGAAACAACAATAACTAAAAGTTAATGCTATAAATAGGGATATGAGAAAACAGGAATAAATAAGACAGGAAATGAAACTACAACAGTCAGCAAGAACTATAACCAGACCAGAAGCTATCTGTGTGAACTTGTGTTTGTTTTAGAATACATAGTTGGCATGTAGGGGTTTATAAGGCTAATCCGGCCGTCATAAGCGGCTATTAAACAGGAATAATCGAGATCCGACTGAGGGTATAGTCGCGTACCAACAGCTATTAAACACGGCAGGGGGAAGGGTAAACTACATGCCTTCTAGTATTCTCCCACCCGACATAAAAAACAAGACATGAACTCCAGTATTCAAGACATAAAATCCAGTATTCTAACACTACGTGTAATCATCAAGGGTACTAGTAGAGCAGAGAATTAATTATCATAATATAAAGATTAAACTTGAAGTGCAGGTACTTGCCTGTTGTTTGGATCCAAATATAGTTTGTATCTCGGGAAAATTTTCCAGAAATGAGTCCAAATGCTGAAATAAACATTATCATCATGCTCAGAAGATGTCAAATAGCTAGAAATGCCTGTCCTTGGGTCCAATTTGGAGACAAGGGCAAAAACGACAGTTTCAGATCAAAACGGGGTCCGCCGGTGGGCCCGCTTTGCACCGAAAAATGTGTCCGGGTCAACGGTCTCCAAATTTGCCAAACTTAGTGTCAACAGGTCAGGAACGATGATACGAACCCAACAGAACTTCCAGATTTGGATTCTGAAGAGCCGATCACAAAATCGCCCGCCGAGCGGGGCCTGTGGGGCCCACGACACGCAATTTTGTCAACGTTCTCAGAATCGAACCAAACTTGACCCACAGGACCAGCGTATTGCTACGAGTCCGATGGCGTAAGTTTCGTCTCGATCCGACGAGTGTACAAGAAGTTAGGGCAAATTACAGAAAAGTCGGATACGGGGCGATGTCCGCGGATACGCGTTGATTCCGGTGTGCACGCACACCCGAATCAGCTTCCGCAAAATCCCACACTTCCGTATCGACGCTGCACATGTATCTGCAAAGATCGCGCGCGACTAAGTCGTCCCGTTTGGCGGGACGTACCCAGTTCCGGGGTGAATCGGGTCGATATTTTCCTGTTTTTGGATCGCGGTGTGCGATCACCACAGGACGCGATGTCCCGAGCGGTTTATCCGGACACTGAGAGGGTCATACAGGCTTCACAACACAATTTACAGAATCAAAATCGGAGATACAGGGTGCAAGATACGAGTACCTGAACGAGGCCTAAAAAACTGGAGTTTTCGGTATCCGACACTCGATTTCGTGTCCTGGACGCTGTGTCCGCCGTGTCCGTGCTGCTGTGTCCGATCGGCCGTGTCCGGCCTAGGGATGAGGTCTGCTGACCCGCGGTGGCCGACGTCAGGGTGGCGTCACCGGGCTAGGATTCAGGCGGTGCCGGCCGTGGGTCTGCGATCGGAGACGGGCGGAGTCGGAGAGGGGAGGCGTCGGGTCTGAGAGGTGAGAAGGGAAGAGACGAGGCCGGGGCGGCTCTCGGCGGAGCTAGGCGCTGGAGGCGGAGGGCAGCTGGCTACGGGAGGAAGATGGCCGGAGTTTCGGGGTCGCCGGAGCTAGGGTTCAGGCGTAGGGGTAGGGGGAGTGAGGCGGAGGAGAAAGGAGAAAGGGGAAAATTTATAGGGGCTCCGGGGCGGGGTCGTGGCGGAGTTGGCGGGCCGAGGGGAGGTCGTGGCCCTTCCGGCGGAGGCGGCGCGGAATCCGGGGCGATGGCCGAGGGAATCGGTCACCGGCGACGTGGGGAAGGGGATGGGGGTTTGCGGGTCGGGTCGGACGGCGGGTTCCGGTTAGGCGGACCCGCCCGACCCGCTAGCAGCGGCTGGGTGGGCTGGGCTTGTCTAATGGGCTCGGCCCACTGGGCCGGCCCAAAACAGAAAAAGATAATAATAATAATAAAAATAAAAATAATAAAACAGTTTAATTAAATAATTAATTAATTAAATAGTTTATAGGCATTTAAAAAATAGGTCTGAGACCCAAAAAATCCAGAAAAATTACCCTAAGTCCAGTTTTTCATTTTACACCAAAAAATATTATTTCCATGATATTTTAATATTATTTATTAACAATTAAAAATTATTTAATAATTAAACCTTGATTTTAATTACAGAAAATTTCCAGAAAATTCCAGAAAATTGTGAAAAATCCTAGTTTTAATAATTTTGAAAATTCAGGGGGTTTACAATCTACCCAACTTATAAAATTTTTGTCCTCGAATTTTAAGAATAGCCATGGCACGAAAGGAAAGGCCGAGAATTAAAATATACCTCAGGGTTCAAAAAGGTAAGTGTAGCGTTCTCTAATCTCGTCTTCTCGCTCCCAGGTGGATTCGCCGGGAGAGTGGTGCTTCCAAGCTACACGAACAAGGGAAATAACCTGGTTCCGTAGAACTTTCTCCGATCGATCCAGTATCTTCACGGGTTGCTCTTGGTAAGTCAAACTTGGGCCTACTTCAAGCTCCGAGTGATCCAAAATGTGGCTGGGATCTGACACGTATTTTCTCAGCTGCGACACGTGAAAGACGTTATGGACCCCATCCAGAGAGGGTGGCAATACCAGACGGTATGTCACTTCTCCGATTTTCTCCTGAATGCCAAAAGGTCCAATAAATCTCGGGCTGAGTTTTCCACTCCTTCCGAACCTAATGGTGCCACGTGTCGGAGATATCTTCAAGAATACCAATTCTCCAACCTTTAAAAAAAATCATAATCAAGTCTTAGTTCCATAATCAAAATATTTAAATTAACTTGAAATTCATAAATTTAATTATCTCAAATTCCAAGGGCCTTCGGTGGCTATTTGCCCAATGTCGTTGCCTGTCTTGAGCCACTCGAAGTCTATCCCTTATTTGTTTTACCTTCTCAGTTGAATCGATCACCATCTCTGGTCCCAGTAGGGCTCTTTCTCCAACGTCGTCCCATGATAGCGGGGTACGACATCTTCGGCCATACAGAGCTTCAAATGGAGTCATCTCAATACTTGCTTGGTAACTGTTATTATAAGAGAACTCCACAAGATGTAGATAGTCTTCCCAGGATCCTCCAAAATCTAGAACACATGTACGAAGCATATCTTTAAGTGTCTGGATTGTACGTTCCGATTGTCCATCGGTTTGGGGATGATAAGCTGTACTGAATTTGAGTTGAGTCCCCATGCTGGCTTGTAAGCTCTTCCAGAAGTGAGAGGTGAATCTTGAATCTCGGTCGGAGACAATACTTACTGGAACCCCATACAATTTAACAATATGTCTGATATATAAATCTGCCAACTTTTCTGTAGATAGCCCTACTTTGAAAGGTAGAAAATGTGCAGATTTGGTCAGTCTATCTACTATCACCCAGATTGCATCCTTACCACTAGGTGTCCTTGGAAGCCCAGAAACAAAATCCATTGTAATATGTTCCCACTTCCACTCCGGAATGGGTAGTGGTTGAAGCAATCCCCCAGGTCTTTGTCTTTCAGCCTTGACTTGTTGGCATACTAAGCAACGAGATACGAATCTGGCTACTTCTCTTTTCATGCCATGCCACCAAACATGCGTCCTCAGGTCCTTGTACATCTTGTTGGCTCCTGGATGTATAGAGTACTGCGATCTGTGCACTTCTTGCATAATTTCTTTCCTTATGTCTCCTTGAGGTACACATAATCTATCTCCATGCCTCAGTGATCCATCTTCATGAACTTTGAAATCCTCCACTAATCCAGCTTGCACCTGACCTCGAAGGCTTCGCAGGCCTTCGTCTTAAAACTGAGTCTCCTTGATCTTATCTATTAAGGTAGACTGAATCTGCAAGTTCATCATTTGGCCTTCTTTTCCTGGGATAATTACCTCAATACCCAAACTTTCCAACTCCTCGAGCAAGTGTCGGTCCATAGTCAAGTACATCGCCATAGGATATCTGCTTAGAGCATCAGCAACTACATTGGCCTTCCCAGGATGATATTGAAGGGTGATATCAAAATCTTTCATTAGTTCCAGCCACCTTCTTTGTCTCATATTCAGCTCTTTCTGAGTGAAGATATATTTTAGACTTTTATGGTCTGTAAATATTTCCACCTTTTCTCCATAAAGATAATGCTTCCATAGCTTAAGAGCAAAGATAACAGCTGCCAATTCTAAATCATGAGTTGGATAGTTCTTTTCATGAGGTCGAAGCTGTCTAGAGGCATATGCTATCACCTTCTTGTTCTGCTCTAATACACAACCTAGACCTTTTCCAGAAGCATCACTATATATAGCGAAACCTCCGGTTCCAGAAGGTAAGGTCAGAATAGGGGCAGTTGTCAGCCTTTTCTTTAATTCTTCAAAAGCATACTGACATTAATCAGTCCAGATGAACTCTTCATCCTTCCTTGTTAATTTTGTCATGGGCTCAGCAATTCTAGCAAAGTCCTTCACGAACTTCCGATAGTAGCCAGCTAGTCCCAGGAAGCTTCTAATTTCTGCTACAGAGTCTGGAGTGGGCCATGATTCAACTGCCGCTATCTTCTTAGGATCTACTGCTATCCCATCTCCAGTCACAACATGTCCCAAGAATTCTACTTTGTCTAGGAAGAATGCACATTTAGATAATTTTTCATAAAGTTTTTCCTTCCTCAAAGTCTGCAATGCTAGCCTCAAGTGTTCTTCATGTTCTTCGGGGGTCTTGGAGTAGATCAAAATATCATCAATAAAGACCACTACAAATTTGTCAAGGTATGGCTGGAAGACTCTGTTCATTAAGTTCATAAAAACTGCTGGAGCATTCGTCAACCCGAACGGCATCACTAAGAATTCGTAGTGTCCGTTCCGGGTATTGAAAGCAGTTTTAGGGATGTCTTCCTTCCTCACCCTTACTTGGTGGTAACCAGACCTCAAGTCAATCTTTGAAAATACCCGAGCTCCACTTAACTGATCAAATAAGTCATCTATCCTGGGTAGGGGATACTTATTCTTAATTGTTAAGGCATTCAAGGCCCTATAGTCAATACACATTCGGGATATTCCGTCCTTCTTGGGCACAAATAATACTGGAGCTCCCCAGGGTGAGACACTAGACCTAATGAAGCATTTGTCTTCTAACTCTTTTATTTGCTCATTTAGTTCTATTATCTCCTTCTTGTTGATTCTGTAAGGATTTTGAGATACTGGCGCTGCTCCCGGCACTAAGTTAATAGAGAATTCAACTTCTCGGTCTGGGGGTAATCCTGGAAGATCCTCAGGGAAGACATCAAGATATTCGGAGATGATAGGTAGTGGCAATTCTTCTGTTACTAGGGCTCCACAAATTTTGTTACTACCCATTTCTCTAGAACCTCTAGCAAATTCAAATTCTGGCTTGTCAGGGGGCCTGAAGATTACACTACCTCTGTGACAGTCTATAGTGGCATGGTGTTGACTCAACCAATCCATACCCAGTATAATATCAAAACTGGGAACTGGCATTACGAGTAGCCTAGCATATAGTTCTCTTCCACATAATGTAATAGGACAATTGTTACATGCATCACTAACCGGGATGATTCCTCCACCGGTAATGATCTTATAACAATTCCTAAGGGGTTCAGTGATTAAGCTATGCTTCATAAGGAAATCTACTGACATGAATGAATGTGAAGCTCCAGAATCAAATAAAGTAATGGCTGGTATTGAATTTATAAGCACAGAACCTGTGATCACGTCTGCTGTGGCTTCAGCTTCTTCCAGAGTCATTGCATAAGCACGGCCTTGCTGCGGTGCACCCCTCTGTTGCTGCTGTTGGTGCTGAGCAAAGCGTTATTGTTGAGTTGGAAGCGGGGGTCCCCTCTGCTGTGCTGCTGGGGGCCTGGCCTGGAACCTTTGGTGCGGCTGGGCGTCCTTGAGCAGCAGGACAGTCTCTCATTTGATGCGCTGCTGAGCCGCAGTAGAGGCAGGCACCTAGCCTCTTCCTGCAAACTTGCCAAGTGTGACCTGGTTTTTGGCAAAAGTTACAAGCGGCAGCTTGTTGGTTCTGTCCTTGAGCCTGGTGTTGGGGTGCTGGAGCTCGAGGGAGAGGACGCTGAGTTTGCTGCGGGGCCCTCTGTTATTGTTGTTGTTGGAATGGGCGTTTGTTGGGTCCCATATTTCCGGTATCTCTCTCGCTTTAGTTTATGCCCCATGTCTCTCTCAACGCCTTGTGCCACGCTCATGATTTCCTCGTAGGTGCGAGCTCGGCTAGTGGTGACAGCAAGGCGAATATCCGGAGACAGCCCCTTCTTGAATCTACGGGATCTGTCCTCCGGGGTACGAACCATGTACTCTGCAAAGTGGCTCAACCTGCTAAATTCAGCAGTGTACTCATCAACAGATAGGTTACCTTGTTCCAGTCTCTCGAATTGGCTTTCGAGAGCTTCCCGAGCCACTTCGGGTAGAATTTCTCCTTGAATAGCCTCTTGAAGTCCTCCCAGGTGAGGTCAGGAGCAGATAGTTGGGGTTCATCTCTGAACCAGGTCCGAGCTATGTCAAACAGTTGCAGGCTTGCGGACTCCACTTTGAGATCATCAGGGACCCGAGCAGTCTTCAGGAGTCTCTCGACATTCTCTATCCACTCATCGGCATAGAGACTGCCCTCAGTTCCGTAGAATTCCAGGGGTTTAAGGTTCTTGAAGTCTTTGGCACTTCCTGGCCTCTTTAGTGGTGACTCCTAGGATCGAAGGGCTTCTGAGAGGCTGGTTCGTAGAAGTGCAGTCTGTTCTTTCTGGGATTCTACGAGTCCCTGGAACACTCCGAGTAGCTGTGCCCCATCTAGAGTAACTGCTGGAGTAGATGGAGGCGGCGGGAGTACAAGAGTTTCGGACACATTCTGCTCAGCTGGTTCTGATGTGCCTCCTACTGTGTTCATTGTCTGGACCATTCAGTAAGATTAAGGGATAGGAAGATCAGAATAGATTACTTGGAAATCAAGGGCGATAGGAAAATTGGTCAGAAATGATATCAAGAATTGAAATGAAGATCCTATTCTGTGAATGAGCTTTTCCTAGAATCCTCAATCCTATTCCATACCCTGTCCTAGGGTATTACCCTATTTATGGATACTAGACCTGCATGGGCCACCATAAAAATGTGTCACGACCTGCACCCAGAAATTCGGGTTCGAGTACGTTGGTAAGTCCAGCCTACGCCGCAGAGTCGACGGTAGTACGCTGTCTAGGTCAAATCCACAGTTAACTAATCTAGCTCATTCACAAATAATGAAATAGGCAAAGATAATAACAGGAAAAGAATACTGAGATTTCAAATAAAATAAATGTGACAACAGCTCAAATGTTTAATACAGAAACCAGAAATAAAATCGGGGACAAACCCAATTACTAAGATAAAAGAGCATAAATAAAAGCTACTGCTAACTACTCTGTAGCAGTGGTCTCCTGGGTGGGAGCTGGTTCCTCATAAGTGTCATCTGTTCCCTCATAGGGGCCATAATATGTAGGGGCAAGGTCCTCATCATCGCCTAAATCAACGGATCCAGTCAGAAAAGGAGCAAAGTACACAATGCACAACAAGATTAAACTAAATATTTATGACAATTAGACTGAGTATCATATTGGGAATATGCATAAAAGAAATAACAATAACTAAAAGTTAATGCTATAAACAGGGATATAAGAAAACAGGAATAAATAAGACAAAAAATGAAACTACAACAGTCAGCAAGAACTATAACCAGACCAGAAGCTATCTGTGTGAACTTGTGTTTGTTTTAGAATACATAGTTGGCATGTAGGGGTTTATAAGACTAATCCGGCCGTCATAAGTGGCTATTAAACAGGAATAATCTAGATCCGGCTGAGGGTACAGTCGCGTACCAACAGCTATTAAACACGGCAGGGGGAAGGGTAAACTACATGCCTTCTAGTATTCTCCCACCCGACATGAAAAACAAGACATGAACTCCAGTATTCAAGACATAAAATCCAGTATTGTAACACTACGTGTAATCATCAAGGGTACTAGTAGAGCAGGGAATTAATTATCACAATATAAAGATTAAACTTGAAGTGCAGGTACTTGCCTGTTGTTTGGATCCAAATATAGTTTGTATCTCGGGGAAATTTTCCAGAAATGAGTCCAAATGCTGAAATAAACATTACCATCATGCTCAGAAGATGTCAAATAGCTAGAAACGCCTATCCTTGGGTCCAATTTGGAGACAAGGGCAAAAATGGCAGTTTCGGGCCAAAACGGGGTCCGCCGGTGGGCCCGCTTTGCACCGAAAAACGTGTCCGGGTCAACGGTCTCCAAATTTGCCAAACTTAGTGTCAACAGGTCAGGAACGATGATACGAACCCAATGGAACTTTCAGATTTGGATTCCGATGAGCCGATCACAAAATCGCCCGTCGAGCGGGGCCTGTGGGGCCCACGACACGCGATTTCGCCAACGTTCTCAGAATCGTACCAAACTTGACCCACAGGACCAGCGTATTGCTATGAGTCCGATGGCGCAAGTTTCGTCTCGATCCGACGAGTGTACAAGAAGTTAGGGCGAATTGCAGAAAAGTCGAATACGGGGCGATGTCCGCGGATACTCGTTGATTTCGGTGTGCACGCACACCCGAATCAGCTTCCGCGAAATTTCACACGTCCGTATCGACGCTGCGCATGTATCTGCGAAGACCACGTGCGACCAAGTCCTCCCGTTTGGCGGGGCATACCCAGTTCCGGGGTGAATCGGGTCGATGTTTTCCTATTTTTGGATCGCGGTGTGCGATCACCACAGGACGCGATACCCCGAGCGGTTTGTCCGGGCACCGAGAGGGTCATACAGGCTTCACAACGCAATTTACAGAATCAAAATCGGAGATACAGGTTGCAAGATACGAGTACCTGAACGAGGCCTGAAAAACTGGAGTTTTCGGTGTCCGACACGCGATTTCGTGTCCTGGACGCTGTGTCCGCCGTGTCCGCGCTGCTTTGTCCGATCGGCCGTGTCCGGCCTAGGGCTGAGGTCTGCTGACCCACGGTGGCCGACGTCAGGGTGGCGTCGCCGGGCTAGGGTTCAGGCGGTGCCGGCCGTGTGTCTGCGATCGGAGACGGGCGGAGTCGGGGAGGGGAGGCGTCGGGTCTGAGAGGGGAGGAGGGAAGAGACGAGGCCGGGGCGGCTCTCGGTGGAGCTAGGTGCTGGCGACGGAGGGCAGCGGGCTAGGGGAGGAAGATGGCCGGAGTTTCGGGGTCGCCGGAGCTAGGGTTCAGGCGTAGGGGTAGGGGGAGTGAGGCGGAGGAGAAAGGAGAAAGTGGGAAATTTATAGGGGCTCCGGGGCGGGGTCGTGGCGGAGGAGGCGGGCCGAGGGGAGGTCGTGGCCCTTCCGGCGGAGGCGGCGCGGATTCCGGGGCGGTGGCCGAGGGAATCGGTCACCGGCGACGTGGGGAAGGGGATGGGGGTTTGCGGGTCGGGTCGGGCGGCGGGTTCCGATTAGGCGGACCCGCCCGACCCGCTAGCAGCGGCTGGGTGGGCTGGGCTGGTCTAATAGGCTCGGCCCACTGGGCCAGCCCAAAACAGAAAAAGATAATAATAATAATAAAAAAATAAAAATAAAACAGTTTAATTAAATAATTAATTAATTAAATAGTTTATAGGCATTTAAAAAACAGGTCTGAGGCCCAAAAAATCCAGAAAAATTATCCTAAGTCCAATTTTTCATTTTACACCAAAAAATATTATTTTCATGATATTTTAATATTATTTATTAACAATTAAAAATTATTTAATAATTAAAACCTTGATTTTAATTACAGAAAATTTCCAGAAAATTCCAAAAAATTGTGAAAAATCCTAGTTTTAATAATTTTGAAAATTCAGGGGATTTATAAAAGGTGCGGGGCTTCAGCTGGTGAAAATCGGTAATAGATCCCGTCGATGGCCGTCGAGCTGGCAGGTTCTCCTGCTCCAGTGCGGTCACTATACTGTTTCGCAAATTCTCTGCCTTGTGACGTTGAGCCTCTTGTTGAATCTGCTGTTGAGCTTGCATCATTGCGTAGATCATTTGCAATATCTGATATCCGTCCATAGCGTGCCCTTGTGGGAATACGGGCATTGATGGAGAAAACTACGACGGAGGTGGAATGTCATCTCGTCGAAATCTAGAAGCATGTTGATTTGCTACGACGGAGGTGGAATGGGCCACCACAAAAACCATGTTACGCCACAATCCCAAAATACCGAGGAACTAGACACGTGGCAATGGCCAGCAGCACACACCGATAGGCAAATCCAATTTAATGGACCCATCAGGGTGTACTTAAGCTGTTAAACAACAATAAGGGTCTATGATACTAATCTCATCCACAGAAATGAATACAATCAATATAAAATATAAATCAACATCAAGTCTCAATAAAATATATCTCGGGGAACAACCCGATAATAAGTCTGATACAACAGTCAATAGAAAAAAAATAAAGAGTATAACAACAGTAAAGACTGAGTATAAATAAAGCAGAAGATACTCATGAGAAATCCTCGACGATCACCTCGTCCTCGGTTTCTGGTACTGCTCCAATGTCTGCTCCTATCCCGTACACTTTGGGGTAGATCTCCTCTGCTAAACCTGGAGACATAATCCGGATTCTAGGTCCTCAGGGGACATAGCAAGGTAAAAGAATAACTCAAGCCAAAATAGATGCAGTGCAATAATAAATGAATCAATAGGGTAAACTATGTAACCAGCTAAGTGATATGCAAGTTGAGAGCATCACTAGAACTCAGGATGAGACCACTACATGCTCTGTGTCGGGGAGCTAGTAGCGGTGATATCACTAGTAGAGTGCCTAACTCTGATGTAGAGTCTAGAGCCTCACAATAATAAATATATATATAAATTTATCCTGTAGCCTGTGTGTCTCTCCCCACCCAATGTAATCACACGTCTCATGTCCAAGACACGCAAGATCATATCTAATGCAGCAAGTCATAATGATATATATGCATATGTATAAAGTATATGTCACGAATCCTGTATCCTATACAGAATCACCATGAATATCTTAGGAAGATTCTGTCTCATGAACAGTGTCAAGTGTCCTATGGTATGACGTACTTGATAATGCAAGCACGAAAATGTATAGGGTCGCGATATCAATCTCTAGTGACGTTACACGACTCCGCGTACGGCGTCAACATCCGAATATTATTCGGACGATAAGCAATGTCACACGGTCCTAGGTTGAACCGATACATCATGTAAATAATTCAAGGAAATAATATAATATAATTGCTGCAAGTATGGCAAGGCACACTTGCCTGGGGTTTGGTTTCCAACAGCAGCTCTGGTATCAGCGGGATCTGTAGGTACTCCTCCGGTTGCTGAAATAAACACTACCATCATGTTCAGAAGATATAAAATAGCTATAATTGCCTGTCCATAAGTCCAATTTGGACACATGGGCAAAATTGACAGTTTCTGGTCAAAGCGGGATCCACGTGTGGCCCACTTAGCACCAAAAATATGCTAGAGACAATATTCTCCAAATTTGTCAAACTTAGTGTCTACAAGTCCAGAACGAAGATACGAACCCAACGGAATATCCAGAACTGGATTTCGATGAGCTGATCACAAAATCGTCCGTCAAGTGGAGCCTTGGGGCCCACGATACGAGATTTTGTCAACATTCTCAGAATCGAACCAAACTTGGGCACAGGACTAGCGTATTGCTACGAGTCCGATGGCGTAAGTTTTGATTCAATACGACGAGCGTACACGAAGTTACAACGAGTTTCAGAACAGGGCCGATACAGGGCGTTGTCGACAGATACACGTTGATTTCGGTGTGCATGCACATCCAAATCAACTTCCATAAAATCTCACAAGTCCGTATTGACGGTGCGCACCTTTTGGTGAAGTTCGTACACAACCAAGTCGCCTCATTTAGCAGGGCGCACCCAGTTCTGGAAAAATTAGAGTTTTTAAAATAACCAAGTTTTTGGTCATTTTCATCCTTGAATAACATGCAAATTACAGCTCAATAAAATAAACTAAAAATATGGTTTTAATCTCGGTTATATAGTCTAAATTAATGTTCAAGTGAATTTTAGAATTAGTTAACAGGTTGTATGCAAAACGGTCGTGAACCGGAGCATTCGGGACCAATTTCTGATTTTCAGAATTAGGGGTTAATTTTCCTGTTTTTGCGTCGCGGTTTGCGACTGACACAGGACGCGATACCCCGAATGAATTGCACGGGGTTCGAGAGGGTCACGTAGCGAACACGTCGCAGCAGATTATTCAAAAATTAGCGCGATGAGGAGAGAGAAATTTTTACCTGAACAGGGCGTCGGAGACGACTGTGCTTCGCGTATACGCGGGGAGGCGACACTATTTCGGCTGTTGATGGTGGCTGATGGGGCCGTCGGCATTGCCGGGGAGGTCGGGGTCGGCCGGAGATCGCCTGGTCGAGGTCGGCAGGAGGCTCGGTGGCCGGGGGTTGACGGAGAGGCGGTAGTGGCTGCGGTGTCGAGGGTTTGGCTGAAGTGGTGGTTGGTGATAGTGGCTCAGGTCGAGGGTTCAAGGCGGAGGAAGCGGCGGAGGCAGGGGAGCTCGGGTGGCAGTGGCTGAGGAGGGTCGGTGTTGACGGAGGCGGTGGGTCGGCGGTGTGGTGGAGTCGAGTTTTTATAGGAGGAGGCCGACGACGGTTACAGGGAGGGGAACCCGAGGGTCGGGGCGGCGGAGCGGCCGCGGGGTGAACGACAGATACGAACAGCCGCGGGGAGATGGAGGGACGGCAGCGGCCGCGGCAGGGAAAACGAACAGCCGGGGAGGGGAAAGGTCGGCTGGGATCGGGTGAATTGGCATTACTGTTGACAACGGGTAGTGGGTTCGGGTCGGATTTCGGATGCGGGTCCAGATCTGACCTGATCCAATAGGGTTGGTTTAGCTTTAGGGTTGGTCCGGTTCAGCATGGGTTCGTTCGGTTTAATAGTAAACTGGGTTGGTTTAATTCGGTTCAATTTGGTTTAATTAAAATCTTAGTTTTTAGGCCTTTAAAAATGGTTTCTGGGCCCAATAAATTTTAGAAAAATTACACTATATCTATTATTTTATTTTACACCCAAAAATATTATTTTTATAATATTTTAATATTTAATAAAATCCCAAAATTAATTTTATACCAGAAAACATTTATTTTAATTAGTAAAAAATCTCAAAAAATCCTGATTTTTTTTAATTCTGAAAAATCTGGGGGTTTACAGTTTCTTGGGTCTAGCAGGCTACTACAAGAATTTTGTACAAGATTTTTTAAGGATTGCCGAGCCGATGACTAGACTCACCATGAAGGATGTGGAGTTTGTTTGGACAGAGGAGTACCAGGTTGCTTTTGAGCATTTGAAGACGAGGTTGACGTCGGCTCCTATTTTGACGTTGCCATCAGGGTCTGAAGATTTCACTATTTATAGTGATGCTTCGGGGAAAGGTCTGGGTTGTGTTCTTCAGCAGAATAGAAAAGTGATTGCCTATGCATCCAGGCAATTGTGTCCTCATGAGAAGAACTATCCTACCCATAATTTAGAGTTGGCAGCTGTCATTTTTGCCTTGAAGTTATGGAAATACTATTTGTACGGAGAGCGTGTGAAGATCTTCACAGACCACAAGAGCTTGAAGTACGTTTTCACTCAGAATGAGTTGAATATGAGGCAGCGTGGGTGGCTGGAACTGATGAAGGATTTTGACATATCTTTGCAGTATCATCCTGGGAAAGCCAATGTAGTTGACAATGCCTTGAGCATGTATCCGTTAGCTATGTTTCTGACGTAGGATCGATATTTGTTAGAGGACTTGGAGAGATTGGACATTGAGGTGATAGTTTCTAGTTTTGCTATGCAGATGTGGCGGTTGCATATATACTCAAAGTTGATGGACATGATCAAGGTAGCCCAGTATGAGGATGTATCTGTGAGGAGCATCAGAGCTCAGGTAAGAGAAGGATTGGAGGTTGATTTCACCATTGCTGAGGATGGTTCTTTTCGACATGGTGTTAGATTATATGTGCCTAGTGGGGAGCTGTGTGAGGAGGTGTTACAGGAAGCGCATCGCTCTCAGTATTTCATATATCCAGGTACCAACAAGATGTATCAGGATATACGAGAGAGTGTGTGGTGGTATGACATGAAGAGAAAAGTGGCACAGTTTGTATCCAGATACTTAGTGTGCCAGCAGGTGAAAGCCGAGAGGCAGAGGCCAGGAGGTTTACTTCAGCCATTACTCATTCTAGAGTGGAAGTGGGGGAGCACATTACTATGGATTTTGTGTCCGGACTTCCACGATCTCCAGGAGGGAAAAACGCAATTTAGGTTATCATTGACAGGTTGACCAAGTCGGCCCACTTTTTGCCTTTCAAGGTGAGTTTGTCTACGGAGAAGCTGGCAGAGATGTATGTGAGGCAGATCATCAGGATACATAGGGTTCCAGTCAACATAGTCTCAGATCGGGATAGTCGTTTCACTTCTCATTTCTAGAGGAGTTTGCAGGCGAGTTTGGGCACCCAGCTCAAGTTCAGTACTGCATATCATCCCCAGATATATGGACAATCATAGAGGACTATTCAGACTCTCGAGGATATTCTGTGCACCTGTGTACTAGATTTTGGGGGATCTTGGGAGGAACATCTCCATTTAGTAGAGTTTGCTTACAACAACAGCTACCAGGCTAGTAAAGATATGTCACCATTTAAGGCTCTGTACGGTCGGAGATGTCGTACTCCTTTGTCATAGGACGATGTTGGAGAGAGAGTTTTACTAGGGCTAGAGATGGTTGCGGATGCAGCAGAGAAGGTTAAGCTGATCAGAGACAGACTTCGAGTGGCGCAGGACATACAGCGGCATTGGGCCGATAGCCACCGAAGACCTTTGGAGTTTGAGGTATAGTTGTAGATTTTATTTTGTGCTTGTTATTGGTTGTTTGTTATAGATTAAGTTCTTAAGGTTGTGTTTTGTTCTAGGTTGGTGGTTTGGTGTTTCTGAGGATTTCTTCGACACGAGGTACGATTCGTTTCGGTGGAGACGGGAAGCTTAGTCCGCGATTCATCGGACCTTTCAGTATTCTCGAGAGGGTCGGTGCTGTTGCTTACAAACTAGACTTGTCACCTGCATTGGAGGGAGTGCACAACGTGTTTCATGTGTCACAGTTAAGATGGTACATGGCGGATCCTAGTCACGTGTTGGATCACTCGAAGATAGAGGTAGGCCATGCTCTTAGCTATCCAGAGCAGCCAGTTGAGATTCTCGATCAGAGAGAGAAGGTGCTGAGGAACCAGACTATTCTCTTGGTACGCGTCGCATGGAGGCATCACTCTCCGATGGAGTCTACCTGGGAGAGAGAGAGGATGAAATGCGAGAGCGTTACCCATTTTTGTTTGTGCTTTGATGTATGTTCTTTCCTGGTTCTATTATATTATATTATATTATATTATATTATATTATATTATATTATATTATATTATATTATATTATATTATGTTATGTTCTATTTTATTTTCTGGGGGTAGTTTCGTCTTTGAATTTCGAGGACGAAATTATTTTAAGCGGGGTAGACTTGTCACTACAATATTTTTTATTTTTAAGGGGGTAGACTTGTCACTAAAATTATTTTAAGAGGATGAAATCATATTTTTGAAAAAATGTTTGGTGTTGGGAGTTTCTTAAATAGCCTAGTCAGATTTAGGTTTGTGCAGAAATCACAGAATTTTGATGGTGATGCAGACTATCTTAATTGGGTTGGATTTAATGGTTTATCGGACGAGGCCCACTTGTATGGTTGTACCATTAAGAAGATCTTGCATCACTTTAAATTATATCTTTTGGAAATCGTTTGGTATTAGGATTATGTCAGCCTAGGAGAAAATTATGTGGGTGTTAGATATTAAGCACAGATATTATGGGACCTTCATTAAGGCTAAAAGTATACTCTGGAAGGGACGTCGTTTATATATACCAAGGATAGTCCTTATTGGTGCGTTCACCAGTGACCTTCATATATTTTAGGTTTTATTGCTAACAATGGATTTGGTAGGGCAGTACACTCTAAACCTTGTTTTGAGATTGTTTATCAATTTTGCATATCCATCTCTTGTACAAGTGTATTTTAAACTTGTAGGACATCACGTCCAGTGAAACAACTTATCTATTCGATAAAATTGGAACGTGATAGGTATAAACCTTCTTTCCTCGTACATAGATATACAATTCTCAGAACATACCAACGCATTGCAATGCAAGGTGATAGTTAATTCAGATTAGTGATATTTGCTTTCTTTAATATTAATTAAGACCACAAAGACATACATCTCTCATCTTCTAGAACTTGAAACATAATGTGCTCAAAATAATTTGACTATAGAAACTCAAATAAGAACTCAAAATAATAACTTATAATATAGATGTGACACGTAAATTTTACTAAAATTGAAAGTGTAATTATTTTACTCTTTAGCCACTCCCTTGAAAAAAAAAAACTCAAGGTCATATAATCCAACGGTTTTTATGGCCGAGTTTTAAAAATTAAGAACTCATGAGTTACTCTAGGATTTTTGAACTCAAAATAATAACTTACAATCAATTCGACTACATAAACTCAAAATAATAACTTTCAATATGGATGAGAGACGTAGATTTAATTAACATTGAAAGTGTACTTATTTTATTCTTTAATTCTTTGGAAAAAAATAATTAAGAGATCATATGCATGTAATTTAACGATTTTTCACGACCGAGTTCTAAAAATTAAAAACTCACGAGTTACTATAGGATTTTTGCCTCTCTTAGATGCTGTTACTTGAGTATTAATTAATGCTTTCATTAATTTGTTGCATATATATTCACATTCGTTCATCAGCCCTGTTATCCGACCACTAACTTAGCAGTTATAATGATACATGAAACCCATATACATATGGACCATAGCTAGCTATAATGCATATTCTCGGAACTTAATTGGATGACTAAAACCTCCATTGCCCTTTTCTTATGAGAAACTATTGCTCATTTGGATGTGGATTGGCGGGACAAATTTAAAGTTTCAATAGTTACCTAAACTTATTAAACTAATATTTTTCAGTGACTTGTACAATTCAGAGTCTCCCACTTATCTTATATTATTCAAATAACTATCGTAATTCACATAGCTACCTAGAACACGCATGTCTATAATATATTACTTAATAATATTTTTTGTGAGAATAAAACCTCTCTATCACATATTATCTTACTTGAAGAAGTTGACTGTCTCCCCTCCTTTTATAATTGCGCATCCAACGTGTAAGCAACTATTTCAGTCGCTTCGTAGGGATCGATCACCACGAAGTATATTATGTATATGATACACATGTCATAAGTATGAAAAGATAAAGACTTTTAGTAGGTTAAAGGGATAATGGTGTAAAAATTCCTTCTTTTATAAACAATTAATTGTCTATTGATCATACATGTACATTCTATATGGAGGGGTGAACAGTATTCGATTTTGGACCGAAAATTGAATCGAATAAAAGAAACGATTCGGATTGAAAAATAAATTCAGTTCGGCTTCAATTTTATATTCGGTCCAAAATCAAATAAAATTTACGCAATTATTTAAATACCCTCAAATCTAAATATATTTTATGATTAAAAATGTGTGTATTTTAAAAACAACAATTTTATGTATGTGTTTTGAAGTCCAACTTTGATAATTTAACAACTGGACTAACTTTAAAATACAACAATGTATGTGTAAAAGTTATAATTTTTTAATATAATTTAATCAAAATGTCAACTTTGGGCCCTTCCGATTATAAATAGTAATGGTCCAACCGAATAAACAGAATTGAATATTCGGATCGGGTCGGGTTTGGCAATTTTGGTTCGGTTGAAAGCGAATAAAACGAATGCGATCACTCCTACTGTATGGTATGGTATGGTATGGTATGGTACTGCTTGATTATCTATGTCACGTCCCGCTTTCCAGAATACAGTGAGCCGGGTACGTAACTACACCTCCAGGCTACGTCCCATACAAATACAACCGTACCCGTATCAGCGATTGTCGCCTATAATATTCTAGGATGTAATACAAGTCAAACTAAAACGCTTTCATTACTACAAACTATAACTATTATACAATATGGTTAAAAATACAACTGTACAAGTCAATATATCAAAATAATTAATGTACACAGTTCCAGCTACAAAATGTTATTTGCTGTATTTCCTGAAAACCACTTGAAGATTACTCCTCAACTTCGTCCACATCATATAGAGGTAGCATTTCACCAGAAACTTTATCTTTCCCTAGTGAACAATACGAGGTCGTCAGAATGACAACAAGTCCTCGGTCAAGAACGGTAAGAAAATAAAAATATGATATGATACTGTAAGGAATGATAATGAAATAACTTTTGCATAGAAGTTAAGAAAAATAGGTTTTATAGTCTAACCTATGACTCTAATTAATTTTCTAGGCTAGTGTTCTTATAGTGTCTAAAAAAATCAAACATTATAATCATATTTCACTACCACTGTAAACACCCTAATTTTTAAAATTCATTAATTATTATTGTGGAATATTTTTATTAGTTTTAGTTAATTATAATAAATGTTCTTCATGAATTTATATTTTTGTGTATTAAATTAATTACTAAAATTATGCAAAAATTATATTTTGGGTGTATAATTAATAATAGGATATTGTGTAATTTTTTTGAAATTTATTGGGACCAAAAACTAATTTTTTTTATAGCAAATTATATTGTTTTTAAATAAACCAACCTAAACCAATCCGAACCAAACCAAACCGAACCATCCTAGACCAACCCAACCCTAATCGGATCCGGATCCTACCCGAACCCGCAACCCAAACCCGACCCACAAAACCCCTTAACATTCTATAACAGTAGAAACTCCTCTCTTCCCCTTCCCCCAACCGGCGGCAGACCGACCCTCTTCCCCTCCCCATAACCGTCCATTCCGACCTCCTATAAAACCCCCAGACCAACTCCCTCATTCACCATCAAACCCTCTCTCATCCCGATGAGACACCGCCAATGACGACGCCGGACCGCCGCGCACCACCGCCGCAAAGTAGCCGCCGCACAGTCGCCCAATTCCGAGCTAACATTAGTAACGAGGTATGCTACTTTTCACTCTCGTATCTCCCTATACAGAAATCTAAATATCGATCTGTCAAATCTTATGCGAAGACCACACGACCCTCTTGAACCCTGTATAATTAGTTTGGGGTATCGTTTCTGTGTCGATCGTAATTTGTGACGCAAAACATAAAAAAATGACCCAAATTGAAGTTCAGAAAACTGTCCCAAACACCCATGTTCATGGCCGTTTTTTCTCCAAGCTAGATAATATTTTTAAATTCCACTTAAATAGTAATTTAGACAACATAACCAAGATTTAATCCCATTAATTATTTTATTTTAATTTGTTGAATGCTGTGTTTTATTCATGGTTGAAGTTGACCAAAAACTTGATTTTCTAAACCCAATTTTTTTTAAAATAGGGTGCGTCCCGCTAAATGAGGCAACTTCATCGTGTGCAAATTGCATCGAAAGGCGCATATCGTCAACACGGATCTGTGAGATTTTATAGAAGTTGATTTGGATGTGCGTGCATACCGGAATCAACGCGTATCCGTCGAAAAGCACCGTATCGGCCTGTTCTGACACTCATCATAATTTCGTGTGTGCTTGTCGTTTCTCAACGAAATTTGCGCCATCGGATTCGTATCATTATGCTGTTCCTGTGACCCAAGTTTGATTCGATTCTGAGAACGTTGACGAAACCCTGTTTCGTGGGTCCCACGGTTCCACTAGACGGACAATTTTGTGACCGGCTCATCGAAATCCAGTTCTCGATGTTCCGTTGGGTTCATATTATTGTTCTAGACTTATAGATACTAAGTTTGACAAATTTTGATAACTTTGTCTCTGGCACGTTTTTTGGTGCGAAGTGGACCACATGTGGATCCCACTTTGACCACAAACTGTCAATTCTGTCCCTGTGTTCATATTGGACTTATGGGTAGTCAACCCTAGATATTTCATATATTCTGAGAGCAATGATAATATTTGTTTCAGCATCCGGAGGCGTACCTGAAGATTCTACTTATATCGGAGCAACTGACGGAGCTCAGAACACAGGCAAGTGTACTTTGTCAACTTGCACTAGTTTATGTTATATTATTTGCTTGAGTTCTTTCTATATATATATATACTCTTGAGATGTACCTATTCAACCTAGGACCGTGAGACATTGTTTAGCGTCCTAACAAGATTCGGGTGTCGACGCCGTACGCGGAGTCGAGTAACGTCACTAGAGAGTTGATTCCACGATCTTATATTTTTACGTGCTTGCATTACCAACTTGACACTATTTATATGACAGAATCTTTTCTGAGTTATTCATGGTGATTCTATATAGGCTTACATGATTCGTTACATGAGACTTGCATATACATAGATATTATTATGACTCGTTGTACTAGCTAGAGGTCATAATCTTGCATGTTATGGACATGAGACGTGAGATTACATTGGGTGGGAAGAGACACACAGACTACATGCTGATTACATACATATATATTTATTATTGAGGTGCTTTAGTCTCTGCTCCAGAGCTTGGCCCATTAAGTGATATTACTGCTACCGGCTCCCCGACACAGAGCTTGTAGTGGTCTCAGCCTGAGTACTAGTGATGCTCTCATTTGCATATCACATAGCTGGTTATATAGCTTGTCCTGAGATCTATTTTATATACTGTATTTTATTTGGCTTGAGTTATTCTTGTAACTTGCTATGTCCCCTGAGGACTTGGATCCGGATTATGTCTCTAGGTATAGCATGAGAGGAATATCCCGAGATATACGGGACATGAGCTGACGCTGGAGCAGTACTGGCACTAATGGAAGAGGTTAAGCCATAGGATTTTTCCTGAGTATTTTGTTATATACTCATTTATTTCTGCTTCCAGTTATTATATATCTTGACTCTTGGATTATTGTATTAACTTATTATCGGGTTGTTCCCCGAGACACTTTTTATTGAGATTTGTTGATGGACTATACTTCTTTATATTAATTAGTCTATTATTTTGAATTGTGTTTACTTTCTGTGGATGAGATTAGAATTAGACTGTGACTTGTATTTTAGACCATTGTATTTGTTTTACAGCTTAAGTATACTCTAATGGTCCATTACATTGGGTTTGTCCATTGTAGTTGTGCTTCTGGCTATTGTCACGTGGCTAGTCCCTCGGTATTTTGGGACTGGGGCGTGACATGGTTTTTGTGGTGGCCTATGCAGGTCTACGACTATATTACTTTGGTTTCAACTAAGGAACCGAGCAAGCCTGCAATTAGGATAAAATTATAGGATCTCATCCACTTGTTGATCTGTTCTTGACCTCTATATCGACTTCAAAATAATTTTTTGACTTGCATCCTATCTTGATTCCTTTGTGCGATTCTCATATTTTACTTTTAATGCAGACTAATGGATCCAAGAGCCGGCGACGAGACTCCCGTAGGTACACCACAAGGTGTTGTGGTCACCTACGACGATGGAGTGATACCATTGGGTGGACATCCATTCGCTCAACAAAGTAATCAAGCAGATCAGCACGCCTCGAGGTTCCGATGAGACAACATTCTACCACCGCCGCAGTTTACTCCACCAATGCCCATTTTTCCACCAGGACAGGCTATGGACAGACAAAAGATGTTCCAAATGTTCTATGCAATGATGCAAGCCCAACAACAGGTTCATCAAGTGGCTCAGTGTCATGAGGCGAAGAACTTGAGGAACAGCCTAGTAACCGCATTGGAGCAGGCGAACCCACCAGCTAGGCGACCATCGACGGGATCTATCTCTGATTTCCTCCAACTGAAGCATTTTCTGGCAAAGAGGTATAACACCCTGTTCCGCCCAAGCGGACTGTCGATTCAAACGACAAAATTGCAATGTCCCGACCCGCTTTGCTCAGGGGAGAATACTCGTTTGAGGCAAAGGATATCCATACTTGTCCCTACAGAATTTCGGCTTAGGCTTTCAGAGGCTCGCTTGACGTATCGCTCAACCAAGGCGAATCATCGCTAAGGTGGGTGGCTAGGATAAACTTGTCTTTGCTTAGCCAGCACACATAAAAAATAGAATGATACATGCTAGTCGCTAGGTGAATCACCCCCTGCATGCTAATAAGAATATAACGCACTTAGCTAAGGGAATAATTCTAACTTGTATTGCTTGTGCTAGAACATGAAAATGAAATATTGCTTATATTCAGACCCTCGCATGCTATCCTATATCTTGTTGCTCGGAAAGTCCCTTACGATTTTACCTCTCGGTTTACCTTCGGGCCTGAGCCAACGTGTTTACCTGTGTCCCCTAGAAACGCATGCTTGCCTGCTTACAAATGTATAACGTTATTCTTATCATGCATACATTCTAGTTAGCCATGAGACTATCAAATAGCTCTTCTGTGCAATTGAACCTGCAAGTATCCGGGACCGTTAGGTCACCAAGGCAAATCCCCGAACCAGGGGCATGCATCAAGGCAAGTGAATACTGAACTCAAAATCACATCAAGTTTACCTCTGAACGAGAATCTTGTCAATGCTCGTTCAAAGCAAAAATTAAAGATTATACTCGTGTTATGGATTGTCTTATTAAAGACGTGAATTTGGACAACCCTAGAGACTTGCATGTCGCGGACAACTCAAAAATAAGGTATAGTTCCACGGACGGTCACCGGGGCACTAGGACCGATCCGGATGGAACTCAACTCTATTGTACAGTCTATTATGCTGGACGAGATGGCGTGTAGCGCTCATTATTCTTTCGCTGCATACCATTCTCTCCAGTAGCTGAACTCTATTATACAGTCTATTATGCTGGACGAGATGGCATATAGCGCTCATTGTTCTTTCGCTGCATACCATTCTCTCCAGTGGCTGGGTCCTTTATGGCTATGCCAGCGACCTATTGTTCATATAGATAAGTCATCCTCCCTTAGCGGCTATCCGCATGCGAGTAATTGCATCGCATCGAGAATAACTGAGCACTCAAAATATGATCCCGTTCATGACTCTCGTATTTGCATATGCCATTGCCTTGGTTTTCATTATGAATGCTCGTGCTTGAATTAACAATGTTTGCCTTGGACAGGGAAGGACAAATGGTAAGTTGGTAAGTCTTGCCGTGTTTCCTCTTATATATCGCACGGCGCACTGCCATACGAATTAGGCTATTTAACCTTGCCATGAAACTGATCCTAAGGAAACTAGAAAGACAACATAATAGTTGGTGCACGGAACCTATATTACGTATTTGGATTTGTCGAGGGGGCGAGTAGCCTCTCCACCAGTGCATTCAATTTACTGATAACCCACCAGATCGTTTGCAGGGTGCGGAAGAACCTCGTTCGGTGCGGATGCCTCCTTCGTGCGTGCTAAGGCATGGAGTTCACTCTGGAGCCTTGGAGCGCTGCGTCCAGAACTGAAGCACATATACAAGACATAATATTGGAACATTGCCTGAACATCGCCTGTACAATTATTCCACAATTATAGCCATTTGGCACACTTTTACTGTTTCAGAGAGAGAGGCTTGAGCGACTTGTAATCTCGGCTATACGCCGACTGTAACACTTATTTATATCAATAAAGAGTTGCTTTACTTCAACTTGTGTTATTTAATGCTTCCGCTATTGTCGACTCAGTGAACTTGTTACCAAATTGCCTATGCGTTTATAATTCCGCTGCACTCGGACAATCTGTGCGACTCTGTGGTTTAGAACTCTTACCGCCAGCCAATGAACCACGGCCTTGTACGGGCGTGGATCACGCTTGTGCGGCATCTCGCCCGGATGGGTCAAAGCGATCGTTCTGCGGGAGTGCTGGCGCGATAATTCTCGCCTAGCGGGAACGACCGATTTAGCCTGCGGGAGATCGGGGCGTGACAGATTGGTATTAGAGCCTGACTTATACGCCTTTGGACTTCATTTCGATTATCTCAGTTTTGAAAGCTCGTTCGTGGGTTATGTGCACACTCTCTCTCAATGTCCCAAACAGAATGTTCCAACAATGAGTCTAAATACTTTCAAAAAGCGCATTAGAATAATGTGATTGCTTGTATAAAATTATGATGCTATGGCCTTTGTGCCGACCTGTGCAGACCCTTGTGATTTTACCAAGTAGATTGTCCAATTTTACTATCTCTAAGTTTGGTTGAATGCATCTGTTCGAGGGACGCCTTGAACTTGTGCAAGATCCAAGACTCAAGAAGATGTGAAACTCGAGTGCTAAGACTTCGCTATCACCGAGTTGGTGAAATACATGTGTTTGAGGGGCACTTCGAGTATGTGTACGATCCAGACTCGTGATATGCTGATCTCGAATGTTAGTGCAAGTGAATATCCAAATGAACAAGTACAACGAGTTGTATAGGTTTGCCTAGTCCTCAGGAAGTCTCGAGGACGTGACTTTTTCTGAGTTGGTATGATGTAACACCCTGTTCCGCCCAAGCGGACTGCCAATTCAAACGGCAAAAGTGCAATGTCCTGACCCACTTTGCTCAGGTGAGAATACTCGTTTGAGCCAAAGGATATCCAGACTTGTCCCTACAGGATTTCGGCTTAGGCTTTCAGAGGCTCGCTTGACGTATCGCTCAACCGAGGCGAATCATAGCTAAGGTGGGTGGCTACGGTGAACTTGTCTTTGCTTAGCCAGCGCACATAAAATATGGAACGATACATGCTAGTCTCTAGGTGAATCACCCCCTGTAGGCTAATAAGAATTCCAGTCGCGAATATAGAAGTTCCACTAGAACAAAGATGTCCTTTTTTCCAGACTCAGGACATGGGATTACGGATGTCATCCTAAGGATATAAGATAATCTGGATGTCAACTGGGCATGCTCAATCATAAGATCTCTAATGATTGGTCACACACTTTGGGTATCAGGGTCGATACTCCTCAGGTGTAACATGAACATAAAGAAGCCTAATCCAAGGGAAACATCAGATAGTTGGTGTACTTGAGCATCATCAGGTGAATGATTCAAGTTGCGAATACCACCAGGCCTGATATAGCTTTCGCTGTAGGGATGTTGAGTCAGTTCACGAGAAGTATGTGTGTTATTGAACACTAAAAACTGTGAAGAGAGTCGTCAGAATTCTTAGGTGGACTCAGTTCTATATCCTGCACTATAACAGTTATCCAGTTATGATGGAAGGCTTCGATGATGCCAGTTGGTGCTCAGGAAAGAAGAGTGAAAGATCCACAGGAGGACGTGACTTCTCCAGGAGTGGTGCTGTCATATCGTGAAAGTCGAAGAAGGATTCTTTACTCTAAGAGTTCTATGCACTATCGTCTGCAGCATATAAAGTAGAATAACTCTGAAACCGCTCAGATTATCTTCCTATGGTTAGTACACATATTCGGGTGATACCAAAATACTGTGAAAACCAGGAAGCTGCAGCAGTGGCATTTATTCATCCTTTGGATGCGCACGGTCTCTTCTGGCTGGACTCCCTCCTGTGGATGCGCTCCATGCATCGAGCAGCTACAAGGACGTCCGTATAAGAAGTAGGTGCAACTGCGCCAATCTGTCTCTGTAGTTCAAAGCTCAGTCCGACAAAGAATTTCTTCGTCTTCTCTTCTTTTGTCGGGATCAGTGTAGGGTCGAACAGTTGAATCAAGCATGATGAAAGTCAAGGAATTAAGTTCGAGTTTGATATAGAGGTCAAGGACGTGTCAATATGTGGATGAGATCCTATAAATTTATTCTTATCCTAATTGCAGGCTTGTTCGCTCCCTTAGTTAAAACCAAAGCAATATATTCGTAGACCTGCATGGGACGCCACAAAAACTATTTCCCGCCCCAGTCCCAAAATACCAAGGGACTAGTCACGTGGCAATTGCTAGCAACACAACTCTAATGGAAAAACCCAATTTAATGGACCCGTTAGAGTGCACTTAAGCTATAATACATATAAAATGGTCTAAAAATATCTATCATAGTTTATATATCTAATCTCATCCACAATAAGCATCAAAATCACAAAAAGACAAGTCCAATCACAATAATATAAAATAATCTATCCAACCAAAACAATATAAATAATGTCATGGAGAACAACCTGTCATCAAAATGGAAAGAAAAATAACTCCAAGTACAATATCCAGAAGTCACTAAAAGATCAAATATCTAAGAACACTAAGCATAATAAATGAATGGTGAGAATACTATGTACTCAAGAGAAGTCCTCCGGAACAACCTCGTCCTCTGCAACCTGTACATCTCCAATAGTAGTACCTGACCCATAAACCTCAGGATAGCTCTCCTTGTATATACCTGAGGACATAATCCAGATCTAGGTCCTCAGGGGACATAGCAATGTACAATAAACACTCAAGCCAAATGAAATACAGCAAGTAAATATAGATAGATCCTCAGGGCAAGCTATATAACCAGCTAAATAAAATGCAAATGAGTGCATCACTAGTACTCAGGCTGAGACCACTACAGGCTCTGTGTCGGGGATCCCATAGCAGCAAGTGGTATCATGACTCCAGTATATGTGACAAAGATCTGAGACAGAGTCTAAGGCACCTCCAGTAGTATATATATAAATAATCATCCTGTAGCCTGTGTGTCTCTCCCTACCCAATGTAATCTCGTATATCATGTCCACGATGTCTCATGTCCATAACACGCAATATCATGACCTCTAGCTAGTACAACGAGTCATAATAATATCCATGTAATATGCAAGTCTTATGTCACAAATCCTGTAAGCCTATAAAGATTCACCATAAATAACTTAGGAAAGGTTATGTCACATAAAATAATGTCAATTGTCCTACGGTATGGCGTACTTGGTAAAGCAAGCACGTAAAAATAGGATCGTGGAATCAACTTCTCTAAGTGACGTTGCACGACTCCGCGTACGGCGTCGACACCCGAATCTTATTCGGACGCTAAGCAACGTCTCACGGTCCTAGGATGAACATGTACAACATAGAATAAATATATAAACAAAAAGAAACACAAGCAGATAATATAATAGGATCTCTACAGGTTTGGCAAGGTACACTTGCATGGGTTATGAACTCCGTCAACTTCTCCTAGGAAAGTAGAATCTGCACGTACACCTCCAGATATTGAAACAAACATCTCCATTATTCTCAGAATACTTAAAATATCTAGGATTGACTACCCATAAGTCCAATTTGGACACAGGGGCAAAATTGACAGTTTTGGGTCAGAGCGGTGTCCACATGTGGCCCACTTTGCACCAAAAAATGTGCTAGAGTTAAAGTTCTCTAAATTTATTAAACTTAGTGTCTACGAGTGTAGAATGATGATAAGAATCCAACAGAATTTTCAGAACTGGATTTTGATGAGCCGGTCACGAAATCACCCGTTAAGTAGAACCGTGGGGCCCACGAAATGACGTTTCGTTAATGTTCTCAGAATCGAACCAAAATTAGGTCACTGGACCAGCATAATACTATGAATCCAATGGCATAATTTTCGTTATGAATCGACGAGTACACATAAAGTTATGGCGAGTGACAGAATATGTCGATACGGTACTCTTCGACGGATACGCGTTGATTCCGGTGTGCACGCACATCCAAATCAAGTTCCACGAAAGCCCACACTTAAAAATATTTAATCCAGAAGAACATTTATCATAATTTTTTTAAAAATTACAAAAAAATTCCCAAAAAATTATATTTATGTTTCTGATTTTTTTGGGTGTTTATAATCTACCCTCCTTAAAAGAATTGCGTTCTCGCAATTAAGAAAACAAAACATAACCGTTCAGAAGAGATGACGCGGTTGTAAAATATGTTTGTAGTATGACACAAGGGATAAATAATCATGAACAAGAAGAAATTGAGAGGAAGGGGAAGGGATTTGTTCAAGCAGAACACGTAGGGAAGGAATAAAAATATTTCTCTAGGCAATGAGAGATAAGTAATTCAAGAGTAAAAAAATTTGGTTAGAGCAAGGATCAACTACAGCTAATAAAAACTTGGGTATCATGTACTAACAAGTTCATGCTAGCATAATACTAGGCTTAGTCTAGGGTAATGAACTAACAGGCACGTGCTAAAGCATTACTAGGAATAGATAGCTATGATAAAACTTAAATCTTACTCGCATTCGCTATTCCACGAGTCTGTGCATCCTCCACTGTTATCGCAAAAACTTGTCCACGTCCTTGCAGTGGTGCCCTCTGCTGTTGCTGGGCCTGTTGGAAGAGTGCTGCTCGTGGTGCCAAGGGTGGCCTCGACTGATATCCTCTTGGTGCTGGTAAAGCTTGTCAGTTTACTATCGGTGCTCCTCCTCGATGCTTCGTGTAATCTCTGGCTGAATATTGGCTGGATCCGCAAATCAAGCACAGTCCCAACTTGCATCTGCACTCCCTCTCAATATGGCCTACCTTTCCACAGTAGTAACAAGTAGGAAGGGATGAGGCTCTTGGTGCTGCCCTCTGTGGTGCATTCCTCTGGGGTCGCTTTGCAGACTCCCCGTATAATGCTCTGGTTGGTGCTGGTATGAATAACTGTTTCAGGCTGGACTCTCTCCTGGTGACGCGCTCCGTGCATCGGGCTGCAGTAAGGACGTCCGTGTATGAAGTAGTTACAATGGAGCTGATTAATTTCTGTAGCTCAGAGCTAAGTCCGTCAAAGAACTTCTCCGCTTGGCTTTGCTGGGCCTCTTGATGAAACTGTTGTTGGGCTTTCATCATTGTGTAGAATATTTGAAACATCTGCTGTCCGTCCATAGGCTGTCCTGGTAAAAAGATAGGCATCGGTAGAGTAAACTAGGTTAGAGGTGGAATATCTTCTTGCCGAAATCTTGAGGTGTGCTGATATGCTTAATTACTTTATTGTGCTGATTGACCTCCACCCACTGGTGTTACTTCATCGTCGTAGGTGACAACTACAACTTGTGGTGTTCCTGTGGGAGTCTCGTTGCTTGCTTGTGAATCTATTACTCTATATTCAAAATAAACTATAAGAGGAGCACAGAGGAATCAAGGCAGGATGCAAGTTAAGAAATTAATTTGAATTCGATATAGAGATCTAGAACGATTCAATCAAGTGGATGAGATCCTATAACTTATCATATCCTTATCATATGCTTGCTCGATTCCTTAGTTGAAACCGAAGCAATATAGTCGTTGACCATAGTCGTTGACCTTAATGCTCAGACCTTAGTCGAGGACCATAGTCGACGACCTGCATGGGCCACCATAAAAACCATGTCCTGCCCCAGTCCCAAAATACTAAGGGACTAGACACGTGGCAATGGCCAGCAGCACCCTCCAATGGGCAAACCCAATTTAATGGACATATTAGAGTGTACTTAAGCTATAAAATAACAATAAAGGTCTACGATACATGTCACTGTCTAAATCTAATCTCATCCACAGAAGATAAACACAATCAATATCAGAATAATCAAAATAAAATATAAATCAACAAGTCTCAATAAAATATCTCGGTGAACAACCCGATAATGAGTTTAATACAGAAATCCACGAGACATGAAATAGAGTATCAAGAATAGAAATGACTGAGTATATAAAGCAAATACTAGAAAAAATCTTCTGGCATCACCTCGTCCTCTGGTACTGGTACTGCTCCAATGTCTGCTCCTGTCCCGTATATCTCGGGGTAGATCTCCTCTGCTAAACCTGGGGACATAATTCGGATCCAGGTCCTCAGGGGATATAACAAGGTACAAGAATAACTCAAGCCAAATAAATGCAATATAATATATCAGCAGGAAAAACTATGTAACAAGCTATGTGATATGCAAATGAGAGCATTAATCATACTCAGGCTGAAACTACTATAGGCTCTGTGTCGGGGAAACCCATAGCAGCATTTATTTTCGAAAGGCCAGTACATGTGCCAAAGCTCTGGTCAGAGTCTAAGGCACCTCCAGAATAACTATATATATATAATATAATTAGCTATTAATATGGTAATACTCTTCCCACCCAATGTAACCTCACGTCTCATATCCATAACACGCAAGATCATGACCTCTAGCTAATACAGCGAGTCATAATGATAGATATGCATATATAAGATCTATGTCACAATTACTGTAATCCTATACAGAATCACCATGAATAACTCAGGAAGATTTTGTCTCATGAATAGTTTTAAGTGTCATACAGTATGACGTACTTGATAAAGCAAGCACGAAAAATATATAGAATCGCAAAATTAACTCTCTAGGTGATGTTACACGACTCCGCGTATGGCGTCGACATCCGAATATTATTCGGACGCTAAGCAATGTCACACAGTTCTAGGTTAAGCAGATACATTATAAACATAAATCAAGAGAATAAGATAAAGCAAGTACTGCAAGATTGGCAAGGTACACTTTCCTGGGGTTTAAATTCCTCCAATTGGTCTAGTAACATTGAGATCTTTAGGTACTCCTCCGAATGCTGAAATAAACATTACTATCACTCTCAGAAGATATGAAATAGCTAGGATTGCCTATCCATAAATCTAATTTGGACACAGGGGCAAAATTGACAGTTTCTGGTTAAAGCGGGGTCCACATGTGGCCCACTTCGTACCGAAAAATGTGCCAGAGATAAAGTTCTCCAAATTTGTCAAACTTAGTGTCTACAAGTCCAGAACGACGATACGAACCCGATGGAATGTCCAGAACTGGATTCCGATGAGCCGATCACAAAATTGCCCGTCAAGTGGAGCCGTGGGGCCCACGATACGGGATTTCGTCAACATTCTCAGAATCGAACCAAACTTGGATCACAGGACCAGCATAACGTTACGAATTCGATGGCACAAAATTTATTACGAAACGACAAGCATACATGAAGTAACAATGAGTTTCGGAACAGGCCCGATACAGGACTATTTCGACGGATATGCGTTGATTCCGGTGTGCACGCACATCCAAATCAACTTTCGCGAAATCTCACACGTCCGCATTGACGATACGCACCTTTCGGTAAAATTTGCACACGATGAAGTTGACTCGTTTAGCGAGACGCACACAGTTTCGGGAGAATTCAGGTGTCAAAAACCAAGATTTTGGACAATTTCACCCGTGAATAAAACACAAATTATAGCACAATAAAATAAACTAATTACAGGGTTTGTAAGTTGGTTATATTATCTAATTTACTGTTTAGGTGAATTTTGAAAACATTAACCAGGTTGGGATTAAATCGGCCATGAACTTGTGAGTTCGGTACAATTTTTGAAGTCCAAAATTAGGATATATTTTTCTGTTTTTGCATCGTGGTTTGCGATCGACACAGGACACGATATCCCAGTCTAATAGCACGGGTTTCGAGAGGGTTACACAGTAAACGTGTCGCAGCAGTCCGTTCGAAAAACGATACGACAAGGAGAGAGAAAGACTCACCGAAAAAAGGTCAGAAATGTCTGTATAGTGCGTACACGGGGCGACGCGACACGGCGACTGCGGGGTGGCGATGCTCCTTGACGGTGGGTTGCTGCGGTGGCGGGTCGTCGGCGTGCTTCTCGTCGGGTCACGGCGGAGGGGAGCTCGGGGTCAGCCGGAGATTGTCGTCGGTAGCAGCGGGGTCGGCAGTGGAGAGGTGGTGGAGGCGGTGATGAAGTGGTGGTAGCAGCGGTGGGGATGAGGGTTTTTGTAGGGAGGAGGGCGGCAGTTGCAGGGAGGGGGAAGGTCATCCGGTCGATGAGGAGGCGAAGGGAAGGGTCGGGGAGAACGGCTTGTCGTCGGGGACGGGTTGGCGGCGAAGTCGGCGGGGGAGACGGCCAAGGGGAAGTCGGAGAGTTGGGAAAATATGGGGGTTACTGTAGCAGGGTTTAACGGGTCAGGTTGTGGGTTCGGGTCAGCGGGTCGGGTTCAGATCCGACCCGCTAGGGTTGGGTTGGTTGGTTTATTTAGGTTGGTCTAGTTCGGTTCAGGATGGTTTAAACCGGTTTATTCTGGTTTATTTAAAAACTATGTTTTTAGGACTTTAAAAATAGTTTGGGTCCAATAAATTCCAAAAAATTACACTATGTCTAATTATTTCTTTTACACTCAAAAATATTATTTTTATTATATTTTAATATTTAATTTAATACTTAAAAATATTTAATCTAGAAGAATATTTATTATAATATTTTAAAAATTACAGAAAAATTCCTAAAATATCATATTTATGTTTTTGAAAAATTTTGGGTGTTTACACTGTGCCTTCCAGAAAATACTGTACATGCGGCACAAACGGCTTCTTTCGACGTTTGGCGGCATTGTCTTCCTTGTGCAGTACATCATGACCGATGGCGGAGGCGGCACTTGCGGTTCTAACACCTAGAATTTGGAGGATCTGGTCGGTTAGCACATATGCGGCCTGGAGTTTTCTCAGGCCACATATGTGTTATTTTCCTCTATATATATAGAGGACCTTTTCTTTTGTTTGAAGATAGACAAAAACTGATAAAAAAAACCCGAGAACACCATATCACATATGCGGCCCAGAGTGCTCCCCTCCCATATGGTGTTTCCGAGTGTTTTCGAAGGTGGCTATGAGCGTTCCATAAATTCATTTGTGAACTTGCTGGTTCCTGGGTACATATGTCTGTACGTTGAATCTTGTTTTGAGCAATGGTGGTTTTGACCACCCTAGCAAGAAGATTTTCTTCAATTTTTATTTTTTGCTTCTTTCTTTCTTTCTCATTGTAGCGTCTATGAACATAAAGAGAAGAATATTTTACTTGTTGCTTGTTGTAATCTTTATTTTCTTCGGAGTTTGTTTATAACCTATTTTGGTTCGTGCTTCGTTGGGATCGAGAATATCAGATGAGAAACTCTTGTGCGAATCTCTGATCTCGACAAAAACTTGGGTTCCTGAAGAGAGCAGACTTTAGGGTCTCGCTAGTAGCTCTGCACATGGCCCATGTTCTACCATCTTTGATACGCAAGGGTCTAAAATTTACTACGCAAGGGTCTAACATTTACTTGGATATGCCGAGCATGCACATCAATTGTGAACACTTAGAGCATTCGAAAAATATCAAAGTTAGCAAGGAAACCGTACATGATTACGATACAGACAAGTAATTTGGTCATATGACCGATAGTGAATTTGATTCTAGATGTTCCCTATTTTCTTAGAGCACTATATTTTATTTTAGGGAATTTACCCAAAATTGGGCACCGATAATGAAAATTTGAGATTCCATATATTGTCTAATCCCTACGAAACAAAATGTTAGCTATTCAAAGAAGGTTATATGCATTAAAATATTAAATTAAACTAGTGTAACCTATCTTTATGTTGAATTCTATGGAAATTGGCAAAAATTAATGAGTCGTCTAATTTTAGGCCTGTCACTATTCTAGAATTTACTTAAATCAATTTTAGCTTGAATGGATCTTCAATTGAATTTCTGAACGGTCATTCTAGGCTTGTTCGAGGAGTGCACATTGAGCTCTAGAATGGATTTAGCCTAATCGACTGAAAATCCAAACTTATGGACCCGATACGGGATGCATGTCTACTTAACTCAAATATGGCTGGCTATCGTACTAGATTGTGCACACTTGAAAATCCTAAATTTCAAGATCGAATCATAGCTTCGATCAACCTACATACATAATATAGTCAAAAGGCTTTTTTTGTTAGTTTGGACATGGTCTACAGTCAAAATTAGGTGTACACGATTTCGCGGTACACTCGTTCCTCGCTTTGAACTATTAGATATCAACTAACACAAGTTTTGTACATACCGGCTGGTCGTGAAGTAAAATGGCCTCAAACAACGACACTTTGGGACCCAATTTTGTACTGGGCATGTTCGAAATTCGTATTGGAGCTTGTTTGGGGTGTCTGTCCGTGAGTCCAAATAACACCAAATGAACTATCAAATGGACGCGGTCCATTTCCAGAAAGATGTGTCGCTTACCAAGATAATTCGTTAAGTTTCCAAAAAAATGTGTTTTATGGTTACATACGATACGACTATTCGGAGGAGTATTATACGTGTTTTATGTGAATTGAACTAAATCTAACAAGTATTTATAATTAATTGAACATGACAAATATATGCCCTGAGTATTCATAATCATTTTTTTAGCATATATGCATTAAAACATGGAATCTATGATTTAATTCAAGATGGAAGTATATATATATATATATATATATATATATATATATATATATATATATATATATATATATATATATATATATTCTACTACGTCATAATATACAAGCATAATCATGCACAAATCTTTAAAAAAATCTAGACTTACCATTTCAAAATTTTAGGGTAGGATAGAATAAAAATGTATTAAAAGTGCAGAATCTGAAGAAACATTCATAAAATTGGAATTAAAATGGAATAGATCGGTAAGAATTAGAGTGATCACCAAAAATGACGTCTTCTCGATCCTTGCTTCTTCTTCCCCTTTTCTTCCTCTTATTTTTATTTTCCTCTTCTTCTCCTTCTTTCCTTTCTCTTTATTCCACTCTCCCTCTTACTTGTCCTCCACTCCTCTCCTTCTCGGTCGGTCGGTCGTCTTCCCACCACCGATTATCACGGATGGTCACAACCGTCGGGTGGTTGTTGGGGGGTTGGTTGACAAACCCCCTCCACCTCCTCCACTTCTTTCTTTCTTTATCCTTTCTTTGTCACGACAAGTGAACTGGGATGACTTGGGTGAGTCACATGACTCATATAGAGAGTGGCTCTGCTCATGAAACCTCATGACAAAAGTTTTTTTAATAGAGATTTAATCACTAGTGCAGAACATTACAGAAAGAAATATCTTGAAGGATATGTTTTGAAATACAAATTGGAATTTCTTCATGAAAGATCACCAAATCAGGCTGGCTATGAAGCATTGTGTTAGAAGTGAGCATATGAGCAGTTTCATTAGCGTGTCTAGGGGAAAAGGAGAAGGAGATATCTCTCTCTGATGTCATGCCCCGATTTTGTAGAATCGATAGTCGTTCCCCGGTCGTGACGCCGTGCGGGCCTAGGTTGCACACCGCACAAGGCTAAGGTATTTTGCATAATGAGCACATATTCAGAGTACGCAGATAGTTGAAACTCAAAGTTGAAACATAAAAAAGTTCTCTTTATTGATAATGAACATCTATTTACAAACTCTTGAACGAGTCAGAAGGTTGCCGTACGGGCTTACAAAAGTTGACACAAAATGATATAGCTGTCATGTACATTACATTATTTACTAAAACTTCAAAATAAGGGATCTCCAGGCGGGACAATGGCTTTTCCCCTTAGCTGCATAAGTTAAGTTGCTAGCTCCTGGGTCTTCAAAAATGCTTCAAAATATGTAACGATCAGGGCGTGCCGACAGTTGGACTGGATTGGGGAGTGACTTCAGCTCCTCGCAGGATCTTCTTGGTGCGGGGAACCTATTTCAACGAGGGTTAGTACATCGAAACGTACTGGTGAAGGCGAGTGTCACGCCCAAGTCCCAAAAATACGTAGGACTAGGACACGTAATTATGCCAGCCGCATGGATATGTCAACTCCAATATATGGAAACCAAAACCCATACGTACGCTGTAATATGAATATCAAATCGAAAAGTGGTATAAATCTATCACAAGTCACAGGGTATAATCTAAATCTCATCCACGAAAATCAATATAAATAAATAACCAATATCTATGAAACTAGATCTCGATATAAGTATCTAAAGATGATAGTTGGATGGAAATAAATCCACTACCAACTCGAATGTAAAATAAACACAACCACCACAATATAAGAATACCAGCTAACAATCATGGCTCGAAGAGAAGACCTCCTCGAAACATAAGTAACCAGTCCGGATCTGCGCTCCTTGCGAATACTCATAAACAGCAACACCTGGAAGGGCCAGGTTCTCAGAGGGACGTAACAAGATACATAAAAGCATGTCAATAAAGTACTGAAATAAATATCCAATGGGTCGCCTAACCGTCTAAGTGAATGCAGTTTGAGAACAACTTTCTAACAAGTGGGCTATCTGGCTAAAGATGGGATTGGCATGACTCTCTCGGAGAATCAGGGGTCTCAAAGCATGTCATCTTTTGAACGGCTGAGGCCGCCTGTAATAAATGGGGTCATCACCGCCCGTATCTCTAGCGGAGCTTCCGGATTACAGAAGGAAAAAGTGCAAAGGAGCACAAATGCCTTACTTGTTGTTCTCCCCACCCCATGCTCTAAGCATGTCACATCCGTGACACGATTTGGCTCATAGCCTATCTTTAGTAAAATAGCCCAACCCTGCAACAAAACAAGGACAAGGATTGCACCACCGTACTACAATAGGCTATGTCCATGGACCACTAATAACTGCTAAGTCCTCTAGCATACAAAGTTTCTATCAGCAGTTATCCCTAACGCACGTCCCACACGTACCGATGATCAGTCAATACGTACGTCCGTGATCTATATGAGACTCATAACTCATGTAAAAATGTGTCACAGTTGAATGAAACCTAATGATGCTTAATGATAATGGGACGGTCTCATAAACAAGGTCAATGCATATACATAATAAAAACAATCACGACGACACCGTCGTTGTATCCAAGTTTCCTTGGACGCGCATTTTATGTAGCAGTTAAAATATATGAACTAAAGACAGAAAATAAACATGCATGCAACATATGGAATATGAATAACAGTACAATGGCAAGGTATACTTGCCTGGCAAGAAGCTGCAAAATGTAACGTCCAGATGTCAAACACCAAGAGTCAGAAACTATGGCCTCAAAACAAACGTTTCTGGATGCTGAAATAAACATCACCAAAATTTCCAGAATAAGCAAAATAGCTAGAAAATACTACCCTTTTGCCCAATTTGGACACAGAAGCAAAACAGTAATTTCGGGTCAAAGTGGGGTCCACCGGTGGCCCACTTTGCACCGAAAAGTGTGCCAGGGGTAAAGGTCTCTAAATGGGACAAATTATAGGTCAAACAAACCCTAAATGTCAGAAAAAAACTCAACGGTATGTCCAAATATGGATTTTGGTGAGCCGAACACAATTTTGCCCAAAAAGTCAACCATGGGGCCCGCCAATAGACGATATGGTCAACTGTCTCAGAATTACGTAAAAATTGGGTCACAGGACCGGCGTGATACCACGAGTCCAGTGGTATAAGTTTCGTCGTATTCTGATGAGCGTGCACTAAATGCGCAGGGCTTTTGCAAAAGTTGCGATACAGGAGTTTTCTGCGGATACGGGCTGATACCGACGCGCACACGCGTCCAAATCAGATTTTGCGAAATCCCACATGTTCGGGTATACTGCGCGCACCTTTTGGTACACTTGGTACACGACCGGGCGGTCCCGCTTGGCGGAGCGCGCTCCGTATCATAATTTTTGGAAATTGTCAAAAAGTATATTTTTAGGTTTTTCTATCTGATTTAATTCTACACACAGCAATTAATAAATTAATATAAATTACAGAAATTAAACTAGGTTAGGTGGTCTTCATATACCAAAAAGAAAAATCGGATTCGGATATCTGTGGTGGAAGATACGAATCCGAGAACATAGGTAGTTACCGCAGTTTTCTGCGATACTCAACAATTGTCATTTTCTGTCAACTTGGGCGATGTTTTCGTCTATGTTTACGCGCTGAACAAGGTAAACTAATGTATAGGATTTAGAGAGGAATAGGGGTGAACGTACTGGTGAAGACGAGGTCAAGTTTGGTCGAGCGAGGTGGCGGAAAACAGCGTGGGAACATGGCTTCGTTGCTGTGATTTCCTGCTGTCGCGAGTGACGCGCGGCCGTGCGACGTGTCTGCGGCTATGGCCGGCGATGGCGTGGCCTCCGGCGGTGACCTGGCTGGTGGCGGCGGTCGCGGTCACGAAGAAGGAGGATTAGGGTTAGGGTTTGGTCGATGAGAAGTTATATATACATAGAAGAGAGATAGAGATCATGAGAGAGGGGCCGCGGTGGGAGTATATACGCGCGAGGGGGGGTGGCTAGGTTTTTTTGCTGCTGCTGCTGCTGGGTCTGTTTATATTTGTTGATAACGGGCCGGGTCTACTAAAGGGGTTTTGGGTATTAAAGCGGGTTTCGGGTTTAATACCCATTAGGATTTATTAATCTTTTCTTTTTCCTTTTTCTTTCTTTCTTAATCTTTTTCATTTCATTTCATTTAAATTCTAATTCTTTTCATTTCTTTTTCTTTCTTTCTTTTTCTTTTCTAATAAATTATATATATATATATATATATATATATACATAGAAAATTCTAAAAATTATATTTGTGCATACTATTAAGCTAGCAACTGTCCAAAGGGTCTCCTACATGGAATAAATTAAGAAAAATTTATAATGGCTCCATAAATCTTTCAAATGCACAAACACTTAAAATAAAAATTAAATAAAATATATTTCTTCTATTTAGCTCATAATTACTATAATTAAATTAAATAATTAATTAACAAGTAAATACGGTTTTATTTTATTTTATTTTATTTTTTTAGGATTAGGGGTTTTACATTCTACCCAACTTATAAAATTTCGTCCTCGAAATTAAAACTAAGTCTAATTGTCATAGGGATATTTGGGGGGCTATAATTTATATTGTTTAAAATGCAAGACTAGGTTTAAATGAGTGGGCGATGTTGTGCGTTGCACATTCCAAAGATCATGGAAAAAATCTACATGAACGAAAAATAGGTTTTTTTATGTGTCATGTCCATTAGTGTGGATACCTCAATGCACCTTTTGCATATATATGCCTAACAATTAGAAAATTGCACGAGATGGAAATTGGATTAAATTAATTAAAATTAATGCGCAAGGTGTTCTTGAATTAATTAGAAGTATATGGGGATAAAATTAGGTGGGACACAAGTGTCATGGGCATAGAGGGCTCAGGATAGGATATTGTCATAGATTGGGTTGTATGAAACGGGTCAAGATTGTGTCTCCAATTTTGATTGGAACGCACAAGGATACAAAGTTAGATTTATTTAGGATTAAATAATAACGTTCTCGAAGAATATTGTGCGACTAAAATATAACACAAGAGAGCATATTTATAAGTTACATAAAGCTCAAAATAGAAGGCGGGCATGTCTAGGGCAAAAGTATAAAATTTGTAGGAAGACAATGGCTAGTGAGGTGCTCCAATTATCGAAGCAACGGTATAAAACCCCTATCCTAGAAATCGTATATACCCTTTTAATTATTAATTATTAATTTAGTTATAGTAATTAGTGGCTAATTAGGAGAAATAGATTTTTAATAATTTTTATTTTAGGTGTTGGGGCACTTAGAGGATTTATGGGACCATTATGATTTTTTTGGAATTTATTTCATGTAGGAGACCCCTTGAGCAGTTGCTAGCTTAACGGTTGTCACGATCCGCACCCGAAAAATCGGGCATGAGTCGTGGGTACGTCCAGCCTACGCCGCAGCATCGGCGGTAGAACGCTGTCTAGGTCAACTATCTAGATAATAATCTCACACAAAAATCGGGCATGACCTCTCCAAAAGGAGGGCAACCACACAATCAAAATATAAACCTGTCAAGATCTCAACTCCAAACGGAGGAGCAAATATCATAATGATAATCACAATATACTCAATCACGAATCTAAGCACGATAAGATAACACAGAGATCTAACAACTATAAAGTCTAACCAACAACGACTACTACAACAACCACAACATCAAATAATAATAATACAACATCCAAAAATAATATACAAACAAGGTCTCAATCCAAATCGGAGACAAATCCGGTGCTAAAAGCTAATAAAATCAACAACAAGGTCCCAGTGATCCCGGCTACCAACCCAGAAATCACCCCTAAACTAGAGGGTCCCTGTCTGCACCATCGACAGGCTCAGGTCCATAGAACGTCGGACACCAATCCTCCGGATACTCTGGAAAAAATATGTCCAGTCAGGACTGGAGCAAGTACATCTCTGACAGCAGTTCCATTTAAATGATAAAAACTATAAAACAGTTATAGCAAGTAGCAAGAAGAATGAAGCAAGTATGAAACAAAAAATATATAAGTCACTGGTGCATAAAGGTAAAGATGCAGGAATATCAGAAACAAGATAGTAACTGTAAGATACAAGAATCTAAGCTAAGATCAAGTCCGTGCATATGAACGTGTAGTGAGTCCAGCATGAAAAATATGTAGTGAGTCAAGTCCAGAAACATGTAAGTGAGACAAGTCAAGAAATGCATGAGAGTCCAGACTATAAAGAATGAACTCTGTGTCTTTGAAATACTTGTTTAGACATGTAAACGGCTAGGGGTAAGTACGGCTCACCGCGCACTGGGGGCGCGGCTGCAATCATTCCAGATTAGACCAGAGGGAGTGATTCCTGATGATGCCAGATAGGAATGTTTACATGTCTACTCGAGTATTTTCCCGCCCCGACTAATACAAGTGGATCCAAGACCCGACACGCAAATCAAGATGAGTCCAGCCTGAACATGAATGATGCCTGTAGGTGATGCCTGTAGGTGATGCCAGTAGTGATTCCAGAATAGAGGCCAGAAACATGAAATGTACGTGTCGCAAGTAAATGAATCCAGAAATATCAATCAGTGACCCGTGTTGTGCCAGAATAATCAGATGATACTATACTAGAAGCTGAATCATAATAATCATCAAATAATGAAAACTATCAGAGAATGTACTCGCCTGACGTCCTGAGCAACTGGCGATCCGAACCGGTGTCGAAAGGACCTAATGCGAAAAGCAAGGTTAAACAGGATTCTAATGAGTTAAACAGATATAAAATAACTAAAAATAGGCTTCTAGGGTCGTTCTAGGTCAAACGGATCAAATCGGTGAAATCTGGGTCAAAAAGTCAACTCTGGGTCCAAAAAGTCAACTTTGGGTCAAAACTAGGTCAAAAGTTGACTTTGGCAGTCAACCGAGTCAACTACGGTCAAGTCTGGGTCAAACTAGGGTGCTCCTGAAATTCTAGGTCAAACCGAGGTCATTAAGCTACTAAACTCACAAACTCGCCTAATCGAGATACCGGGATACCCTCGGTATCCGATACCTCGCCCTAGGCCACGTACCCCGCCTAAACCCGCTAAAACCTATGCTAGCACGCGTAAATATATACACATAAGCATATAAAAATTACTCAAATACTATTCCTACGCTATTGCTCAAAAATCCCGCTCGAAACCCAATACCTTGGTTATCTTAAGGTATTGAGATACCTCGGTATCTCAAGGTATTGAGATACCGCTCTAAACTCAGCCCGACTACCCCTCTAGCTAACTTACTATGCATAAACCTATATATCTAGCTATAATCTAGGCTAAAATATAGATATCTAATACATATAGGCATATACCTATATATCTATACCCAATACCTTACCTTACCTTACCTTACCTTACCCTCAAATATATATATCTATACCTAGATATCTAACTATTTATCTAGCTATGTATATATCTATATATATAGATCTATATATCTAGCTATCCCTCTACCTATCCATCTACCTATCTAGTATCAACCTATCTAGTTATCTATCTAACTATCTAACTAGCTATTTATTTATGTATCTAACTATTAAACTATTTACCTATCCATCTAATATCTATATAGCATTGTAAACCCCCTGAATTTTCAAAATTTTAAAAACTGGATTTTTCACAATTTTCTGGAATTTTCTGGGAATTTTTTGTAATTTAAAAACAGGGTTTTAATTATTCAATAATTTTTAAATGATAATAAATGATATTAAAATATTATGAAAATAATATTTTTGGATGTAAAATGAAAAACTGGACTTAGGGCAATTTTTCTGGAATTTATCGGACCCCGGACCTATTTTTAAATGCCTGAAAACTATTTATTTAATTATTTAATTATTTATTTTACTGATTATTAATATTATTATTATTATTATTTTTATTATAATAAAACCTAGCCCAGCCCGTTGGGCCGGCCCAGCCCGGCCCAACAGACCCGAGCCCAACCCCTAGCGGGTCGGGTCGGACCCGCACCCGAACCTGCCCGCTCGCCCGCAACCCGCCACGACCTCTCCCTCTCTCCCCGACTTTCCCGCCGCCTCCGCCGCCTCCATCCGCTCCGGCCGGGCCTCACCCCCACGACCACCCCTCTCCCCGCCCGTCTCGGCCACGACAACCCCCCCGGCCACCCTTTAAAACCCCCTCGGCTCTCCTCCCCTCCGCCCCACAGCCACCTATCCCGACCGCCTCCTTCCACCGGCTCCGACCACTCGCCGCCGCCGTCTCCTCCCCCGCAGCACCGTCCCCGACGCCGCCCTCCTCCTCCTTCCCCGATGACACCGCAGCCACAGCAACAGCAGCAGCGGCAGCAGCTCCACCGCCCCAGCCGCGCCGCCGCCGCCGGCGAACCCTCCAGCCACCGCGCTTCCCCGGCCCCCTCCGCCGTTGCCGCAGCCGCCCAGCCGCCGGAGCCCCGCCGCAGAGCACCGGAACCCTAACCCTAACCCTAAATTCATTTCGAATCCGACACGTGTCGGACACGTGTCGGACACGATTCGACCCCGGTTTTCGGGTCCCCTTCAGGTGCGTGTAACTTTTTATTCGTAGCTCCGTTTTCGATTCCGCAAATTGCGTTGCGAAGCCTGTATGACCCTCTCGGTGTCCGGACAAACTGTTCGGGACATCGCGTCCTGTGGTGATCGTACACCGCGATCCAAAAACAGGAAAAAACCCAGACCCTGTTTCACCCCGGAACCGAGTCCGCCTCGCCAAACGGGACGACTTGGCCGAGTGCGGTCTTCACAGATACGTGCGCCTCGTCGATACGGACGTGTGGGATTTCGCAGAAGTCGATTTGGGTGTGTGTGCACACCGGAATCAACGCGTATCCGCGGACATCGCCCCGTATCCGTACTTTCTGGAATTCTCCCTAACTTTGTGTACACATGTCGGATCGAGACGAAACTTGCGCCATCGGACTCGTAGCGATACGCTGGTCCTGTGGATCAAGTTTGGTTCGATTCTGAGAACGTTGACGAAATCGCGTGTCGTGGGCCCCACAGGCCCCGCTCGACGGGCGATTTTGTGATCGGCTCATCGAAATTCAATTCTGAAAGTTCCGTTGGGTTCGTATCAGCGTTTCTGACCTGTTGACACTGAGTTTGGTGAATTTGGAGACCGTTGACCCGGACGCATTTTTCGGTGCAAAGCAGGGCCCACATGTGGACCCCGTTTTGACCCGAAACTGCCGTTTCTGCCCTTGTCTCCAAATTGGACCCAAGGACAGGCGTTTCTAGCTGATTGATATTTTCTGGATCTGATGGTGATGTTTGTTTCAGCAACCGGAGTACCGCCTGCAATTCCCGTCGAAGTCAGAACTACAAACCGAATAGGAACCTCAGGCAAGTGTACCTCGCCAAAACTTGCAGTCTTGCTAAATAATTCCTGGACTTAGTTATACATCAGAGGGAAAGTATACATTGCCAAACCCTGCAGCTGCTATATATATTTTCTTGGTTTAATTTTGCATCAGTAGGAACATAAAGCTTGTCAATCCTCAGATATTCCTGGTTATAGTATTTTACTTGATTTTTGGTAGATTCCCATGTAACTTGTTTAACTGCTTAACCCAGGACACCTGACACTGTTCATGTGACGGAATTGCCTGAGATTTACCTGGTGATTCCGTATAGGTTACATATTCATGTCATTACAGTTTACATGCTTAGATTCTAGCCTGACTCATTGCATTAGTTCCATCTTGCGTGACTTGTACCTGATAAATTCTGGAACTGTGACGTGAGATTACATGGGATGGGGAGAGTATAATCATATCCAGGCTGAATATAATATAATATAATTACTATTATCTGGCGGTGCCTTAGACTCTGATACAGAGCTTTGGTTCCTTACTGGCTCCTCGAGAAAATACTGCTATGGTTTCTTCGGCACTGATCCTGTAGTAGTCAGCCTGAGTATGACTAAAACTCTCACTTGCATATCACTAGCTGGTTTACATATTTACCCTGCTGTTTAGTTTATTGCTGCACTGCATATGTTTTGGCTTGTATTTTCTGTACCTTGTTATGTCCCCTGAGGACCTGGAATGGACTATGTCCCCAGGTGTAGCCGCAGAGATCTACCCCGAGGTGTACGGTACAGGAGCACTCCTTAGAGCAGAACCCGGAACCGAGGACGAGATAGTGGCCGAAGACTTCACCTGAGCACCGGCTTCAGTTATACAGTATTTCCATTTCCAGCATTTTAAATTCCTGTCTTTTCTTAAATGTAACAGACTAATTCTCGGAGTTGTTCCCGAGATAATCTTATTTATTGCTTATTTATTTCCATTTACATTATTTCTGGCATTACTCTGCGTTTATTCTGTGGATGAGATTAGAAATACCTGAGACTTGTAACATATTACTGATAGACTACAGCTTAAGCATGCCCTGATGGATCCATTAAATTGGGTTGTCCATCGGTGCGTGCTGCTGGCCATTGCTCACGTGCTCAGTCCCTCGTCATTTTGGGACTGGGGCGTGACATGGTTTTTGTGGTGGCCCATGCAGGTCTACGACTAAATTGTTCGATTTCAACTTAGGGATCGAACAGGCCTGCAATAAGAATAGGATGGGTTTTTAGGATCTCATCCACTTGCTTGAATCGTTTTTGATATCTGTATCGTATTCGAACTAACTTGAACTTGCATCTTGCCTTGTTTTCTGTGCGCCTCTTATTGGGTATTTTGGATACAGGAAAATGGACCCACAAGAATGCACCGAGACTCCCGTCGGAACGCCACAAGCTACAGGTGTCACCTACGACGACGACGTGACACCAGTCGGAGGAATCCCCACAACTCAACAGAGCCAGCAGGCAGGTCAACCTACCTCCCGATTCCGGCGCGACGACATTCCACCTCCGTCGCAGTTCGTCCCACCAATGCCCGTGTTCCCACTAGGACAGCCGATCGACGGACAGCAAATATTTCAGATGATCTACGCGATGATGCAAGCACAGCAACAAGTCCAACACGAGGCTCGACATCGCGAAACTAATTTCTTGAGGGACAGCATTGTGACTGCACTAGAGCAGGCCAACCTACCAGCTCGACGGCCAACTACAGGCTCAATCACTGACTTCCGCCAACTGAAGCCCCGCACTTTCTCCGGCAAGGAAGAGCCCACAGAAGTTCATGAGTGGCTTACCAACATTCGGCATCAACTTGAAGCAGCTGAACTTCCACGGGAACGCTGGATGACTGCCGTCCGAATGCAATTGACGGATAATGCCCATCACTGGTGGCTATCCGAGGAGATGCGACTCAGACCAGACCGAGTCACCTGGGAGGAGTTCTCCAGACTCTTCCAAGAGATGTACATTCTTGCCATCGCTCGATCAGAACTGCGGGACAAATTCAATCGCCTCACTCAGGACTCCATGACGGTGGAAGAATACAACGCATAATTTATTCGTCTGAGCCGCTTCGCCCCCACCCTGATCCCGACTGAGGAAGAGAAGGCCGAGAAATTCTTCGACGGACTGAACATTGAGCTGCAGAAACTAATTGGGTCCGTCACACCAACATCATACTCGGACGTTCTTGCTGCGGCTCGACGCATAGAGCGCGTCACCAAGAGAGAGACCAGACTAAAGCGGCCGTCTCCATCCGCACCAACCAAAGCAGCACAAGAGGAGTCTGCAAAGCGTCAACAAGTAAGCTCGCCACCAGCAGCAGCACCAAAAGCCTTCTACCTTCCTACCTGTTACCACTGCGGCAAGATAGGCCATGTCGAGAAGGAATATAGACGTAAACTCGGACTATGCTTAGGCTGCGGATCCAGACAGCATGTAGTGAGAGACTGCCCTGAGCATAGAGAAGGAGCACCAAGGGCGAACCAGCAAACTCCACCAGCGCCTCGAGCAGCACCCTACCAGCAAACTCCACCAGCGCCTCGAGCAGCACCCTACCAGCAAGCTCAGCAACAGCAGAGGAATCTACCTCAAGGACGAGAGCAGGCTTACGCGATGACTGTGCAGAAAGCCGATGCGAGTAAGTGATTCGTAGTTATCCGTTTTTTTGTAGTTCGTGCCCGTTGGTTCGTGACCTCAGCCCCAACCTAGTAATTTGCAACTTGTTAATAACAACCTGGTTTTGATAAAAGTTACAGTTTAAACTAGATTTTCCTGGAAAGTGTATAACTTTCGATCTTTAGGGAAACGGTATTTCCCTAAACCGCTTGTGATATGTTTTCAAACGATGCTTGCGACCGTGTCATCTCTGCTGACCGGTTATTCTTTGATTGCGAGGACGCAATCCTCTTAAGGGGGGTAGATTATAAACCCCCTGAATTTTCAAAATTTTAAAAACTGGATTTTTCACAATTTTCTGGAATTTTCTGGGAATTTTCTGTAATTTAAAAACAGGGTTTTAATTATTCAATGATTTTTAAATGATAATAAATGATATTAAAATATTATGAAAATAATATTTTTGGATGTAAAATGAAAAACTGGACTTAGGGCAATTTTTTTGGAATTTATCGGACCCCGGACCTATTTTTAAATGCCTGAAAACTATTTATTTAATTATTTAATTATTTATTTTACTGATTATTAATATTAATATTATTATTATTTTTATTATAATAAAACCTAGCCCAGCCCGTTGGGCCGGCCCAGCCCGGCCCAACAGACCCGAGCCCAACCCCTAGCGGGTCGGGTCGGACCCGCACCCGAACCCGCCCGCTCGCCCGTAACCCGCCACGACCTCTCCCTCTCTCCCCGACTTTCCCGCCGCCTCCGCCGCCTCCGCCCGCTCCGGCCGGGCCTCACCCCCACGACCACCCCTCTCCCCGCCCGTCTCGGCCACGACAACCCCCCCCGGCCACCCTTTAAAACCCCCTCGGCTCTCCTCCCCTCCGCCCCACAGCCACCTACCCCGACCGCCTCCTTCCACCGGCTCCGACCACTCGCCGCCGCCGTCTCCTCCCCCGCAGCACCGTCCTCGACGCCGCCCTCCTCCTCCTTCCCAGACGACACCGCAGCCACAGCAACAGCAGCAGCGGCAGCAGCTCCACCGCCCCAGCCGCGCCGCCGCCGCCGGCGAACCCTCCAGCCACCGCGCTTCCCCGGCCCCCTCCGCCGTTGCCGCAGCCGCCCAGCCATCGGAGCCCCGCCGCAGAGCACCGGAACCCTAACCCTAACCCTAAATTCATTTCGAATCCGACACGTGTCGGACACGTGTCGGACACGATTCGACCTCAGTTTTCGGGTCCCCTTCAGGTGCGTGTAACTTTTTATTCGTAGCTCCGTTTTCGATTCCGCAAATTGCGTTGCGAAGCCTGTATGACCCTCTCGGTGTACGGACAAACTGTTCGGGACATCGCGTCCTGTGGTGATCGTACACCGCGATCCAAAAACAGGAAAAAACCCAGACCCTATTTCACCCCGGAACCGAGTCCGCCCCGCCAAACGGGACGACTTGGTCGCGTGTGGTCTTCACAGATACGTGCGCCTCGTCGATACGGACGTGTGGGATTTCGCAGATGTCGATTTGGGTGTGCGTGCACACCGGAATCAACGCGTATCCGCGGACATCGCCCCGTATCCGTACTTTCTGGAATTTACTCTAACTATGTGTACACACGTCGGATCGAGATGAAACTTGCACCATCGGACTCGTAGCGATACGCTGGTCCTGTGGATCAAGTTTGGATCGATTCTGAGAACGTTGACGAAATCGCGTGTCGTGGGCCCCACAGGCCCCGCTCGACGGGCGATTTTGTGATCGGCTCATCGGAATTCAATTCTAAAAGTTCCGTTGGGTTCGTATCAGCGTTTCTGACCTGTTGACACTGAGTTTGGTGAATTTGGAGACCGTTGACCCGGACGCATTTTTCGGTGCAAAGCAGGGCCCACATGTGGACCCCGTTTTGACCCGAAACTGCCGTTTCTGCCCTTGTCTCCAAATTGGACCCAAAGACAGGCGTTTCTAGCTGATTGATATTTTCTGGATCTGATGGTGATGTTTGTTTTAGCAACCGGAGTACCGCCTGCAATTCCCGTCGAAGTCAGAACTACAAACCGAACAGGAACCTCAGGCAAGTGTACCTCGCCAAAACTTGCAGTCTTGCTAAATAATTCCTGGACTTAGTTATACATCAGAGGGCAAGTATACATTGCCAAACCCTGCAGCTGCTATATATATTTTCTTGGTTTAATTTTGCATCAGTAGGAACATAAAGCTTGTCAATCCTCAGATATTCCTGGTTATAGTATTTTACTTGATTTCTGGTAGATTCCCATGTAACTTGTTTAACTGCTTAACCCAGGACACCTGACACTGTTCATGTGACGGAATTGCCTGAGATTTACCTGGTGATTCCGTATAAGTTACATATTCATGTCATTACAGTTTACATGCTTAGATTCTAGCCTGACTCATTGCATTAGTTCCATCTTGCGTGACTTGTACCTGATAAATTCTGGAACTGTGATGTGAGATTACATGGGATGGAGAGAGTATAATCATATCCAGGCTGAATATAATATAATATAATTACTATTATCTGGCGGTGCCTTAGACTCTGATACAGAGCTTTGGTTCCTTACTGGCTCCTCGAGAAAATACTGCTATGGTTTCTTCGGCACTGATTCTGTAGTAGTCAGCCTGAGTATGACTAAAACTCTCACTTGCATATCACTAGCTGGTTTACATATTTACCCTGCTGTTTAGTTTATTGCTGCACTGCATATTTTTTGGCTTGTATTTTCTGTACCTTGTTATGTCCCCTGAGGACCTGGAATGGACTATGTCCCCAGGTGTAGCCGCAGAGATCTACCCCGAGGTGTACGGTACAGGAGCACTCCTTGGAGCAGAACCCGGAACCGAGGACGAGATAGTGGCCGAAGACTTCACCTGAGCACCGGCTTCAGTTATACAGTATTTCCATTTCCAGCATTTTAAATTCCTGTCTTTTCTTAAATGTAACAGACTAATTCTCGGAGTTGTTCCCGAGATAATCTTATTTATTGCTTATTTATTTCCATTTGCATTATTTCTGGCATTACTCTGCGTTTATTCTGTGGATGAGATTAGAAATACCTGAGACTTGTAACATATTACTGATAGACTACAGCTTAAGCATGCCCTGATGGATCCATTAAATTGGGTTGTCCATCGGTGCGTGCTGCTGGCCATTGCTCAAGTGCTCAGTCCCTCGTCATTTTGGGACTGGGGCGTGACAAGCATCTATCTATTTATCTCTAACTACCTAGGTATCTAGTTACCTATGTATCTATCTAACCATCTATGTATTAATCTATCTATTTTTATATCTATCTATCAACCTAGCTATTCATATATCTACCTATCCATATATCTATCTATCTATCTATTTATCTATGCATCTATCTATGTGTCTATCTATCTAACAATCTATATACCCATCTAACTATAGATCTAGTTATCTATCCATTCACCTTATCAATCCATCAAACTATTTACCTATCTATTTAACCATCTATCTATCTAATAATCTAACTACCTATATATATATATGTATATATCTCTCCCTCTCCCTCGTATTTGCTGCTGCCCTTGCCTTAACTTGCTGCTGCTGCTACCTTAAACTGCTGTTGCTGCTGCATTTTCTACTTGCTACAGCTGCTGCTCATGCTCTTGCTGCTGCCGCGGCGCTGCCTCGCTCGAGCGAGCTGCTGCTGCGGCGCTGGAACTGCTGCTGCTGCAGGCCGCGCTGCAGCGAGCTGCTGCCGCGGCGCGCTGCCGCTGCTGCCGCGGCGCTGCTGCGCCCGCGCGCTCTGCTGCAGCCTGCTGCTGATGCTTCTGCTGCTGCCGCGGCGCTGCTGCTACTGCTGAATACTGCCGCTGCTGCGCCTATTTCTGCTGCTGCAGCTGCTGGTTCCAGTCCCAGGCACCCCCCCTCTCTCAAACACACACACACACTCCTATATACATATACATATATACATATACATATATATACATCTATATATATATAACTAGATATCTATATATATATTCACACTCATCTACACACTCTAACACACACACTAGCACACTAATACACACACACACACACACACTCACAACACTATCAACACACACACATAAGCACACACATATATCTATACATATATAAACACACATCTATATATATATACACACATATATATCTACACTCATATATATATATATATAGGTACTCACTCACACTCACACACACTCACCTACACACTAGCACACACTCACACAAGCACTCACTAACACACTCACAAACACATAACCACACATATCTATATAAATAGAAATATATATATATATATAGGAACACACACACAAATAAATATATATATAGAGACATATATACACAAACACAACACCACCACAACGATGCACACAACGCTCACAATGCCCCACCTACGCACGCCCAACGACCCCGACACTCACCAACGCCTATAAATATATAAAATATAACTCGAAAACTCTAGCACACACTCCCCGATACTAACCCAACGTGCGCACAAGCCCGAAACGAGGAAACCAAGTCGAAATGGCCGTTCGGTCATTTCGACTAACACGTGGTGCGCGGCTCGGAAAACCTCCTGAAACGCACACCAAACAAACTCGGAATCGGCCCAAAATTTACCCACGCGTCCTAAACGATGTCTAGATCCTAGAAAATGCGCTTCCGCGTCGATTCTAGGCCCGTGGCGGAAACGCACACGCACTTAGAATCGACGACGACGAAAAGCCCCAATTTCGCCCGAAACGCCCGTTTCTCCGCGACACGACTTCCCGTGTCCGAACGAAGATACGCACTCACCTTCACGACTCCCGACAACGTCTACCTAGGTCCATCTAACCTAGGACATCACCCAAAATTGGATCAAATTCGGATTTCACCCGAAATTGACACAAAACCTAATGTTAAAGTCTCTAAACCCAACCAAACTAGTTCCAACTTCCTCCCACGGGTAGCCTAAGGGTCTAGGAAGGTTCTAAAATATTAATTACACTTTAAAAGAATAATTACAAGGGGAAAATTAGGGTTTACCTCTTGGGAGTTGGAATCCCAAGCCAAAATCTCCAAAATGCTCCAAATCCTCCAAATCAAGCTTCCAAGCTCCCAAATCTAGCTCCAATTCCAAATCTAGGCTCTACCCACCTAGGTTGGGGAAGAATGTAGGGTTAGGGTTCAAACAAATGAAAGAAATGGAAGAGGGAAGGAGAAAAAATGGAGAAACTTACTTGTGAAGAAGAAATGAAGAAGAAGAAGTAGTGGAGAAGAAGAAGAAGTGAAGAAGAAGAAGGAGTGAAGCAAAAGAAGGGGAGAAGCTGCTGTGTTTGGTCGGATGTGGGTAGGAAATAGGGCCGGCCATGCTAATAAAGGGGTTCCACTAATTCCAAATGACCAAAATGCCCTCCCGTAACTCGGTTTTGGGTTTCGGGTTCCAAAAGCACTCAAATTAACTCCAAATCTCTCCAACTAACCTCCTAAAAATAAAATAAATATTCTAAGCCCCAAAATAATTCTCACAAGGGTGTGGGCTGGGTCGGACATGGGTCCACTAGGGTCTGACATGGGTCCAGGCTAGCCAAAATCCTAAAACAAACAATAAAAATATAATACAATCAATAATTAAATATAAATACAATTAAATATAAATAATCCACAATTAACTAAATTAAAAATAAAAAAATACCCGGCTCTGGAAATGGGGTGGTGACAAGCCTATCCTCCTTAGAAAATTTCGTCCTCGAAATTTATAGTCAATCACAATCTCTCTAGGTCAAACCCCCAACAATCACAGTCAAGAAATTCTACCTAAACAACATACAAGATCAGGGTCCTACTGGTCGTGTTATCACAGTCTCAATCAGGGTTACTACACTATCTACCACAGCACAAGAAAATCTAACAGGTACTAATGAAGCACACCACAAGGAATGGAAAGGACAGGAAGAAGAAACAAGAGACAGACCTGCTAACCCGACATCCGTAGCATCGGCCTCCTCGACCGTCAACGCATAAGCCCTGCCCTGCTGGGGTGTATCCCTCTGCTGGTACGGGGCATGATGCTGTGCCACAGATGGCCTAGCTCCAACTCTCTGATCCTGTGCTCCACCCAATGGAGGTGCAGTAGGGCAATCTCGCATCTGGTGAGCAGCGGATCCACAGAACAAACACACCTTCAGCCTCCTCCTACAAACATTCCAAGTGTGTCCTGCCTTCCTGCAGTAGGCACAAGTGGGCACCCTCTGATCCTGACCCTGCTGCGCTGCCTTCTGCACATAGGGACGCTTAGCTGGTCCCGCACTACCACTGGCACTGCCTGAATCATCCCTGCCTCTCTTGGACTTGAGCTCCAAGTCATCCTCTACTTTCTGAGCATCTCCTACTATCTGCTCAAAAGTTGCCTCGCGGTCGCTCCTGGTCAAAGACTTGACCGCCATAACCAAGCCCTTACGAAACTTCCTTGCCTTGGCTGCCTCACTCAAGCCATCCACAAATCTGCCCAGACGGCAGAACTCCGCTGCGTACTCGTCCACCGTCATGCTCCCCTGGACGAGTGCCTCAAACTGGCTCTCCAAAGCACTGAGCGCCACATCTGGGAAAAACTTCTCCTTGAAAAGCCTCTTGAAAGCCTCCCAAGTAAGCCCTGGCGCTGCGATCCTCGTATCTGTACGATACCACATCAAAGCGAGGTCGAACATCTGACTGCCCGCCGCCTCTATCTGTATGCTGTCTGGAATCTGCGCCAGCCTGAAGATCCCCTCGATCTGCTCTATCCAGTCATCCGCGTATAGGATCCCTTCTGTACCACGGAACTCCTTGGGCCGCATCCTCTGAAAGTCAATGATGCTGCCCTGCCTCGGGTGCTGAATCTGATCTGCCTGTGGCTGATTCTGTGCCACCCTATCCACTGCCGTCATGGCCACCTGGTGGGCGTTCTCAATGCCCAGCCTCATCACATCCACCTGACGGTGCTGCGTGTCCATCATCTCCCTGAAGAACGCAAACAACTGCGCGGCATCTACTGGAGCAGGAAGTAGTGGAGGAACCACCGGAACGACTGGGGTAGTCCTCGGATCGACAGGTGAAGGAGAATCCCCGAGAGAAGCAGATGCTCCCTCAACTGCAGGAGTGGTGAGTGGAGCGGTAGCAGCTGCCTGAATACGAGCTGGACGAGAGGTAGCAGACCTCTCAGTGGCAACTGCTGGGGCGGTACGATGAGATCGTGTCTTCGGAGGCATCCTGAACACAGATCAAAAGAAGTCAATACGGCGCAAGATACGATATCATCAAAGAAGGACAGTAATATTTCAAAAGAAACAATTTCAGAATAATTAGATTGGAATTGTTCCTAGTCGTGATTGAGTACACTCTCATCCTAGATCCTAGATCCTATAGCAGGCTCGCAGCAGTACAACTAAGTTGTTGTACCACCACGACATCGCACTAATTGTGAATCGAGGCCTGCATGGGCCGCCACCAAAAACGTGTCACGACCCGCACCCGAAAAATCGGGCATGAGTCATGGGTACGTCCAGCCTACGCCGCAGCATCGACGGTAGAACGCTGTCTAGGTCAACTATCTAGATAATAATCTCACACAAAAATCGGGCATGACCTCTCCAAAAGGAGGGCAACCACACAATCAAAATATAAACCTGTCAAGATCTCAACTCCAAACGGAGGAGCAAATATCATAATGATAATCACAATATACTCAATCATGAATCTAAGCACGATAAGATAACACAGAGATCTAACAACTATAAAGTCTAACCAACAACGACTACTACAACAACCACAACATCAAATAATAATAATACAACATCCAAAAATAATATACAAACAAGGTCTCAATCCAAACCAGAGACAAATCCGGTGCTAAAAGCTAATAAAATCAACAACAAGGTCCCAGTGATCCCGGCTACCAACCCGGAAATCACCCCTAAACTAGAGGGTCCCTGTCTGCACCATCGACAGGCTCAGGTCCATAGAACGTCGGACACCAATCCTCCGGATACTCTGGAAAAAATATGTCCAGTCAGGACTGGAGCAAGTACATCTCTGACAGCAGTTCCATTTAAATGATAAAAACTATAAAACAGTTATAGCAAGTAGCAAGAAGAATGAAGCAAGTATGAAACAAGAAATATATAAGTCACTGGTGCATAAAGGTAAAGATGCAGGAATATCAGAAACAAGATAGTAACTGTAAGATACAAGAATCTAAGCTAAGATCAAGTCCGTGCACATGAACGTGTAGTGAGTCCAGCATGAAAAACATGTAGTGAGTCAAGTCCAGAAACATGTAAGTGAGACAAGTCAAGAAATGCATGAGAGTCCAGACTATAAAGAATGAACTCGGTGTCTTTGAAATACTTGTTTCGACATGTAAATGGCTAGGGGTAAGTACGGCTCACCGCGCACTGGGTACGCGGCTGCTATCATTCCAGATTAGACCAGAGGGAGTGATTCCTGATGATGCCAGATAGGAATGTTTACATGTCTACTCGAGTATTTCCCCGCCCCGACTAATACAAGTGGATCCAAGACCCGACACAGAAATCAAGATGAGTCCAGCCTGAACATGAATGATGCCTGTAGGTGATGCCTGTAGGTGATGCCAGTAGTGATTCCAGAATAGAGGCCAGAAACATGAAATGTACGTGTCGCAAGTAAATGAATCCAGAAATATCAATCAGTGTCCCGTGTTGTGCCAGAATAATCAGATGATACTATACTAGAAGCTGAATCATAATAATCATCAAATAATGAAAACTATCAGAGAATGTACTCGCCTGACGTCCTGAGCAACTGGCGATCCGAACCGGTGTCGCAAGGACCTAATGCGAAAAGCAAGGTTAAACATGGTTCTAATGAGTTAAACAGATATAAAATAACTAAAAATAGGCTTCTAGGGTCGTTCTAGGTCAAACGGGTCAAACCGATGAAATCTGGGTCAAAAAGTCAACTCTGGGTCCAAAAAGTCAACTTTGGGTCAAAACTAGGTCAAAAGTTGACTTTGGCAGTCAACCGAGTCAACTACGGTCAAGTCTGGGTCAAACTAGGGTGCTCCTGAAATTCTAGGTCAAACCGAGGTCATTAAGCTACTAAACTCACAAACTCGCCTAATCGAGATACCGGGATACCCTCGGTATCCGATACCTCGCCCTAGGCCACGCACCCCGCCTAAACCCGCTAAAACCTATGCTAGCACGCGTAAATATATACACATAAGCATATAAAAATCACTCAAATACTATTCCTACGCTATTGCTCAAAAATCCCGCTCGAAACCCAATACCTTGGTTATCTTAAGGTATTAAGATACCTCGGTATCTCAAGGTATTGAGATACCGCTCTAAACTCAGCCCGACTACCCCTCTAGCTAACTTACTATGCATAAACCTATATATCTAGCTATAATCTAGGCTAAAATATAGATATCTAATACATATAGGCATATACCTATATATCTATACCCAATACCTTACCTTACCTTACCTTACCCTCAAATATATATATCTATACCTAGATATCTAACTATCTATCTAGCTATGTATATATCTATATATATAGATCTATATATCTAGCTATCCCTCTACCTATCCATCTACCTATCTAGTATCAACCTATCTAGTTATCTATCTAACTATCTAACTAGCTATTTATTTATGTATCTAACTATTAAACTATTTACCTATCCATCTAATATCTATATAGCATCTATCTATTTATCTCTAACTACCTAGGTATCTAGTTACCTATGTATCTATCTAACCATCTATGTATTAATATATCTATTTTTATATCTATCAATCAACCTAGCTATTCATATATCTACCTATCCATATATCTATCTATCTATTTATCTATGCATCTATCTATGTGTCTATCTATCTAACAATCTATATACCCATCTAACTAAAGATCTAGTTATCTATTCATTCACCTTATCAATCCATCAAACTATTTACCTATCTATTTAACCATCTATCTATCTAATAATCTAACTACCTATATATATCTATGTATATATCTCTCCCTCTCTCTCGCATTTGCTGCTGCCCTTGCCTTAACTTGCTGCTGCTGCTGCCTTAAACTGCTGTTGCTGCTGCATTTTCTACTTGCTACAGCTGCTGCTCATGCTCTTGCTGCTGCCGCGGCGCTGCCTCGCTCGAGCGAGCTGCTGCTGTGGCGCTGGAACTGCTGCTGCTGCAGGCCGCGCTGCAGCGAGCTGCTGCCGCGGCGCTGCTGCGCCCGCGCGCTCTGCTGCAGCCTGCTGCTGATGCTTCTGCTGCTGCCGCGGCGCTGCTGCGCCCGCGCGCTCTGCTGCAGCCTGCTGCTGATGCTTCTGCTGCTGCCGCGGCGCTGCCTCGCTCGAGCGAGCTGCTGCTACTGCTGAATACTGCCGCTGCTGCGCCTATTTCTGCTGCTGCAGCTGCTGGTTCCAGTCCCAGGCACCCCCCCTCTCTCAAACACACACACACACTCCTATATACATATACATATACATATATACATATACATATATATACATCTATATATATATAACTAGATATCTATATATATATTCACACTCATCTACACACTCTAACACACACACTAGCACACTAATACACACACACACACACACACTCACAACACTATCAACACACACACATAAGCACACAAATATATCTATACATATATAAACACACATCTATATATATATACACACATATATATCTACACTCATATATATATATATATATATATATATAGGCACTCACTCACACTCACACACACTCACCTACACACTAGCACACACTCACACAAGCACTCACTAACACACTCACAAACACATAACCACACATATCTATATAAATAGAAATATATATATATATATAGGAACACACACTCAAATAAATATATATATAGAGACATATATACACAAACACAACACCACCACAACGATGCACACAACGCTCACAACGCCCCATCTACGCACGCCCAACGACCCCGACACTCACCAACGCCTATAAATATATAAAATATAACTCGAAAACTCTAGCACACACTACCCAATACTAACCCAACGCGCGCACAAGCCCGAAACGAGGAAACCAAGTCGAAATGGCCGTTCGGTCATTTCGACGAACACGTGGTGCGCGGCTCGAAAAACCTCCTGAAACGCACACCAAACGAACTCGGAATCGACCCAAAATTTACCCACGCGTCCTAAACGATGTCTAGATCCTAGAAAATATGCTCCCGCATTGATTCTAGGCCCGTAGCGGAAACGCACATGTACTTAGAATCGGCGACGACGAAAAGCCCCAATTTCGCCCGAAACGCCCGTTTCTCCGCGACACGACTTCCCGTGTCCGAACAGAGATACGCACTCACCCTCACGACTCCCGACAACGTCTACCTAGGTCCATCTAACCTAGGACATCACCCAAAATTGGGCCAAATTCGGATTTCACCCGAAATTGACACAAAACCTAATGTTAAAGTCTCTAAACCCAACCAAACTAGTTCCAACTTCCTCCCACGGGTAGCCTAAGGGTCTAGGAAGGTTCTAAAATATTAATTACACTATAAAAGAGTAATTACAAGGGGAAAATTAGGGTTTACCTCTTGGGAGTTGGAATCCCAAGCCAAAATCTCCAAAATGCTCCAAATCCTCCAAATCAAGCTTCCAAGCTCCCAAATCTAGCTCCAATTCCAAATCTAGGCTCTACCCACCTAGGTTGGGAAAGAATGTAGGGTTAGGGTTCAAACAAATGAAAGAAATGGAAGAGGGAAGGAGAAAAAAATGGAGAAACTTACTTGTGAAGAAGAAATGAAGAAGAAGTAGTGGAGAAGAAGAAGAAGTGAAGAAGAAGCAGGAGTGAAGCAAAAGAAGGGGAGAAGCTGCTGTGTTTGGTCGGATGTGGGTAGGAAATAGGGCCGGCCATGCTAATAAAGGGGTTCCACTAAGTCCAAATGACCAAAATGTCCTCCCGTAACTCGGTTTTGGGTTTCGGGTTCCAAAAGCACTCAAATTAACTCCAAATCTCTCCAACTAACCTCCTAAAAATAAAATAAATATTCTAAGCCCCAAAATAATTCTCACAAGGGTGTGGGCTGGGTCGGACATGAGTCCACTAGGGTCTGACATGGGTCCAGGCTAGCCAAAATCCTAAAACAAACAATAAAAATATAATACAATCAATAATTAAATATAAATACAATTAAATATAAATAATCCACAATTAACTAAATTAAAAATAAAAAAAAATACCCGGCTCTGGAAATGGGGTGGTGACAACGGTGTGTATTAATTTAAATCTAGAATTTTTCTATGAGTATATATATATATATATATATATATATATATATATATATATATATATATATATATAATTGGAAAAAGAAATATAAAAAGAAAAATAAAATAAAAGAAAAGAAAAGAAAATAATAATAATAATTAATAACCAATCCATTACTTAAAGCAAACCAATCCATTCCATTACCTAGCTACTGCCAGCAGCAATACTCGCTGCTATTAATCCCAACCGCCCACTCCCTATTGCAACTTAGCTCACCCGCCCTAGCTTAATGCACTAGCAACTAACCAATACCAACCCGCGGATACCCCAGACCCCCCTGCGGATATTAACCAACCCTTCCTCTTATATATATATATATATATATATATATATATATATATATATATTTATTTATTTATTTATTTTAATAAAACCCTAACCCTAAAATTATCCAAACCCTTCCTTTTCCCATATAGACTTAGAGAGCGCCGCCACCGCAGCCGGAGAACCCCGCTATGCCGTCCAAACCAATCCCGACGACCACGACCCCGCGTACTGCAGATTCCACAGCGAGGTACCTGTGTTCTGGAGTTGTTTTTCGTCGCCTCGTTCAACCAAACGCCACCCCGTCTTCACCGTTATTCTCAATCCTTAACCCTCTTCCATATCTGTGTGATAGCAGACCTCGAACAACGCATAACCATAGGCAAAAATAGTACCAAAGTTGGCAGAAATAGACCGAATTCTGGGATCGCAGAAAACTGCGGTGACCACCCATGTTTCCGAGTTCGTATCTTCCACTACAGAGATCCGAATTCGATAATTCTTTTTGGTATGCGTAGACCACTTGACCTAGTTTAATTTCTGTAAGCCCCCTAATTTTTCAGAAATTTTAAATTTGAATTTTTCATAATTTTCTATAATTTTCTGAGATTTTCGGTAATTAAAATAATAGTATTTTGAATTTAAATGATGTTAATTAATATTAAAATATTATGGAAATAATATTTTATGGTATAAAATAGAAAACTGGACATAGGGTAATTTTTCGAGAATTTATTGGACCCCGAAAGCATTTTTAAAGCCCTAAAAACTAAGTAGAAATAAACCTAAATGAACCATAGAAATAAATTCGGTTCAATTGAACCAAACCAACCCAAACCAACTCAGACCCGGTTCACTAAACCGAACCCAGCCTTATCGGGTCGGGTCGGATCTAAACCCGACCTGAGACCCGCAGACCCAAACCCGGACCCGTTACCCAATCCTAATCTGAACCCTAACCCTAATTCTAGTCGGAACACAGTTCCGACGAGGCTATTTAATCCCCCTCCGCCGTGCGCCGGAACCCTAACTTCCTCCACCCTCCAGTCCTCGCTCCGGTCACCCTCGACCACCCTGAGCTCTGCCTCGCCGCCTTTCCGCCTACCCCAGCGTCGTCCCCCTACCCGAGTCCCTGCCTCCCCTCGACCTCTCCCATCTCTCCCTCGGCTGCCGCTCGACTCCCCTCGACGGTCCTCCGACTTCCTCTCCCCGCACCACCTTCGCCTAGCCCTCCCTCGACGATCCTCCACCCGTCCCAGACCTCGACTACCTCCTCCGCCTCGCCGTGCCAACTGCCACCCTCCGCATCAGTCGACACCTCGACCCGCCCCCGACCTAACACCCCCTTCAGCAACCCTAGTTCCTCCTCCCACCAATGAACTGCTATGCCCTGTCCCTCGTCTTCCCCGATCCACAGAACCCGCAGCCCCAACTTTTCCCCCATCTCCAGCACCGCCCCTCGACCACCCGTCACCCCACGATCCCGCTGACGACTCCGCCTTGAGATCCTCCACCTGAGCCGACGAGCCTCCGCCGCAGCAGCGCCGCCCTCCGCCTCCTTCAGCTCCGGCAATCGACAGAAACCCTAACCCTAACCCTAACCCTAACCTAGACGGACACAGCCTGGACACATGACACGGACATAGGACCCGGACACGGGAATTTCAGGTTCCACGGAGCCCTGTTCAGGTAACCCGTTCTCTCTCCTCGTTGACCCGTTTTTGATTCCGTCAGTTATGACGCGTAGGCTGTGTGACCCTCTCGATGCCCTTGTAACCTGCTCGGTGCATCGCGTCCTGTGGTGATCGCAAATCGCGATCCAAAAACAGGAAAACCAATACCCTGTTTTACCCCGAAACTGAGTGCGCCCCGCCAAACGGGACGACTTGGTCGCATGCGGTCTTTACCGAAACGTGCGCGTCATTGATACGGACTTGTAGGATTTCGCAGAAGTTGATTTGGATGTGCGTGCACACCGAAATCAACGCGTATCCGCCGACAATGTCCCGTATCTGCCCATTCTGGAACACGTCGTTACTTTGTGTACACATGTTGGATCGAGACGAAACTTGTGTCATCGGACTCGTAGCAATACGCTGGTCCTGTGATCCAAGTTTGGTTCGATTCTGAGAACGTTGACAAAATCGCGTATCATGGGCCCCACCGGCTCTACTTGACGGGCAATTTTGTGATCGGCTCATCGGAATCCAATTCTGAAAGTTTTGTTGGGTTCGTATCATCGTTCCTGACTTATTAACACTAAGTTTGATGAATTTGGAGACCTTTGACCCTGACACATTTTTCGGTGCAAAACTGTCCACAGGTGGACTCCGCTTTGACCAGAAACTGTAATTTTGGCCCCTGTGTCCAAATTGGACTTAAGGACAAACGTTTTTAGCTATTTAATATTTTCTGAGACTGATGGTGATGTTTATTTCAGCAACCGGAGTAGTACCTGGAAATCCCACTGAGACCAGAGCTACAGTTGGAACCAGAACCCCAGGGAAGTGTACCTTGCCAAAACTTGCAGTTCTTGTTATTATTCCTTTGACTATATTTATATTTATGTGCATGCTTGACCTAGGACCGTGTGACTTACTTAGCGTCCGATTATTAGTCGGGTGCCAACACTGTACGCGGTGTTGTGTACGTCATCTAGAGATGGATATTGGTGACCCTTTACATTCTCGTACTTGTCTTATCAAGTACATAGACCCAGGACACTTGACACTATACATGAGACAGAATCCTCCTGAGATATTCATGGTGATTCTGTATAGGATACAGGTTTTATGACATAGACATTTTATTCATAGACATTATATGACTTGCTGCATTAGTTTTGATCCTGCGTGTCATGGACATGAGACATGATATTACATTGGGTGGGGAGAGATTTACCATACATAAGGCTGATTATATATATATTATTTTAATGGATGTGCCTTAGACTCTGGCAATAGAGCTATGGTACCATAATGGCCCTTCGAGAGAATACTGTTATGGGTTTCTCCGACACTGATCCTGTAGTAGTCTCAGCCAGAGTATGACTAAAAATCTCACTTGTATATCACTTAGCTGGTTATATAGTTACCCTATTGATTCATTTATTTCTGTACTGCATTTATTTTGGCTTGTATTATCTGTACCTTGCTATGTCCCCTGAGGACCTGGATCCGGATTATGTCCCCAAGATTAGCAGATGAGATCTATCCCGAGGTTTACGGAGCAGGAGCATTATCAGGAGCAGGCACTGGAGCAGTACCAGATCCAGTAGACGAGGTGATCGCCGAGGATATCTTCTGAGTATATACTGTTTTCATACTCAATATTTGCTGTGGTTATCTTTACTCTTGTATCTTGACAGATGTATCAGACTCATTATCGGGTTATTTTCCGAGTATATATTTTATTGAGATTGATCTTGCTTTATGATTCTGATATTTTTGTATTCATTTCTGTGGATGAGATTAGTATATTTAGACCCTTATTGTTGTATTACAGCTTAAGTATACCCCGATGGATCCATTAAATTGGGTTTGTCCATCGGTATGTGCTGCTGGCCATTGCCACGTGTCTAGTCCCTCGATATTTTGGGACTGGGGCGTGACATAATTTTTGTGGTGGCCCATGCAGGTCAACGACTAAATTATTCGGTTTCAACTTAGGGACCGAGCTAGCCCGCAATAAGAATATGATAAGTTTCTGGATCTCATCCACTTGCTTGAATCGTTCTTGACATCTATAACAGATTCGAATTAATTTCTTGACTTGCATCCTGCCTTGATTCCTGTGCGCCTTTTATTGTTTATTTTGGTTGTTACTCTAATATTTTTATTTTTCTAGGTGATTGGTAATTAGAACTTGGCAGTTTAAGTTATTATTGTAGATTATGACCCAGTGATTATCCCTTAGCTTTAAGTCGCGTAATTAGTACCCCCACCTCGATACAAGTTAGATCCCTTACCCTTGACGGCCAGTAACTCTTCTATTCTCACCATCGGCACTTGTTCTATAAGCACTAAGACTAAGGCTTAAGACGACCATGACCTGTGTAATATAGGAGGATACCCTAATAGGTGCCAAGACCCCTTCTCGTAGACTTTAACAAGAGTTTCCACAGTATCCTTAAGACGATTTCAGTATTAGTTTATTGTTTTAAGTTAAGTAGTATGCCTCACAACATAGTACCACCTAGCCTTATTGACCCATTGATGAAGTGAACTAAGATGACCCAACTTTAGACTTGCATAAGAAGATAGTGTTCATTCAGACTGTAGAATTTAGAGGTCCTTGCCCCTACTTGGTCGACTAGCAACTTAGACAAGGAGATTGTATGATAACTGTAGAGATTGTAGTCTTTTATTATATTTGCTTATTTTGTTTTTGTCTTTGTGAACTTAAATTAAATTTTACCTCATTTTATCATCATCTAGCGTACTTATATCTGATGTACTACCTTGACTTATGCTGCTAATATAGCCTAGTTTTGCAAGCTTATCCTTTAATCGAGCTTGTTCATGATACATGTATTAGTGGACATGTATACTAATACATTTCAGAATCAGTATACTACGGTCTGATCAACCATAGTGCACTTGGTTCGCCCTTCGTACAACTAATTTACGTGGATTGAGATATATAGTAATTAGTAGACGAATGTACTTGCCCTCTAGATATGTCTGAGCCTATCGTATCCATTACATAACAATACCGATGCGAGTAGGTGAATAGGAATTGCCCAAAATAGGATTTCAGTCCACAACTGCCATAATAATTCCCATTTGAATTCTTTAAATGCCTTGATCCCGATACTTCTATTTTATTACCTCACCCTTGAACTCTTTATTATTGATCTCCGTCTTCCCTTATTTCGGAAAGCGAAACATCGTGCTTGGTATAAGTTTGATATATAGACAGTACTAGATATACCCTGCAGGCCAGTCGTATTGTTTGGTGACTATCTTTTATAAATGATTAAGGAAATATCATAGATGACATATTGGTGTTAAAAACTTTGAGGACTCAATAACATAATTTGGGGCATAACTTTCTTAGATGTATAGCCTTAGATGATAGATGGGTAAATTCTAAGTTGGGTAGAGACCGTAATATTCACTTGAGAGAAATTCTTTAGACCCTACCCTAGTTTAATTTTGAGGACGAAATTTTTATAAGTTGGGTAGATTGTAAGCCTCCTGATTTTTCAGAAATTTTAAATTTGGATTTTTCATAATTTTCTGTAATTTTTTGAGATTTTTGGTAATTAAAATAATAGTATTTTGAATTTAAATGATTTTTAAATAATGTTAATTAATATTAAAATATTATAGAAATAATATTTTATGGTGTAAAATAGAAAACTGGACATAGGATAATTTTCTGGGAATTTATTGGACTCCGAAAGCATTTTTAAAGCCCTAAAAAACTAAGTAAAAATAAACCTAAATGAACCCTAGAAATAAACTCGGTTCAATTGAACCAAACCAACCCAAACCAACTCAGAACCGGCTCACTAAACCGAACCCAGCCTTATCGGGTCGGGTCGGATCTAAACCCGACCCGAGACCCGCAGACCCGAACCCGGACCCGTTACCCAATCCTAATCTGAACCCTAACCCTAATTCTAGTCGGAACACTGTTCCGACGAGGCTATTTAATCCCCCTCCGCCGTGCGCCGGAACCCGAACTTCCTCCACCCTCCAGTCCTTGCTCCGGTCACCCTCGACCACCCTGAGCTCCGCCTCGCCGCCTTTCCGCCTACCCAGCGTCGTCCCCCTACCCGAGTCCCTGCCTCCCCTCGACCTCTCCCATCTCTCCCTCGGCCACCGCTCGACTCCCCTCGACGGTCCTCCATCTTCCTCTCCCCGCACCACCTCCGTCTAACCCTCCCTCGACGATCCTCCACCCGTCCCAGACCTCGACTACCTCATCCGCCTTGCCGTGCCAACCGCCACCCTCCGCAGCAGTCGACACCTAGACCCGCCCCCGACCTAACTCCCCCTTTAGCAACCCTAGTTCCTCCTCCCACCGATGAACTGCTCCACCCTGTCCCTCGTCTTCCCCGATCCACAGAACCTGCAGCCCCGACTTTTCCCCCATCTCCAGCACGCCCCTCGACCACCCGTCACCCCACGATCCCGCCGACGACTCCGCCTTGAGATCCTCCACCTGAGCCGACGAGCCTCCGCCGTAGTAGCGCAGCCCTCCGCCTCCTTCAGCTCCGGCAATCGACAAAAACCCTAATCCTAACCCTAACCCTAACCTAGACGGACACAGCCTGGACACAGGACACAGACACGGGAATTTCAGGTTCCACGGAGCCCGGTTCAGGTAACCCGTTCTCTCTCCTCGTTGACCCATTTTTGATTTCGTCAAGTATGACGCGTAGGCTGTGTGACACTCTCGATGCCCGTGCAACCAGCTCGGTACGTCGCGTCCTGTGGTGATCGCAAACCGCGATCCAAAAATAGGAAAACCAACGCCTAATTTTACCCCGGAACTGATTGCGCGCCGCCAAATGGGATGACTTGGTCACACGCGGTCTTTATCGAAACGTGTGCGTCGTTGATACGGACGTGTGGGATTTCACAGAAGTTGATTTGGATGTGCGTGCACACCGGAATCAACGCGTATCCGTCGATAACGTCCCGTATCCGCCCATTCTGGAACATGTCGTAACTTTGTGTACACACGTCGAATCCAGACGAAACTTACACCATCGGACTCGTAGCAATACGCTAGTCCTGTGACCCAAGTTTGGTTTGATTCTAAGAACGTTGACAAAATCGCGTATCGTGGGCCCCAACGGCTCCACTTGACGGGCGATTTTGTGATCGGCTCATCGGAATCCAATTCTGGAAGTTCCATTGGGTTTGTATCATCGTTCCTGACTTGTTAACACTAAGTTTGATAAATTTAGAGACCTTTGACTCTGACACATTTTTCGGTGCAAAACATTCCATAGGTGGACCCCGCTTTGACCAGAAACGGTCATTTTGGCCCCTGTGTCCAAATTGGACTTAAGGACAGGCGTTTTTAGCTATTTGATATTTTCTGAGACTGATGGTGATGTTTATTTCAGCAACCGGAGTAGTACCTGGAAATTCCACTAAGACCAGAGCAACAGTTGGAGCCAGAACCCCAGGCAAGTGTACCTTGCCAAAACTTGCAGTTCTTGTTATTATTCCTTTGACTATATTTATATTACTGTGCATGCTTGACCTAGGACCGTGTGACTTACTTAGCGTCTGATTATTAGTCGGGTGCCAACACTGTACGCGGTGTTGTGTACGTTATCTAGAGATAGACATTCGTGACCCTTTACATTCTCGTACTTGTCTTATCAAGTACATAGACCCAGGACACTTGACACTATACATGAGACAGAATCCTCCTGAGATATTCATGGTGATTCTGTATAGGATACAGGTTTTATGACATAGACATTTTATTCATAGACATTATATGACTTGCTGCATTAGTTTTGATCCTGCGTGTCATGGACATGAGACGTGAGATTACATTAGGTGGGGAGAGATTTACCATACATAATGCTAATTATATATATATATATATTATTTTAATGGATGTGGCTTAGACTCTGGCAACAGAGCTATGGTACCGTAATGGCCATTCGAGAGAATACTGCTATGGGTTTCTCCGACACTGATCCTGTAGTAGTCTCAACCCGAGTATGACTAAAACTCTCACTTGCATATCACTTAGCTGGTTATATAGTTACCCTATTGATTCATTTATTTCTGCACTGCATTTATTTTGGCTTGTATTATCTGTACCTTGCTATATCCCCTGAGGACCTGGATCCGGATTATGTCCCCAGGATTAGCAGATGAGATCTATCCCGAGGTTTATGGAGCAGGAGCATTATCAGGAGCAGCAGGAGCATTATCAGGAGCAGGCACTGGAGCAGTACCAGATCCAGTAGACGAGGTGATCGCCGAGGATATCTTCTGAGTATATACTGTTTCCATACTCAATATTTGTTATGGTTATCTTTACTCTTGTATCTTGACATATGTATCAGACTCATTATCGGGTTATTTTTCGAGTATATATTTTATTGAGATTGATCTTGCTTTATGATTCTGATATTGTTGTATTCATTTCTGTGGATGAGATTAGTATATTTAGACCCTTATTGTTATATTACAGCTTAAGTATACCCCGATGGATCCATTAAATTGGGTTTGTCCATCGGTGTGTGCTGCTGGCCATTGTCACGCGTCTAGTCCCTTGATATTTTGGGACTGCGGCGTGACATTTTCTGTTAAATAACCCTAGATTATTAACTGCTGTAGACAGAATTAAATTTATTGGAAAATCCCGCGAACCCACTTTTTCAGATTTTCAAAACTTGTGAAACGGAGCGAGCCACACCAAACGGGACCGCCCCGTCGGGTACCAAGTGTACCGAACGGTGCGTGCAGCATAACCGGACACGTAAAAATTTGCGAAAACTGATTCAGACGCGTGTGCGCGCCGAAATCAGCCCATATCCGCGAACAAATCCCGTGTAGCAACTTTTGTGAAAGTCGCGCTCATTTTGTGCACGCTCGTCAGATTGCGACAAAACTTGTGCCACTGGACTCGTGGTAATGCGCTGGTCCTGTGACCAATTTTCATGCAATTCTGAGACAGTTGACCAAGTCACCAATTAGCGGGCCCTACAATTGACTTTTTGGACGATATTGTGTTCGGCTCATCGGAATCTATATTTGGACATATCGTTGGGTTCGTATTGACATTTAGAGTTTGTTTGACCTATAATTTGTCCTATTTATAGACTGTTACCTTTGGCACATTTTTTGGTGCAAAGTGGGCCATACGTGGACCCCACTTTTACTCGAAATTACCGTTTTGCTCCTTTGTCAAAATTGGACGAAAGGGACGTGCTTTTTAGCTATTTTGCTCATTCAAGAAATGTTGGTGATGTCTATTTCAAGATTCAGAGACGTTTGTTCGGAGGCCATTAGTTCCAGATCCCGTATCCTTGACATTGGACGCTTACACTTTACAGATTTCTTGCCAGGCAAGTATACCTTGCCATTGTACTGTATTTACATTCCATATGATGCATGCATATTTATTTCTATTTATTTAGTTTATTTATTTTAACTGCTATATAAATTGCGCGTCCAAGGAAACTTGGGTGCAACGACGGTGTCGTCGTACTATATTTTTATTTATGTATATGCATTGGACCTACTTTATGAGACTACCCCATCTTCATGAGGCATTTATGTTTCATTGGCCATGACACTATTCTTACACGAGTGTGAGTCACATGTAGGACACGGACTTGCGTACTCGGCTGGCCACTGGTACGTATAGGTCGTACGACGGATAGGGATAACTGCCAATAGAAACTTTGCATGCTAGTAGACCTGGCGGTTATTAGAGGTTTTATCGTGTCATGGACATGACATGCTTAGAGTATTGGGTAAAAAGAATAACAAGTAAGGCATTTGGGCTCCTTTATACTTTTTCCTTCTGTAACCCGAAAGCTCCGCTGGAGATACGGGCGGTGATGACCCCTATACTACTTGGCGGCCTCTGCCATTCAAAAGATGACATATTTTGAGGCCCCTGATTCTCCGAGAGAGTTATGCCAATCCCAGTTTTCAGCCAGATAGCCCACTTGGTGGAAAGTTGTTCTCAAACTGTATTCACATAGATGGTTAGGCGACCCCAATGGATGTTTATATTTTAGTACTTTATTGGCATATTTATATGTATCTTGTTACGTCTCTCTGAGGACCTGGTCCCTTTCCAGATATAGATGAGCAGAAGTACCCGCAGAAGTATAGACCTAGACCTGACGCTACCTATCAGACTGAGGAGGTCTTACCTTCGGATTATATGTGATTCGTTGCAGCTGCTTAGAGATTCTAGTTGTTATTCTTTTCGAGACATTATTCTTATATTAGAGTTTATTCTCTTCTCCCTTTAGTAGTTTTGGTTATAGTCGATTTGTAGTGGATTTGTTTCCATCCGACTATCATACTTTGAGATTTCTTATTTGAGACTGCTGATTTGATATTCAGTTATTGATTTCCATTTATCTATTATTTGTGCTGTGGATGAGATATATATTTGCTTGTGACTTGTTGTGACAGTATATTACCACTGTGGATTGGATATTCATGAATATCGTACGTGTGTATATGGTTTCCATATATTGGAGTTCGTATACATACGGCTGGCGTGTTACGTATTTCTAGTCCTACGTATTTTAGGACTGGGGCGTGACATATTTTTAGTGGTGTCCTATGCAGGTCGAGAATATATTGTCTCAGTTACGTAACTGTACCAAACAAGCCTGCGTATAGGAATAGAGTATAAGGATCTCATCCACGCTTGACTGAAACTCATCATTCCTATTTAATACTTGCATCCTGTTTGATTTATGTACTTCTTCTAATCGTTTCGTACATCACCTGCAGAGAGATGGATATGCAAAATGGATGTACTGCCGCCGATGGCGACACAACTTCTGGAGTCAATGGTCAGACTCAAGGAGGGACCCCAACGATTCCTAGGCTTCCAGGGCCAGATGGACAGACTCACACTCCAGTTTCATCTGATCTTCCCGCTTCACCTATTAGGAGCCTTCCAGCTTTCCCAGTACCGCAAGATGGCCAGGCGCAGCTGTTCCAATTCTTTCAGATGATAATGAAGGAACATAGGTGGCAGCCAGCCGAGCAGAGGCAAAAAATTTTGGCAGCACTTGAGAGGATGGCTGCACAGGCTACTGTACCAGCCCAAGTACTAGCTCCAGTACCTCGAGCTAGGATTGGTTCAGTAAAGGACTTTATTCATATGGGTCCGAGGCCGTACAAGGGCACTGAGAGCCCGGAGGAGACTACCAACTGGATCACTCACACGCAGAAGCTACTGGAGGCATCGCAGTTACCTACGGACCTATGGATGACAGGTGTACGGATGCTTCTAGATGGTAATGCTCATCACTGGTGGGAATCCATGGAACGCTAGTTGGGTACTTACCAGACTTGTGAGCAATTCTTGGAGTGCTTCGAGAGGAAGTACTTTCCAGACACCGTCAGAGATGCACTGTACGATCAGTTTCTTCACTTGGAGCAGGGGAACCGAACAGTGGACGAGTATGATGCCGAGTTTAGTCGACTCAGCAAATATGGCGCTGCTTTGATACCAGATGACTTGGCCAAGGCTAAGAGGTTTCATCGAGGACTGACCCAGGAGCTACAATATTATACAAGCTTACAGTCCCGAGTCTCTTATGCTGAACTACTGACAAAGGCCAGATTGCAAGAAACTATCAGCAGAGGAAAGGGAGGTCAATTGAGGACACAACAAGGATCGGCAAGGACACAACAGGGACCGGCGAGGACACAACAGGGAGGATCTATCAAACGTCCCTTGGCACAGCAGCATCAGCAACACAGAGCCGGACCTTACCAGATTCCTGAGAAACCCCAATGTAATTATTATGGGAAAATCGGACACATTTTAAGGGATTGTCGAGGCCGCTTGGGACAGTATTTACGATGTAGTTCCGGACAGCATTTGGCAAGAGACTGTCCAAAATAGTAGGCATTGACACTACCACTGCCAGCACAGAGACTAGCGCTTCCAGCACCGAAGCCAACTCAGCAGATGACTGGACCGGGAGCACCTCGACCCCCAGCAGCAGGAGAATTTCAGAGAGGACCACCGCTACCTACCCAGGAGGAGCAGTATATGTCACGCCCCGGTCCCGCCCGGGCCGCCGCTCCGCCCTGCCCCACCCCTTGCGGCCGGGATTAACGAACCGGACACGTATCACCGTGCCTCGGCACGCCGGACGCGAATCACCGCGCCCGTCCCGCGGGTGCGAGGGAGGAAGGGAGCCATACGAATGGCCCGTTTGAGCTTTCGGGGGACGTGATGCCGCACGGGCCTGGGGTTGCGCCCGTGCAAGGCCAATCGTTTAAGTTGATAGTTGGCTATCATCGCATCAATCGAGTAAGCAGCGGAAAGGGACTTGTTGCAATGCAATGCATTAGCCAACTGAGTGTTCGGGACAATCGAGGCAACTTGTATTTCCTTTAGCAAAGGCACATGTTCGTTCCATACATTATGCCCCCTTATACGATAGCATTCTCGGGGCAACAATCGAAACCAGGATTCTGGGTCTTCGGGACTGTGGCACGCCTATCGCTCCCTCGGATGATCTAGTACCTGCAAGCAAGTAAACTGTTGGTGGGTCAGCACTTTATACAAGTACTGGTGAGATAAATCAACTGAACAGAAACAAGCATTCACTCAAACAGGCACTAAGTAATCATGTTATAAAACATTACATTACTAGTGATCTTTCTAGTTTTACCTAGGTTCATTTTATGCAGTTCTAGCAGAGTCGATTTACTTGTTTGGCAATATGTTGGAAACAAAGTTTCATATTGAATATGCAAGCAAGCAAACCGTCATGTTTCAGGGTGTGCGCAGCGTGTCTCGTGCGACTCGAGGGTCTGATGCATAGCTAGACACACGATGCACATTCTTAGGGGAAGTCGCTATCCAAGCCAACACAATGACTTAGCTATATGCAGGGCGGTCCCCGAGTATCTCAGGATCGGCAGCTGGTGGAACAGCATACCAATGACTCATTTCTCTGATGCTAATGGCAGCTGTGACCCATGGTGGCTATGACGCATGCAGTTCAGCTCTGCACCAAAAGCCATTGTCCGACCACGTGCGAATGCATAGAACACTATCAAATAAACTCTAGTATGCAGACGAGACAAACCATCAGAATATACTCGTTGTTGTGGGACAATCCGACTTATCACTTGAACACGTTCAGGCACAGTATGGTTCTCTCGAAGCATAGACGATAGTGAACATGTTCATGCATTCTAAGCAAGCGATTCAGGATTCTCGTTAAGCAGACATTATTTCAAAGACAAGCTAGGTGAGTTCGTTCATTAACATGCAAGGCAGGTTCTATCATTCTCTTAAGAAAACATTGCAAGCAAAAACACAGGTTATTATTAAGGCGTGCAAGAATCAGAGAACGAAGTTCTGCCCACTCACCTTGATATATAACGTCGGCGTGGAGCGGGGCGTTACATACTTACCAACCAACAAAAAGTTTCGTCCTCGAAATTTCAAGGATAAACTTCTCGATATCCCGAGTAGCGATAGTGCCGTCCCTCGCCGTACTCAATCGAAACAATCAAGCAATTCAAGTTCAGGAACATTTTGCACTTTGAGAATATCTATGGACTTATTGTATGGAACGCTCTTTGCAAAACCATATCGATAATATCTCATAGTCATAGCAACGGATTTTGGGCCAGAGAATCGATTTCGCTCTAATACCATTCTATCATGCCCCGGTCCCGCCCGGGCCGCCGCTCCGCCCTGCCCCACCCCGTGCGGCCGGGATTAACGAACCAGACACGTATCACCGTGCCTCGGCGCACCGGACGCGAATCACCGCGCCCGTCTCGCGGGTGCGAGGGAGGAAGGGAGCCATATGAATGGCCCGTTCGAGCTTTCGGGGGACGTGATGCCCCACGGGCCTGGGGTTGTGCCCGTGCAAGGCCAATCGTTTAAGTTGATAGTTGGCTATCATCGCATCAATCGAGTAAGCAGCAGAAAGGGACTTGTTGCAATACAATGCATTAGCCAACTGAGTGTTCGGGACAATCAAGTCAACTTGGGTTTCCTTTAGGAAAGGCACATGTTCGTTCCATACATTATGCCCCCTTATACGATAGCATTCTCAGGGCAACAATCGAAACCAGGATTCTGGGTCTTCGGGACTGTGGCACGCTGTCACGCCCCAGTCCCAAAATATCGTGGGACTAGACACGTGGCAATGGCCAGCAGTACACATCGATGGACATCCCAATTTAATGGATCCATCGAGCATACTTAAGCTGTAATATAGAACTACAATATCATATCAAAACTAATCTCATCCATCACAGAATAATAAGAACAACAGCAAATAAAAGAAAGTACATCATGTCCAGTCTCAGCAGAGTATGTCGGGGAACAACCCGACAAGAGTCTAAAACACTGGTTCATCCGACCAGAACAAAAGAGTCCAAAATAAAGTATCTGGAGAGTACAAATAACATAATCTCAAGTAAAATCTTCTGCCATCACCTCTGCTTCTATGTTATGTTCTCCCTCAGTAACAGTTTCTGGTACAGCTTCAGCTCCTGTCCCGTAAACCTCGGGATAATGCTCTTCTGCTAAACCTGGGGACATCATCCATTCCAGGTCCTCAGGGGACATAGCAAGGTACAAATAATACAAGCCAGAAATAAATGCAGTGAAATAGTAAATGGAATAAGCAGGGTAACTACATAACCAACTAAGTGAAAATGCAACTGAGAGCAACACTAGTACTCAGGCTGAGACTGCTACAAGCTCTGTGTCGGGGAGCCGGTAGCAGCAATATCTAGTAGTGGTCTAGCTCTGCTCGAGAGTCTACAACCTCACAATAGTAGTATATATGTATAGAACAGCCTGTAGCCTGTGTGTCTCTCCCTACCCAATGTAACCACACGTCTCATGTCCATGTCACGTGAGATCAGATCTAATGCAACAGTCATAAACTAAGAATATATAACTATGTCCATCCTGTATCCTATACAGAATCGCCTTGATTATGTCAGGAAGATTCTGTCAATGTATGGTGTCAAGTGTCCTAGGTTGTAGTGTACTTGATAATCAAGCACGAGAGTATAAAGGGTCTCGAATGTCCATCACTAAATGACGTACACAACTCCGCGTACGGGGTTGGCACCCGACTGTGATCGGACGCTAAGTATGTCATACGGTCCTAGGTTATAACATGTACAATAGTCACAGAAAAGTAAAACAAGAGAACTAATTAAACTAATAATCTGCAATTTATGGCAAGGTACACTTGCCTGGGATTGGAATATCAGTAGCGGTCCTGATAACAGTGGGTTCAGCAATAACTCCTCCAAAAGCTGAAATGAACATTACCAACAGTCTCAGAACATAGGAAATAGTTAGAAACGCCTGTCCTTGAGTCCAGTTTGGACACAAGGGCTAAAACGACATTTCTGGGCCAAAGCGGGTCCATGTGTAGGTCGCTTTGTACCGAAAACCGGGTCAGGGTCAAAGGTCTCCAAATCAGTCCAACTTAGTGTCAACAAGTCAGGAACGTTGATACGAACCCAACGAAACTTCCAGAATTTGGATTCCGATGAGCCGTTCTCAAAATCGCCTGTCCAGTGGATCTGTGGGGCCCACGACACGTGATTTTTCCAACGTTCTCAGAATCGAGCCAAACTTGACCCACAGGACCAGCGTATTGCTACGAGTCCGATGGCACAAGTTTCGTCTCGATCCGACGTGTTTACACTAAGTTACAGCGAGATTCAGAAAACTCGGATACGGGGCGGTGTCCGCGGATACGCACTGATTCCGGTGTGCACGCACATCCGAATCAGCTTCTGCGAAAGCCCGCACGTCCGTATCTACGATGCTCACGTGTCGGTGAAGGCCGCACGCGACCAAGTCGTCCCGTTTGGCGGGGCGTACTCGATTCCGGGGTGAAACAGGGCTTAGTTTTTCCTGTTTTTGGATCACGGTGTGCGATCACCACAGGACGCGATGCCCCGAGCGGTTTGTCCGGGCACCGAGAGGGTCATACAGGCTTCGTGATAAAACTGACGGAATGGAAATCGGAGCTACGAGTAGGAAGTTACGAATACCTGAAAGAAGGCTGAAAATCCGAGTCCTACGTGTCCAAATTGTCCTCGTGTCTGAGTCGAGTCCCGTGTCCACCCTAGGTTTTTAGGGTTCTGGAACTCCGGTGGCCGGGCAGGGCGTGTCCGGTGGCTGAGGGCTCGCTGGGCAGCCGAGGGGTGGTCGTCGCCGGTCTGACGGTCGGTGCCGGCGCTGTGGGTGGCCGGATCAGCGCCGGAGACGGGGAAGAATTCACTGGGTCGGCCGCTGACGGCTCTGGTCGGGGTCCCGATGGTCGAGGGCGGCCGGAATCGATTGCTGGAGGCTGGGCGGACCGTTCCGGGTCGTCGGGGCGGTGTCACAGGGTGGTCGGAGTCGGGGTTCTCGTCGGAGAAGAGGGGTTTCAAGGGGAAAATCCGGCGGTGGTCTCGGGTTTATATAGGGTCGCGGGGGAGGCAAACCACCGGAGGTTGGCCGGAATCTGAAGGGGAAGCGTCGGGGGTTCCGGGGAAGAGGAACGGGGACGGTCGTCGGCGGCCATGGCGGCGGAAACGGCCGCCGGCAGCCGAAGGGTCGGGTCTCTCTGGTTTCGGGGGTTAGGGATTCGAATCGGTCGGGTCGGGTCCTTAGCGGGTCGGGTTCTGACCCGGATCCGACCCGCAATGCAAACGGTTCAGATTGGTTAGACCGGCCGGTCCGGTTCAAATCTTTGGGTTGGTTTGGTTTGTTAAATTGGTTTATTATCAGTTAAATTTTACAATAGTTTTTAATCCTTTAAAAATTCATCCGGTGTCCAATAAATTCCCGGAAAAATACCCCATGCTCGGTTTTTAATTTTACACTAGAAAATATAATTTTCATTACATTTTAATATTATTTAATATCATTTAAAAATTCATTTTAAATCAGACAGCTTTAATTTATTGGTTTAAAAATTACCGAATATTGCTAATTAATACCAGAAAATAAATTTAAAATTTTAGAAAAATTCAGGTGATTACAATCTACCCCCCTTAAGAAAATTGCGTCCTCGCAATTTAAAGATTATACTACTAAAAGAACAGTACTACAGGAATTACAATAATTACTTTAAATTATACCTGCATCCTCGAATAAATGGGGGTATTTCTGGCGCATGATATCTTCTCTCTCCCAAGTAGATTCACCAGGAGAGTGTTGCTTCCAAGCCACACGAACCAGTTTAATTGTATGCCCTCTCAGTGTCTTCTCACTGGTGCCAAGTATACCCACTGGTTGTTCTTCGTACCTCAGGCTTGGGCCTACTGCGATCTCGGAATGATCCACTATATGACTTGGGTCAGTCACATATCTTCTCAACTGTGAGACATGGAACACATCATGCACTCCCTCTAAAGATGGAGGTAATGCAAGACGATAGGCCACCTCACCAATGCGCTCAAGGATATCGAAGGGCCCAATGTACCTTGGACTCAATTTGCCTCTGCTCCCAAAGCGGATGGTTCCTCGAGTAGGTGAAATCCTCAGAAACACATGTTCTCCCTCCTTGAACTCTAATGGACGTCGGTGTGTATCAGCCCAATGCTTCTGTCTGTCCTGAGCTGCACGAAGATGATTCTGGATTTGTTTAACCTTCTCCACTGTTTGCATCACCAACTCTGGTCCCAAGATTTGTCGCTCTCCGATATCACTCCAGCATATTGGCGATCTGCACTTTCTACCATATAACGCCTCAAAAGGTGCCATCTTGATACTTGCCTGGTAACTATTGTTATATGAGAACTCTACCAAATGCAAATGATCTTCCCAAGACCCTCCAAAGTCTAACATACAAGATCTCAGCATATCCTCCAAGATCTGGATTGTACGTTCTGATTGACCATCTGTCTGGGGGTGATAGGCCGTGCTGAATTTTAGTCTGGTGCCAAGACTCTCTTGCATACTTCGCCAGAAATGAGAGGTGAATCTCGAATCTCGATCTGATACAATACTAACCGGCACTCCATGCAATCTTACTATTTGTCGCATATACATGTCGGCTAGTATCTCTGTGGATTGTCCAACTCTAAATGGCAAGAAGTGTGCCGACTTAGTGAGTCGATCCACGATAACCCATACCGCATCTTTTCCACTGGGGCTCCTTGGGAATCCTGTGACGAAGTCCATGGTGATATGTTCCCACTTCCATTCTGGTATGGGAAGCGGCTGCAGCATTCCAGCAGTCCTCTGATGTTCGGCTTTCACTTGTTGGCAGACTAAGCATTTTGCTACAAATTTGGCAATCTCTCTCTTCATTCCATGCCACCAATAATACTGTCTTAGATCTCGATACATCTTCGTTCCTCCTGGATGAACGGAGTATATGGAGCTATGTGCTTCAGTCATTAGCTCTTGTCTTAGTTCCCCATTTGGAACATATAAACGATCTCCGTACCTTAATGTACCATCATCATGTATGCGAAGTCACGTTTGCATGCCTGCTTCTGTCTTCTCTTTGAGTCTTCTAAATCTTGCATCAGTAGGCAAAGCTTCTTTAATTCTTTCCACGAGCGATGACTTCACTTCCAGATTAGCCAGTAAACCACTCTGCCTTGGTAGAATAACCTCTATCTGAAGCTCCTGCAGATCTCTCAATAGCTCAGGCTGCATTGTCAAGAAATATGCTGTAGGCTTCCTGCTGAGTGCGTCTGCTACTACATTCGCCTTCCCTGGGTGGTACTGCAGATCTATATCAAAGTCCACCATTAACTCAAGCCAGCGTCTTTGCCTCATATTAAGCTCTTTCTGGGTATATACATACTTTAGACTTTTGTGGTCAGTGAAGATTTCCACCTTCTCACCATAAAGATAATGCCTCCAAATCTTCAGTGCAAATATTACAGCAGCTAGCTCCAAATCATGCGTTGGATAGTTCTTCTCATGGACCTTCAGCTGTCTCGATGCATAAGCAATAACTTTGCCATGCTGCATCAAAACACATCCTAGGCCACTACCTGACGTATCGCTATATACAACAAAACCGCCTGACCCTGAAGGAAGAGTCAAGACTGGTGCTGTTGTTAGACGCCTCTTCAATTCTTCAAAGGCCAACTGACATTCTTCTGTCCATGCAAAGTCCTGATCTTTCCGTGTCAACTTTGTCATTGGCTCTGCAATCCTTGAGAAATTTTCTACGAACCTTCTGTAATATCCGGCAAGTCCTAGAAAACTCCTCACCTCAGCAACTGATGTTGGTGTAGGCCAAGTCTCAATAGCAGCAACCTTCTCTGGATCAACTGACAACCCTTCTCCTGAGATAATATGTCCCAAGAATGGCACCTTATCCATGCAAAACTCACATTTACTGAGCTTAGCATAAAGCTTCTCCTGCCTCAATGTCTCTAACACGATTCTGAGATGCTCCTCGTGCTCTTCGTGGCTTTTGGAATATACCAGAATGTCATCAATAAACACTACTACAAATTTATCCAAGTATTCATGGAAAACTCGGTTCATCAAGCTCATGAACACAGCAGGTGCGTTGGTTAAACCAAACGGCATTACTAAGAACTCATAGTGTCCATACTTGGTTCTAAAGGCTGTCTTTGGAATATCTTCCTTTCTCACCCTAATCTGGTGATAACCGGATCTTAGGTCAATCTTCGAAAATACCCTAGCTCCACTCAACTGATCAAACAAGTCATCAATACGAGGCAAAGGATACCGTTTCTTAATGGTCACAGCGTTTAACGCCCTGTAATCAATGCACAGGCGCACTGTTCCATCCTTCTTAGGTACAAACAGTATTGGTGCTCCCCAAGGTGAAACACTGGGCCGGATGAAACCTTTCTCCAGAAGTTCATCAACTTGCTTCTTCAACTCTACTAACTCCTTAGGGGCTAGTCTATAAACCGTTGAAGTGATAGGTTCTGCTCCTGGAGTTAAGTCTATAGTGAATTCTATTTCCCGATCAGGTGGTAGACCTGGAAGATCATCGGGAAATACATCCACAAACTCTGATATAACTCTTGGGTAACTTGACTCCCCTTCTACAGTTAATACCCTAAGAGTTGGCTGAACATCTTGTTCTATAGCTCCTCGAAGAAATTCAAACTCTGAGTGTCCAGGTGGTCTGAATATAACTTTTCCAAGCCGACAATCAAGAGTAGCATGATACTGACTTAACCAGTCCATACCAAGTACCACATCATAGTCAAGCATAGAAAAGATCAGAAATTGGGCTCGCATCTCTCTTCCGCAGACTACTACTGAGCATGATCTACAGATATCACTAACAGGTATAATTCCACCTCCCGTAAGAATTCTCTTAGTCTTCGGAAGGGGTGCAGTAGCTACTCTATGTGTGGCTATGAAGCTAGCAGCTATAAATAAGTGCGATGCCCCAGAATCAAATAAAGCTACAGCAGGTAATGAAGCTACTAAAATGGTACCTGCTATAACTTCTCCAGCAATAGCTTCTTCCTGAACAGCCAATGCAAAAGCCTGACCTCGTCCCTGTGCTGGTCCCCTCTGCTGACGAGCCTGTTGGAATAGTGCTGCTTGAGGTGGCAATGGAGGTCTTGGCTGATATCCTCCTGGAGCTGGTGGTCTGACTTCTCCAACTCCCGTCTGCTGTGCTCCCACTGCTGGATAATCTGGCCTTGGTGCAGGTAGAGCTGGTCGTGGTGCTCCCTCTCGACGTGCTGTGCAGTCCCTGGATAGATGCTGGTTGGATCCGCAAACCAGGCACAGTCCCAATTTGCGTCTGCACTCCTTTTCAATGTGACCTAACTTGCCGCAGAAATGACAAGTAGGTAGGGTTCTTTGTGCTGCCCTCTGCGGTAGATTCCTTTGGAGTCGCTTTGCAGAATCTCCTTGTGCTGCCTTGGATGGTACTGAGGTAAATGGCCGCTTCAGACTTGACTCCCTCCTGGTGACGCGCTCCATGCGTCGTGCTGCCGCAAGGACGTCGTTGTACGATGTAGGGGCAACAGATCCAATCAACCTCTGAAGTTCGAACCTGAGTCCATCAAAGAATTTCTCCGCCTTCTCTTCTTCGGTAGGAATTAGAGAAGGGGCGAAACGACTCAAGCGAATGAACTCGGCATTATACTCCTCCACTGTCATGTTGCCCTGGATGAGACGGTTGAACTTATCTCGGAGTTCTGATCTAGCAACGACTGGGATATACATCTCTTGGAAGAGTCTGGAGAACTCCTCCCAAGTGACTCGGTCATGTCCGAGCCTCCTCTCTTCAGCTAGCCACCAGTGGTGCGCGTTGTCCGTTAGTTGCATTCGGACAGCAGTCATCCATCTTTCCCGCGGAAGTTCAGCTGCTTCCAACTGATGCTGTGTATTAGTGAGCCATTCATGCACTTCAGTTGGTCCTTCCTTGCCCGAAAAGGTACGGGACTTGAGTTGACGGAAATCAGTGATAGATCTCGTCGCTGGTCGCCTAGCTTGTGGGTTTGCCTGCTCTAATGCATTCACTAGGCTGGTTCTCAGGTTCTCTGCCTCCTGACGCTGCGCCTCCTGTTGAACTTGTTGTTGAGCTTGCATCATGGCATAAAATATCTGGAATATTTGCTGCCCATCCATTGCTTGTCCTGGTGGGAAGGCAGGCATCTGTGGAGTGAACTGTGGCGGAGGTGGGATATCATCGCGCCTGAACCTTGAGTTATGCTGCTCATCTTGTCCACTCTGAGAGGATTGACCTCTGTTCTCTGGTGTAACCCCATCACCATAGGTAACCACAGCGTCTTGTGGTGTAAAAGGAACTTCATCTCCATTTCTCGGATCCATTTTTCTGCATGCAAAATAAACTTTATGAGAACGTTTAGTAGAGTCAAGCAGGATGCAAAATCAAGTACTTAATTCGAATGCGATATAGAGTTTCAAAAACGTTCAACAAATGGATGAGATTCTATAGCCTATCCTATCCTTTTACAGGTTTATTTGGCCCCTAAGTTGAGACCAAAAAATTTGTCGTAGACCTGCATGGGCCACCACAAAAACCAAGTCACGCCCCAGTCCCAAAATATCGTGGGACTAGACACGTGGCAATGGCCAGCAGTACACATCGATGGATATCCCAATTTAATGGATCCATCGAGCATACTTAAGCTGTAATATAGAACTACAATATCATATCAAAACTAATCTCATCCATCACAGAATAATAAGAACAACAGCAAATAAAAGAAAGTACATCATGTCCAGTCTCAGCAGAGTATGTCGGGGAACAACCCGACAAGAGTCTAAAACACTGGTTCATCCGACCAGAACAAAAGAGTCCAAAATAAAGTATCTGGAGAGTACAAATAACATAATCTCAAGTAAAATCTTCTGCCATCACCTCTGCTTCTATGTTATGTTCTCCCTCAGTAACAGTTTCTGGTACAGCTTCAGCTCCTGTCCCGTAAACCTCGGGATAATGCTCTTCTGCTAAACCTGGGGACATCATCCATTCCAGGTCCTCAGGGGACATAGCAAGGTACAAATAATACAAGCCAGAAATAAATGCAGTGAAATAGTAAATGGAATAAGCAGGGTAACTACATAACCAACTAAGTGAAAATGCAACTGAGAGCAACACTAGTACTCAGGCTGAGACTGCTACAAGCTCTGTGTCGGGGAGCCGGTAGCAGCAATATCTAGTAGTGGTCTAGCTCTGCTCGAGAGTCTACAACCTCACAATAGTAGTATATATGTATAGAACAGCCTGTAGCCTGTGTGTCTCTCCCCACCCAATGTAACCACACGTCTCATGTCCATGTCACGTGAGATCAGATCTAATGCAACAGTCATAAACTAAGAATATATAACTATGTCCATCCTGTATCCTATACAGAATCGCCTTGATTATGTCAGGAAGATTCTGTCAATGTATGGTGTCAAGTGTCCTAGGTTGTAGTGTACTTGATAATCAAGCACGAGAGTATAAAGGGTCTCGAATGTCCATCACTAAATGACGTACACAACTCCGCGTACGGGGTTGGCACCCGACTGTGATCGGACGCTAAGTATGTCATACGGTCCTAGGTTATAACATGTACAATAGTCACAGAAAAGTAAAACAAGAGAACTAATTAAACTAATAATCTGCAATTTATGGCAAGGTACACTTGCCTGGGATTGGAATATCAGTAGCGGTCCTGATAACAGTGGGTTCAGCAATAACTCCTCCAAAAGCTGAAATGAATATTACCAACAGTCTCAGAACATAGGAAATAGTTAGAAACGCCTGTCCTTGAGTCCAGTTTGGACACAAGGGCTAAAACGACATTTCTGGGCCAAAGCGGGTCCATGTGTAGGTCGCTTTGTACCGAAAACCGGGTCAGGGTCAAAGGTCTCCAAATCAGTCCAACTTAGTGTCAACAAGTCAGGAACGTTGATACGAACCCAACGAAATTTCCAGAATTTGGATTCCGATGAGCCGTTCTCAAAATCGCCTGTCCAGTGGATCTGTGGGGCCCACGACACGTGATTTTTCCAACGTTCTCAGAATCGAGCCAAACTTGACCCACAGGACCAGCGTATTGCTACGAGTCCGATGGCACAAGTTTCGTCTCGATCCGACGTGTTTACACTAAGTTACAGCAAGATTCAGAAAACTCGGATACGGGGCGGTGTCCGCGGATACGCACTGATTCCGGTGTGCACGCACATCCGAATCAGCTTCTGCGAAAGCCCGCACGTCCGTATCTACGATGCTCACGTGTCGGTGAAGGCCGCACGCGACCAAGTCGTCCCGTTTGGCGGGGCGTACTCGATTCCGGGGTGAAACAGGGCTTAGTTTTTCCTGTTTTTGGATCGCGGTGTGCGATCACCACAGGACGCGATGCCCCGAGCAGTTTGTCCGGGCACCGAGAGGGTCATACAGGCTTCGTGATAAAACTGACGGAATGGAAATCGGAGCTACGAGTAGGAAGTTACGAATACCTGAAAGAAGGCTGAAAATCCGAGTCCTACGTGTCCAAATTGTCCTCGTGTCTGAGTCGAGTCCCGTGTCCACCCTAGGTTTTTAGGGTTCTGGAACTCCGGTGGCCGGGCAGGGCGTGTCCGGTGGCTGAGGGCTCGCTGGGCAGCCGAGGGGTGGTCGTCGCCGGTCTGACGGTCGGTGCCGGCGCTGTGGGTGGCCGGATCAGCACCGGAGACGGGGAAGAATTCACTGGGTCGGCCGCTGACGGCTCTGGTCGGGGTCCCGATGGTCGAGGGCGGCCGGAATCGATTGCTGGAGGCTGGGCGGACCGTTCCGGGTCGTCGGGGCGGTGTCACAGGGTGGTCGGAGTCGGGGTTCTCGTCGGAGAAGAGGGGTTTCAAGGGGAAAATCCGGCGGTGGTCTCGGGTTTATATAGGGTCGCGGGGGAGGCAAACCACCGGAGGTTGGCCGGAATCTGAAGGGGAAGCGTCGGGGGTTCCGGGGAAGAGGAACGGGGACGGTCGCCGGCGGCCATGGCGGCGGAAACGGCCGCCGGCAGCCGAAGGGTCGGGTCTCTCTGGTTTCGGGGGTTAGGGATTCGAATCGGTCGGGTCGGGTCCTTAGCGGGTCGGGTTCTGACCCGGATCCGACCCGCAATGCAAACGGTTCAGGTTGGTTAGACCGGCCGGTCCGGTTCAAATCTTTGGGTTGGTTTGGTTTGTTAAATTGGTTTATTATCAGTTAAATTTTACAATAGTTTTTAATCCTTTAAAAATTCATCCGGTGTCCAATAAATTCCCGGAAAAATACCCCATGCTCGGTTTTTAATTTTACACTAGAAAATATAATTTTCATTACATTTTAATATTATTTAATATCATTTAAAAATTCATTTTAAATCAGACAGCTTTAATTTATTGGTTTAAAAATTACCGAATATTGCTAATTAATACCAGAAAATAAATTTAAAATTTTAGAAAAATTCAGGTGATTACACACGCCTATCGCTCCCTCGGAAGATCCAGTACCTGCAAACAAGTAAACTGTTGGTGGGTCAGTACTTTATACAAGTACTGGTGAGATAAATCAACTGAACAGAAACAAGCATTCACTCAAACAGGCACTAAGTAATCATGTTATAAAACATTACATTACTAGTGATCTTTCTAGTTTTACCTAGGTTCATTTTATGCAGTTCTAGCAGAGTCAATTTACTTGTTTGTCAACATGTTGGAAACAGATTTTCATATTGAATATGCAGGCAAGCAAACCATTCATGTTTCAGGGTGTGCGCAGCGTGTCTCGTGCGACTCGAGGGTCTGATGCATAGCTAGACATACGATGCACATTCTTAGGGGCAGTCGCTATCCAAGCCAACACAATGACTTAGCTATATGCAGGGCGGTCCCCGAGTATCTCAGGATCGGCAGCTGGTGGAACAGCATACCAATGACTCATTTCTCTGATGCTAATGGCAGCTGTGACCTATGGTGGCTATGACGCATGCAGTTCAGCTCTTCACCAAAAGCCATTGTCCGACCGCGTGCGAATGCATAGAACACTATCAAATAAACTCTAGTATACAGATGAGACGAACCATCAGAATACACTCGTTGTTGCGGGGCAATCTGACTTATCACTTGAACATGTTCAGGCACAGTATGGTTCTCTCGAAGCATATACGATAGTGAACATGTTCATGCATTCTAAGCAAGCGATTCAGGATTCTCGTTAAGCAGACATTGTTTCAAAGACAAGCTAGGTGAGTTCATTCATTAACATGCAAGACAGGTTCTATCATTCTCTTAAGAAAATATTGCAAGCAAAAACACAGGTTATTATTAAGGCGTACAAGAATCAGAGAACAAAGTTCTGCCCACTCACCTTGATATATAACGCCGGCACGGAGCGGGGCATTACAGTATATGAGGGCCGGACATGAACAGTCGCAGAGGAACAGACGAGCTTTTGTATTGGAGGTAGATGACATGGATCATGAGGTGGATGTCATAGCAGGTATTACTCTTGCTTTTACTTTTCCTGCTGTGACATTGTTTGATACGGAAACCACCCACTCATTCATATCATCTAGTTTTATTGCCAAACACAACATTGCTTCTACACCTTTATCTAGTTGTGTTAGAATTCTTACCGGAGGAGGAGTTGTACCAGTTAGCCGAGTTTGTAGATCGGGCCCTATAGTCCTATGTGGCAGAGAGATGAACGTCCAACTCTTAGTCCTTCTTATGCCATCTTTTGATATTGTACTTGGAATGGACTGGCTAAGCAAGTACCACGCTTTCTTTGATTGCTTTGGAGGAAGCATTCTTTTTAAGGTACCAGGCCAGCCTGAACTTGAGTTTGCCCGAGGATCTACAGAAATCCTTGATGGTATGCAGCTCGTAATGGACGATGTTGTCTATCATCCTATTATTTCAGAATTTTTAGACGTCTTCCCAGAGGAATTGCCCGGACTACCCCTAGACAGAGATGTAGAGTTTTTAATTGAACTAGCACCCGGAGCAGCACCTATAGCATCACATGTTTACAGACTGGCAAAGAAGGAGATGGACCAGCTGAAGGCCCAGTTGAAAGAGCTAGAAGAGAAATGTTTTATCCGATCGAGTGCAACACCCTGGGGAGCACCAGTGTTGTCTGTACCCAAGAAGGATGGGTCAGTGCGTATGTGCATTGACTACAGAGCCTTGAATGCAGTGACAGTGAAGAACAAATATCCGTTGCCACACATTGATGACCTATTTGACCAACTCAGTGGAGCCAAGTTATTCTCGAAGATAGATTTGAGATCGGGATATCACCAGGTGAAAGTACGGAAGCAAAATATTCTGAAGACCGCATTCAGAACAAGATATGGGCACTACGAGTTTTTGGTCATACCATTTGGATTGACCAATGCTCCAACGATCTTCATGGACTTGATGAATCGAGTCTTCCACCAGTACTTGGACCAGTTTGTGGTCGTCTTCATAGATGATATACTTGTCTATTCGAAGAGCCACGAGGAGCACGAGGAGCATCTGCGAATTATCCTAGAGACTTTAAGGAGAGAGCAGTTATATGCTAAGCTCAGCAAATGTGAGTTCTTCTTGGACAGAGTTCATTTCTTGGGCATGTTGTTACAGGAGATGGTACTTCTGTTGATCCAGATAAGATCTCAGCAGTTGAGACATGGCCTGTTCCTAAATTAGCAGCAGAGGTGAGGAGTTTCCTTGGACTTGCGGGATATTACCGACGGTTCATGGAAAACTTCTCAAGGATAGCGGCACCTATGACTCATTTGACTTGTAAGGATCAAGAATTTATATGGACCGACGAGTGTCAAGCCGCCTTTGAGGAGGTGAAGAAGTGACTGACTACAACACCAGTATTGACGATTCTGTCAGGATCAGGAGGTTATGTGATCTACAGTGACTATAACGCCCCGCTCCGCGTCGGCGTTATGTATCAGGTGAGTGGGCAAAACTTCGTTCTCTGATTCTTGCATGCCTTAATAATAACCTAAGTTTTTGCTTGCAATATTTTCATAAGAGAATGATAGAACCTGCCTTGCATGTTAATGAATGAACTCACCTAGCTTGTCTTTGAAATAATGTCTGCTTAATGAGAATCCTGAAATGCTTGCCTAGAGTGCATGAACATGTTCACTATCGTCTATGCTTCGAGAGAACCATACTGTGCCTGAACGTGTTCAAGTGATAAGTCGGATTGCCCCGCAACAACGATTGTATTCTGATGGTTCGTCTCGTCTGCATACTAGAGTTTATTTGATAGTGTTCCATGCATTCGCATGCGGTCGGACAATGGCTATTGGTGGAAAGCTGAACTGTATGTGTCACGACTGCTACAGAGATAGTGGAAAGCAACCATGAGTCACAGCTGCCTCTAGCATCAGATAAAGAGTCATTGGTATGTTGTACAACCAGCTGCCGATCCTGAGATACTCGGGGACCGCCCTGCATATAGCTAAGTCATTGTGTTGGATGGCCCTAAGATCATGCATTGTGTGTCTAGCTTGCATCTGACCCTAGAGTCGCACAAGACACGCTGTGCACACCCTAAAACATGAACGATTGCTTGTCTTGCTTATTGTATATGAAACTCTGTTTCCAAACATGTTTCCAAACAATGTAATATGACTCTGCTAGAACTGCATAAAATGAACCTAGGTAAAACTAGAAAGATCACTAGTAATGTAATGTTTTATTACATTATTACTTAGTGTTGGTTTGAGTGAATGCATGTTTCTGTTCAGTTGATTATCTCACCAGTACTTGTATAAAGTGCTGACCCACCAACAGTTTACTTGCTTGCAGGTACTGGATCGTCCGAGGAAGCGATAGGCGTGCCACAGTCCCTAAGACCCGAAATCTTGGTTTCGATTGTTGCCCTAGAATGCTATCCTATAAGGGGGCATAATGTATGGAACGAACGAATGCCCTTGCTAAAGGAACCCAAGTTGCCTCGATTGTCCCGAACACTCAGTTGGCTAAATGCATTGCATTGCAATAAGTCCCTTTCCGCTGCTTACTTGATTGATGCGATGATAGCCAACTATCAACTTAAATGATTGGCCTTGCACGGGCGCAACCCCAGGCCCGTGCGACATCACGTCCCCCGAAAGCTCGAACGGGCCATTCCGTTAACTCCCTTCCTTCCTCGCACCCGCAGGACGGGCACGGTGATTCGCATCCAATGCGCCGAGGCACGGTGATTCGTACCTGGTTCGATAATTCTAGCCGTACGGGGTGGGGCAAGGCGGAGCGGCGGCCCCGGCGGGTCTGGGGCGTGACAGAATAGTATCAGAGCGGAATCAATTTTCTGGCCCAAACTGTTGCTTTGACTCTTAGTTATATCGATATGGTATTGCAATAGAGCGTTCCATACAATAAGTCCATAGATATTCTCAAAGTGTAAATATTTTCTGAACTTGGATTGCTTGATTGTTTGATTGAGTACGACGAGGGATGGCACTATCGCTGTTCGGAATATCGAGAAGTTTATCCTTGAAGTTTCGAGGACGAAACTTTTTATTGGTTGGTAAGTATGTAACGTCCCGCTCCGCATCGGCGTTATGTATCAGGTGAGTGGGCAGAACTTCGTTCTTTGATTCTTGCACGCCTTAATAATAACCTGAGTTTTTGCTTGCAATGTTTTCATAAGAGAATGATAGAACCTGCCTTGGATGTTAATAAACGAACTCACCTAGCTTGTCTTTAAAATAATGTCTGATTAACGAGAATCCTGAAATGCTTGCCTAGAGTGCATGAACATGTTCACTATCGTCTATGCTTCGAGAGAACTATACTGTGCCTGAACGTGTTCAAATGATAAGTCGGATTTCCCCGCAACAATGATTGTATTCTGATGGTTCGTCTCGTCTGCATACTAGAGTTTATTTGATAGTGTTTCATGCATTCGCATGCGGTCGGACAATGGCTATTGGTGGAAAGCTGAACTGTATGTGTCACGGCTGCTACAGAGATAGTGGAAAGCAACCATGAGTCACAGCTGCCTCTAGCATCAGATAAAGAGTCATTGGTATGCTGTACAACCAGTTGCCGATCCTGAGATACTCGGGGACTGCCCTACATATAGCTAAGTTATTGTGTTGGCTTGGATAGTGACTGCCCCTTAAGATCGTGCATTGTGTGTCTAGCTTACATCTGACCCTGGAGTCGCACAAGATACGCTGCGCACACCCTAAAACATGAACGATTGCTTATCTTGCTTATTGTATATGAAACTCTGTTTCCAAACATGTTTTCAAATAATGTAATATGACTCTGCTAGAACTGCATGAAACGAACCTAGGTAAAACTAGAAAGATCACTAGTAATGTAATATTTTATAACATGATTACTTAGTGTTGGTTTGAGTGAATGCATGTTTCTGTTCAGTTGATTATCTCACCAGTACTTGTATAAAGTGCTGATCCACCAACAGTTTACTTGCTTGCAGGTACTGGATCGTCCGAGGGAGCGATAGGCGTGCCACAGTCCCTAAGATCTGGAATCCTGGTTTCGATTGCTGCCCCGAGAATGCTATCATATAAGGGGGCATAATGTATGGAACGTGTCACGCCCCAATCTCCTGCAAGCTCAATAGTCCCCGCTGAACGTAAAATCACCACGTTGCAGCTCTCCCGCGGGACAATCGTTCTCATCGGGACGTGATGCCGTACGAGCCTGGAATTGCGCTCGTACAAGGCCATGTTATTAAATACCTAAGTTATCATCGAAACAACCAAGTTACAGCGGAAGCCAATTTGTGTACCAAGCACACATCAGAGTATACGCAGCGAAGCTCACGATAGGGTCCAAATAAAATGCCCCGAAGGCAATGCCACAAAGGCGATGCCACGGAGACGATGAAATGCTCTTGCTCTATTCTCTAGCCCACAAAGGTACTTACAGTTCATACATCATGCCTCGTATATCCAAGAAGCTCCACTACGCCTGCGTACTGAAATATTGCCCACAAACGTGGGTCAGTACACAACCGTACTGGTGAGCGGGGTAACCCACTCGCCTAAGCCGACACTAAATAAAATAGTGAATACAAACAGTTATATGGTGATCTTTCTAGTTGAATCCTAGATTCGTTCATGATATAGGGATGACATGTTAAGGAAAGCGGTAAAGCAGTTTAAGCATGCAAGCATTCAACTCAAACCAATCGACGAGCAAATATAAGCAACCCGAAGGATTCTAGCATATAACCCGTCCTACTCAATGCCATCGCTTGTACGATAACATATCGAACCATCAGTCTCGCCTCAATATCCATCCTCAACCAAAGTTTATATTCCAATCTCAAGTGCACACTCTTGTCGAGGCAAGGTGGCCGCGCCTACACGAAAGCCAAACCAACAAAAGAAAAGCAAGCCATCACTTATACTATATGAAGTTACTGGCCAAGCCATAAAGGACGTTGATCGGACTGATCAAATGCGGTTCTATTCGAAATAGCGCTAAGTAGCTAACCCACCTGAATCGCATCCAACCGCTGGCACCGTGCCCAAGACGCGTTACCCAATTGTCTCCTCCATGGCCGAACGGTCCCGGTGCCCCGGAGCCTTCCCGTTCGAGGAGACCAAACCCTGTGCAATACAGGTTGTCCGTGATATGCAGACACCAAGTAGGTATGACGAGAGGATCGAACATTCTCGCCCCACCAAGCGATCCTAGACTCGTTCCATGAATTATCCAACCAAAACATCCATAACCATTCTTCCAACATATTGCCCAAGGCAACATTCACAAGTATTTCCATAGGCACAATGCCTCTTCTCAACACAGTGTTTCCAATGGTGCAACACCCTTGCTCAAAGCAATCCCATGGCACAATGCCGTTTCAGTGGCACAATGCCCCATTCGTGGCACGATGCCCCATCAAGCGGCACAATACCCTCGCCGATGCAGTTGTTCGGTTTCGAACCACAACTGCTCGCTTTGCAAGACAAAGCGACCAAGTGATACTCGTGCACGGATGCACGCTCGCTCGCCCGAATTCCCGATATTTCCAATCTTTCAATGTATCATTCCAACCGTCCAAGCATAATCCCAAATCATCCAACCAACTGCCTCAAATATAATAATCCAACACTAGCTCCAAACTATCCAACGCGTAAATCATTTCAAGCCACAATCCTACCAAGCCAACGACGTACACTCTATGCACGCCTCAGTGTAGTGATTCCCAATATTTCAATCCAAGTGTTCAAGCCTTTTACGTGTTTTTTATATTATTAGGCCTGAAGGAGTAGAGGAGAAGGGAAAGAGCCCACTCACAATATTTGATCCAGTTAGGCATCCTGTCCTGCCGATACAGCCAATTCTTTGAACCTGTGGTCCGATGCAAGCGCGATCTACTCAACTGGTATGACCGTGCGAGCAGGCCATGCTCTCCAAATCATCCGATCGATCGGACTAAGGAAGACGGCATTATCGCTCCCATCCAGCTATTCAGTACTGTTCCGAACGAACACCTGTTTCCATCGCACCCGCTAGCCATCTGCACATGAAACTAACTCAATCAATCCTCCTTTCCAAAATCCAATATTTCAAATGTAACCAGCATTTGATTTATTCAATCCGACTCAGCGTAACGCTATGAGTGGTTGCGGGGCGTTACATAATATACCACTTAGAATCAGGTTCGTCCACGAACCGTGCTGGTACTCATTCCTATCATATGCCACAATCCAATTCCATGGATCGGCTCTATGCAACTCACATATTCACGATCCTGACTCAGCATCTCGTTCTGCTGAACGCTCGTACAAACTTCATGAATTCCCACATCCTTCTTGCAGCTCAATACGAATTCTTCGTATCGCTTAGTTTTGGATCGTACATATATTTAAGGCGTCCCTAAAATACATGCATTTCAGCTAAGCTTTGCGATAGCAAATTTGAACAAGTTACAAGGGTATCTTTATGTCCGAGGAATCTATTTGCTTTACTCCCAATTGAACCAATCCTGATTTCCATTCCAACATATTCGCTCAAGCACTATTCTCAAATATGATAATTTCCCACCGACTCAATTAGTTCGTGTTCCAACTCAATCCATCCAACTATTTCTAAAATCCCTACTAGCAATATCTCCAAATATATCTCATGCAACGAACGATCATCTCAACTGATACTACCCCAGCTAGGCGACTTACCCAAATATCAAACTTTGCTCTCAGATCATCTCAGCCAAACACCTCTTCCTCAATCTCAATACCTCGCTGGGTGAACATCTATATTGAGGTTCGTGTGATCCACAAAGATTTTGCCGCCATGCCAAAGGGATAGTGTCGCCACGATTTCAACGTGGACACACTCGCCACAATTCCTAGGTTGCGCATGGAATAGTTATTCGCGCTGCTTCCACTGCCTCGAAGCATAGGACATCACCTTTGCCTTCTGAACGAGCACGCTTCCCAGACTAAGTTATGAGACATCTTGTAAATCTGAGGCAAATCTGTCCCTTCCAGTATTCGCAAGGATTTGATCTGAACGAGCCGCTGCTTTAACTTCACGAGCTAGTTTTACAGTCGTCAATTCATATGAATGCTATTTCCTTCTAGGGCACGATGAGTCAGAGGCGATGCCATCGATAAAAATCTGCGACTCTGAATCTCATCAGTTGACTAGGCTACTTCTACCATCGCTCCGATCTTCCGGCTGCATCTTCAGCTGAAGGCTATCCCAAGGATCTCTCAAATCCAACACTCAGTCAACACACATTACTCACATCTGCCCTCGACGCATCCCCAAATACGCCACCTCAAGGGTCGTTCTATGGGTCTACCATATTCATCTCTGATCTGGCGGGCAAGTCGCTAGGGTCAGCTGTCCCGAAGCTACGCTCGATAATTGTAATCATCACAATGGACAGTTATTATAAACCATGCTATATCTCATCTACAAAATCCGAATCAAAATTCCAACCATTCCATCCAAGTGAACTTCTGAATCCGAGCAATGCGCTCGTTGAAACCGTCTTCCATCAATCCGTCGTTCTGCCCTGAATCTATCAAATTTTTTTAAACTGCTAGGTTCGATTTCTCGCACTACCACTTGCAATGATTCTCGAAACTCAAGACTTGCTCAAATTCATATCCGTTTGTCGCGTTCCACAATGCACGTCCAACTTGCTCAAACCTTACAGTGATTTATTCCGACGTTGCTATTTTGTTTAGCTATCTTTAAAAGTCTGTCCGTCACAATCTTTCCCTCAGTTGTTGCCTCAATCCGTTCACGTCTTTCGGAGAATTCGTCTACCATTATTATACCATCTTGCCCAAAATTCCACTTTCGCTAAACCTGAGTCGACTTTTCGAGCAGCAATATCTAAAATTCTTCAAGTCTGTGTGAAACCATCGTATTGTTCCTCCAAACCAAGATCGTGTTTCATTACTCAACCAACAGCTCAAATATGTTGCCCAAAATCGTAGTCCGTGCTCGCTATCATTCGATTTACCAATCGCTTTGCTCAAGCGTATCCCAATAGTTCATTCCGATCTCGTCCATCTCTCAAGTTCAACGATACTTCCATTTACACAAGTCCGTTCTTGATATGCTCAACTCAATATTCGCTTGTTTCATTTTCATTCTTTCCAACTCAACCGACTTGCACCAAATCAACTTGTATTCTCATTATCCGTGTCCGTTCAGGCAATTCTCAATGATGTCCAACCAAAATATTTTTAATGCCTTGCTCACAATGTGGTATCCCATATACCACTCTGAATCAAGTCGCTACTCGCATTACAATTTCCTGCACGAATCCAAGATCCGTTCGAACCATCCCTTATGTGTGATCATGCCTTTCCAATTTTGAGTTTGACACAAAACTCATGCAATGCTTGAATTATCCAACTGTTTCCATAAATATCACTATGCAACTCGTGCCATATCTCATTCTCAATACTTCCAGCTATTCTCAAACCGATTGCTACTTTCGCTACACGAGCAACTCGTACAATGATCTTTTCCAAGTATTCTAACCCAATACTCAATGGTTTCACACATTTGTTGTACGAGCAACTCGTGCAAACTTATCCTGATATTCTCGAGCCAAACTCAAACATGCCCAACCGATGCGCCACAGCCAAAATTCTAACTTCTATCCAACACAATCGCTAGACGAGCAACTCGTGCAAGGATTCATTCTCATCCAATGTTCCTACTCAAAATATGTCGCATAACCAAATCTCGATAGCCAACCAACTGATCCATTGAGGCAATCAGAAACTCCCCGAACGACATGCCAACCCAACCCAACAAAAGCCCACAACTTGTTGCACAAATACAACAATGCCACCGACTTGCTGCACGAATGCAACAACGCCTAACGAGGCTAAGCGATCCTACAAAAACCAACCAAGGAAACACAACCAAGAACAACATGCAGCCACAACCAGCAATATATAGACTTATTGCATGAAATATCCAATATGGCACCGAGTAGAGTCAAGAGCTAGACGACACGTGGAAGCTATTTAGAGTTTGTGATGAAGCGAAGGACCAAGTCCGAGAAAATGAACCAGGCGCTCTGATACCAATCTGTCATGCCCCAATCTCCCGCAAGCTCAATAGTCCCCGCTGAACGTGAAATTACCATGTTGCAGCTCTTTCGCGGGACAATCGTTCTCATCGGGACGTGATGCCATACGACCTTGGAGTTACGCTCGTACAAGGCGATGTTATTAAACACCTAAGTTATCATCGAAACAACTAAGTTACAGCGGAAGCCGATTTGTGTACCAAGCACACATCAGAGTATACGCAGCGAAGCTTATGATAGGGTCCAAATGAAATACCCCGAAGGCAATGCCACAAAGGCGATGCCACGGAGACGATGAAATGCTCTTGCTCTATTCTCTAGCCCACAAAGGTACTTACAGTTCATACATCATGTCTCGTATATCCAAGCAGCTCCACTATGCCTGCATACCTGAAATATTGCCCACAAACGTGGGTCAGTACACAACCGTACTGGTGAGCGGGGTAACCCACTCGCCTAAGCCGACACTAAGTAAAATAGTGAATGCAAAAAATTATATGGTGATCTTTCTAGTTGAATCCTAGATTCGTTCATGGAATAGGGATGACATGTTAAGGAAAGCGGTAAAGCAGTTTAAGCATGCAAGCATTCAACTCAAACCAATCGACAAGCAAATATAAGCAACCCGAAGGATTCTAGCATGCAACCCGTCCTACTCAATGCCATCTCTTGCACGATAACATATCGAACCATCAGTCTCGCCTTAATATCCATCCTCAACCAAAGTTTATATTCCAATATCAAGTGCACACTCTTGCCGAGGCAAGGTGGTCGCGCCTACACGAAAGCCAAACCAACAAAAGAAAAGCAATCCATCACTTATACTATATGAAGTCACTGGCCAAGCCATAAAGGACGTTGATCGGACTGATCAAATGCGGTTCTATTCGAAACAGTGCTAAGTATCTAACCCACCTGAATCGCATCCAACCGCTGGCACCGCGCCCAAGATGCGTTACCCAATTGTCTCCTCCATGACCGAACGGTCCCGATGCCCCGGAGCCTTCCCGTTCGAGGAGACCAAACCCTTTGCAATACAGGTTGTCCGTGACATACAGACACCAAGTAGGTATGACGAGAGGATCGAACATTCTCGCCCCACCAAGCGATCCTAGACTTGTTTTATGAATTATCCAACCAAAACATCCATAACCATTCTTCCAACATATTGTCCAAGGCAACATTCACAAGTATTTCCATAGGCACAATGCCTCTTCTCAACACAGTGTTTCCAATGGTGCAACACCCTTGCTCAAAGCAATCCCATGGCACAATGCCGTTTCAGTGGCATAATGCCCCATTCGTGGCACGATGCCCCATCAAGCGGCACAATACCCTCGCTGATGCAGTTATTCGGTTTCGAACCACAACTGATCGCTTTGCAAGATAAAGCGACCAAGTGATACTCGTGCACGGATGCACGCTCGCTCGCCCGAATTCTCGATATTCCTAATCTCTCAATGTATCATTCCAACCGTCCAAGCATAATCCCAAATCATCCAACCAACTGCCTCAAATATAATAATCCAACACTAGCTCCAAACTATCCAACGCGTAAATCATTTCAAGCCACAATCCTACCAAGCCAACGACGTACACTCTATGCACGCCTTAGTGTAGTGATTCCCAATGTTTTAATCCAAGTGTTCAAGCCTTTTACGTGTTTTCCATATTATTAGGCATGAAGGAGTAGAGGAGAAGAAAAAGAGCCCACTCACAATGTTTGATCCCGTTAGGCATCATGTCCTGTCGATACGGCCAATTCCTTGAATCCGTGGTCCGATGCAAGCACGATCTACTCAACTGGTATGACCGTGCGAGCAGACCGTGCTCTCCAAATCATCCGATCGATCGGACTAAGGAAGACGACATTATCGCTCCCATCCAGCTATTCAGTATTGTTCCGAACGAACACCTGTTTCTATCGCACCCGCTAGCCATCTGCACATGAAACCAACTCAATCAATCCTCCTTCCCAAAATCCAATATTTCAAATGTAAACAGCATTTGATTTATTCAATCCGACTCAGCGTAACGCTCCGAGCGATTGTGGGGCATTACAGAACGAACGAATGCCTTTGCTAAAGGAACCCAAGTTGCCTCGATTGTTCCGAACACTCAGTTGGCTAAATGTATTGCATTGCAACAAGTCCCTTTCCGCTGCTGTCACGCCCCAGTCCCAAAATACGTAGGACTAGGAACACGCAAGCATGCCAGCCGTATGGATATGGCAACTCCAATATATGGAAACCAAAATCTACACGTACGTTGTAATATGAAAATCAATCCACAAGTGGTATAGACATATGTCACAAGTCATAGGATACAATCTAAATCTCATCTACAAAATCAAATATAAATAAATAATCAGTATCTATGAAACTAGATCTCAATATAAGTATCTAAGGATGATGGTTGGATGGAAACAAATCCACTACCAACTCGAATGGAAAGTACAACACAATAAACACAATATAAGAATACCAGCTAACAATCACGGGCTCGGAGAGAAGACATCTACGAAACATATATAACCATCCAAATTTGTGCTCCTGCAAATACTCAAAAACAGATACACCTGGCAGAGGACCAGGTCCTCAGAGGGACGTAACAAGATACAAAAAAGCGAGCCAATTTGAATACAGTAAATATACATATTATTTAAAAATAAATAAGTATGCTGTACAAGACCATCTATATGAATGCAAATGAGGACAACTTTTTGACGTATAGAAAAGGGTAGGCTACTCGATCTAATCCTCATAACTCATACGCTCGTCAGTGGACATTATCAGCCGATATACCTCTGGGGTAGCGACCCTCGGACTCCATCAATCGACATACCTCGGGGGTAGCGACCATCGGACACGACCACCATAGTGCGTGCTAGTTACTACGGTTTACCAGAGTGGTTAAAAGCCCATACGCCTAATAATTGTCCTCTATGATACTAAGTGTCAAGTGTGTGTCAACATATCTAATATATAGTAATGACTGAAAGGAACTACACATGCAATAAATAAATAGAAATGCAATAAATATACAGAAATATACTAAGCATGCAAAATACTGTAAGCAATTTGGCAAGGTATCTTGCCTGATCTGAAAAAGAATGAAGTCCCAACTCAAGGCGTCGTCCGATCTACCCGTCACATAAATTAAACAAGTTAGGTTACAAAAGTGGATAAATAGGTTCCTCCATTTAATCTATTTTAATTCTAAATAAAATAAACTAAATTAGTATTTTTAATCTTATTATAATCTGATTTTATTGTTAAACCCTAATTTTGGTCCAAAGAAAGTCAACTTTACGGATTTGTGATCCATGGCACGCAAATCGAGGTAATCCGTTGACAAAAAAGTCAACCAACTCAAATCCTAGATTTGTGTATGGAATCCTATAGATTTCAATACTATATGAATACCATATTCGACGGTTTCATAAAATTACAAGTCGGTAAAGAGTTATGTCCACTAGGGTGCACAGATGACAGTTTTTAGTGGTTTCTTATTTACGTCTACGTTGCACAAATTTTACAGTAGAATACAATTATAATTTAAATTCTGTAAAAGTAATTTTCTAGAATTTTATCATGTTAGCTTTTCGAAACTTCAAACGGTTTGTAATTCTGAGTTTGGGATCTCCCGAAATCTCGAAAATACCAAAACGCGTCTAATTTCGAACAGCTGGCACTTTTAGAATTTTCTGGAAAAATAGGTTTTGAAATTATTAAAATAAATTATATAATCAGAAAACTAACCTTTATATAGTTCTAACAAAAAAACTGGAGCGCGTTTGGAGTCCGGAGCTAGGAGATATCGTCTTTTTAATTCGTCATAACTAGTAGAAAATGAGGCTGAAATTATGACGAATTTTGACTCTTTTTGGACGAAAAAGAGAGGAATTTGGGGAAGAAAAATATGAAGGATGAGATATTTATAATGGTGAACACTGCTTAATTAAATACGACTAGTTTGGTTAATTTGGATATGATTATGATGAATTTAAATAAGGATATGATATGCATGAAGTTGCTTTCCTAGTAGGCTCAGGATTTGAATTAATTTAAAATAAAGTTTAAATTTATCTCAATAATTTATAATCTTAAATATAATTAAAGATAATACAAATAATTTATAAAATCTTATTAATATCTATTAACACTAAATTAGCATCTATCTAATATTAAGACTATATATATCCAAATAAATCATAAATAATTTCAAAAATCTAAATAAATTTCTTAAAATTCTAAATAAATTACAGAAAATATAATTAAATATTTTAACCTAAAATAAATATTCGGTAGGAACAATATGCAAGTATGGTCTCATAGTAAATCATGGAAGTCCTAGAAATTTAGGTTTCCTATGTTTTAATTACCTAATAATTCTAGAAAAATCTCCAAAAATCTAAAATAGCCTAAAAATAATTCTAAATAAATATTTATATAAGTAAATATACTAAAAAAATTATTTTCTAATTAACTAAGAGAATACTCTAAAGAAATTCAATATCTATAATAAATATAATAATATAAAATATACACAAAATATCTATTTTTGGTGAGGGGGCTTACAGCTGCTTACTCGATTGATGCGATAATAGCCAACTATCAACTTAAACGATTGGCCTTGCACGGGCGCAACCCCAGGCCCGTGCGGCATCACGTCCCCCGAAAGCTCGAACGGGCCATTCCGTTAACTCCCTTCCTTCTTTGCACTCGCGGGACGGGCGCGGTGATTCGTGTCCGGAGCGCCGAGGCACGGTGATTAGTGCCCAGTTCGATAATTCCGGTCGTACGGGGCAGGGCAAGGCGGAGCGGCAGCCCGGGCGGGTCCGGGGCGTGACAGTAACGCATCAGGGAAAGGCTTGGGATGCGTATTGATGCAGCATAACAAGGTGATTGCATATGCATCTAGGCAGTTACGAGTACATAAGAAGAATTATCCGACTCATGACTTGGAACTTGCAGCCGTTGTATTTGCTCTGAAGCTATGGAAATATTACTTATATGGGGAACGAGTGGAGATCTATACAGACCACAAAAGCCTCAAGTACGTCTTTACGCTGAAGGAGTTAAATATGAGGCAAAGTCGATGGCTCGAGTTGATGAAAGATTTTGAGATAGAGCTACATTATCATCCAGGCAAGGCTAACGTGGTAGCAGACGCGTTAAGCCGGAAACCAGCAGCTTATTTCTTGACAGCACAGAGGGAACTATTGGAGGACTTGCAAGAGCTGGACATTGAAGTGATATTACCCGAAGCAGATAGGATACTAGCCAACTTGCAAGTACAATCATCATTAGTAGAGAGGATCAAGGCAGCTTTGCCTACTGACGCCAGATTCAGGAGACTGAAGGAAAGGACAGAGGCCGGAGAGCAGACATGATTGCGTGTTCATGAGGATGGGACATTACGATGTAGTGATCGTCTTTATGTTCCAAATGGAGAGATTCGACAGGATCTGATGGCAGAGGCTTATAGTTCAATTTATTCTATTCATCATGGAGGCACCAAGATGTATCGCGACTTACGACAGCACTTTTGGTGGCATGGAATGAAGAGAGAGATAGCTCACTTTGTAGCTAAATGTCTGGTATGTCAACAAGTGAAGGTGAAGCACCAGAGGACAGCAGGCTTATTGCAACCACTTTCGATTCCAGAATGGAAGTGGGAGCACATCACTATGGACTTCATCATGGGTTTTTCCAAGAGTCCGAGTAGAAGAGATGCAGTGTGGGTAATAGTAGACCGACTCACCAAGTCAGCCCATTTTATACCTTTTAGAGTGGGTCAGTCTACAGAAGCTTTAGCTGACTTATATATGAGGCAGATCGTGAGATTGCACGGTATACCAGTCAGCATTGTATCAGACAGAGATTCGCGCTTTATATCGCACTTTTGGAGGAGCAAACAAGAGAGTCTTGGTACTCGTCTGAAGTTCAGTATATCTTACCACCCGCAGACAGATGGGCAGTCAGAGCATACCATTCAGACATTGGAGGATATGTTGAGGGCTTGCATGTTAGACTTAGGAGGATCATGGGAGGACCACCTACATCTTGTGGAGTTTTTTTACAAAAATAGCTATCAAACGAGTATTCAGATGGCTCCATTTGAAGCATTGTATGGAAGAAAATATAGGTCTCCTGTGTGTTGGAGTGACGTGGAAGAACGTCAGATTCTGGGAACCGAGTTGGTGGTCAACACCGTAGAGACAGTTAAGAAGATTCAAGAGCACTTGCGAGCAGCACAAGACAGGCAGAAGCAGTGGACAGACCTTCATCGTCGTCCCTTGGAGTTCAAAAAGGGCGATCATGTCTTCTTGAGGATATCACCGACCAGAGGCACTATTCGATTCGGAGGGCGCGGCAAGTTGAGTCCAAGGTATATTGGACCATTTGACATGCTCGAGAGAGTTGGAGAAGTGGCATATCGACTTGCGCTACCACCTTCACTTGAGGGAGTACATGACGTGTTCCATGTGTCGCAGCTCAGGCGATATATGGCAAACAGCAGTCATGTTCTCGATCATTCGGAGATCACCATTGGGCTGAGCTTGTCATACCAAGAGCAACCCGTGGGAATCCTTGATCGTCGAGAGAAAGTGTTGAGAAACCAGTCTATTCCCTTGGTTCGCGTAGCATGGAGGTATGGTGCGCCAGGAGAATCAACTTGGGAGCGCGAGGACGACATGCGCAAGCATTTTCCAAACCTATTCGCAGACCAAGGTATGAATTTACTTTGTTAATTTATATCTTAAACCATCCTTGCATTCTATCGTGGCTTAATTTTAATTTCGAGGACGAAATTTTATAAGTTGGATAGAATGTAAAACCCCTATCCTGAAATCGTATATACCCTTTTAATTATTAATTATTAATTTAATTATAGTAATTAGTGGCTAATTAGGAGAAATAGATTTTTAATAATTTTATTTTAGGTGTTGGGGCACTTAGAGGATTTATGGGACCATTAGAATAGATACTGCCAGCAGCAATACTCGCTGCTATTAATCCCAACAGCCCACTCCCTATTGCAACTTAGCTCACCCGCCCTAGCTTAATGCACTAGCAACTAACCAATACCAACCCGCGGATACCCCAGACCCCCCTGCGGATATTAACCAACCCTTCCTCTTATATATATATATATATATATATTTCAATAAAATCCTAACTCTAAAATCATCCAAACCCTTCCTCTTCCCATCTAGACCTAGAGAGCGCCGTCACCGCAGCCGGATAACCCCGCCAGGCCGTCCAAACCAATCCCGACGACCGCGACCCGCGCACTGCAGATTCCATAGTGAGGTACCTGTGTTCCGGAGTTATTTTTCGTTGCCTCGCTCAACCAAACGCCACCCCGTCTTCACCAGTATGCTCACCCCTTAACCCTCTTTCATATCTGTGTGATAGTAGCCCTCGAACAACGCGTAACCATAGGCAAAAATAGTACCAAAGTTGGCGTAAATAGACCAAATTCTGGGATCACAGAAAATTGCGTTAACTACCCATGTTTCCGAGTTCGTATCTCCCACCACAGAGATCCGAATTCGATGATTCTTTTTGGTATGTGTAGACCACTTGACCTACTTTAATTTCTATTAAATAACCCTAGATTATTAACTGCTGTAGACAGAATTAAATTCGTTGGAAAACCCCGTAAACCTACTTTTTCAGATTTCTAAAAGTTGTGAAACGGAGCGCGCCCTGCCAAACGGGACCGCCCCGTCGTGTACCAAGTGTACCGAACGGTGTGCGCAGCGTAATCAAAAACGTAAAAATTTGCAAAAACTGATTCGGACGCGTGTGTGCGCCAGAATCAGCCCGTATCCGCGGACAAATTCCGTGTCATAACTTTTGCGAAAGTCGTACGCATTTTGTGCACGCTCGTCAGACTGCGACGAAACTTACGCCACTGGACTCGTAGAAACGCGCTGGTCCAGTGACCCAATTTTTACGCAATTCTGAGACAGTTGACCAAGTCGCCAATTGGCGGACCCCATAGTTGACTTTTTGGACGAAATTGTGTTCGGCTCATCGAAATCCACATTTGGACATAACGTTGGATTCGTATTGACATTTAGAGTTTGTTTGACCTATAATTTGTTCTATTTAGAGACTGTTACCCTTGGCACATTTTTCGGTACAAAGTGGGCCACACGTGGACTCCACTTTTATCCGAAATTACCGTTTTGTCCCTGTGTCCAAATTGGACGAAAGGGGAGTACTTTTTAGCTATTTTGATCATTCCGAAAATATTGGTGATGTCTATTTCAGCATCCGAAAATGTTTGTTCATAGTCCATTAGTTCCAGATCCCGTGTCCTTGACATTGGACGCTTACACTTTACAGATTTTTTGCCAGGAAAGTATACCTTGTCATTGTACTGTATTTATATTCCATATGATGCATGTTTATTTCTGTTTATTTAGTTTATTTATTTTAACTGCTATATAAATTGCGCGTCCAGGAAAACTTGGGTGCAACGACGGTGTCGTCGTACTATGTTTTTATTTATGTATATGTATTAGACCTACTTTATGAGACTACCCCATCTTCATGAGGCATTTATGTTTCATTGGCCATGACACTATTTTTACACGAGTGTGAGTCACATGTAGGACACGGACTTGCGTACTCGGCTGGCCACTGGTACGTATAGGTCGTGCGACGGATAGGGATAACTGCCAATAGAAATTTTGCATGCTAGTAGACATGGCGGTTATTAGAGGTTTTATCGTGTCATGGATATGACATGCTTAGAGCATTAGGTGGGAAGAATAACAAGTAAGGCATTTGGGCTCCTTTACACTTTTTTCTTCTGTAACCCGAAAGCTCCGTTGGAGATACGGGCGGTGATGACCCCTATACTACTTGGCGGCCTCTGCCGTTCAAAAGACGACATTCTTTGAGGCCCCTGATTCTCCAAGAGAGTCATGCCAATCCCAGTTTTCAGCCAGATAACCCACTTGGTGGAAAGTTATTCTCAAACTGCATTCACATAGATGGTTAGGCGACCCCAATGGATGTTTATATTTCAGTACTTTATTGGCATGTTTATATGTATCTTGTTACGTCCCTCTGAGGACCTGGTCCCTTTCCAGATATAGATGAGCAGGAGTACCCGCAGGAGTATGGACCTGGACCTGACGCTACCTATCAGACTGAGAAGGTCTTACCTTCGGATTATATGTGATTCGTTACAGCTGCTTAGAGATTCTAGTTGTTATTCTTTTCGAGACATTATTCTTATATTAGAGTTTATTCTCCTCTCTTTAGTAGTTTTGGTTATAGTCTATTTGCAGTGGATTTGTTTTTATCCGACTATCACACTTTGAGATTTCTTATTTGAGACTGCTGATTTGATATTCAGTTATTGATTTCCATTTATCTATTATTTGTGTTGTGGATGAGATATAGATTTGCGTGTGACTTGTTGTGACAGTATATTACCACTGTGGATTGGATATTCATGAACAGCGTACGTGTGTATATGGTTTCCATACATTGGAGTTCGTATATATATGGCTGGCGTGTTACGTATTTCTAGTCCTACGTATTTTGGGACTGGGACGTGACAAACGGTAAGGTGTGCTAAGTGATATAAATATTATAAAATTAAATAAAATACCGTGTTCTATTTTTACTTGGATTCAAACTAGCCTAGTTTCTCTTTCTAAGCCAAGTAGGTCTAATTTTGGGTGAGAGAGTTTATAATCTACCCAACTTATAAATAATTTTATCCTCAAAATTAAAATAAGGCATAATTTTTTAATCCTTCATAATCGTATATAAGTTCAGTCAATCGCGATCTCTTCCAAAATTTTAAACAACAGAATCTATTCAAATTTATCATACTTACTTCAAATTAATTTAAATCAAAATTCAACATCTCGTACTATCTTTTCGATTTTTTAAATAATCAATCATCCAAATATAATTCAAATCTATATGATATCCCACATCAAAATTTATATCGCAATCTCCGACTATCATAATCTTCTCTAGACTTTGAACAATAACAATTCTAATCAAATTTTATTCCTATTCTCAACTTAAGAATTTTGTACTCTTCAAAATTTTAAATTCAATTCACATCCTCAATATTTTAAATAGGAAATCCAACAATCAAATTTTAACTCTTAATTCAAATCATCAAATTGTAAAAAAAAAAAAAATTCAATCCACCAATGTTCAAGTCTGGAATTCTATATTTATCCTCAAAATTCGAATTGATGACTTACCTTCAATATTCAAAATTTAAATCATGTACTTAAGGTATAAATATTTGGTCTGACACATCAATGTTTCGAAATTCATTAAGAACTCATCATCTAACTCCTTCTTCTAAAATTCTCCATATTTAAAAAAATGACTTAATCTCTCCATCTAATCCTACTTGATCACAATATGAGAGAATTTAACCTCAAATTAACAATGCGACTTCTACCCAACTTAGAATTTACCCATCTATCATATAAATCTATATACTTAAGAAAATATACCTCAACTTATTTACTCATGTCATTCAATCCTCAAAACTTTTAACACTCAACATATCATATATGATATGCCCTTAATCAAGATAGTCACCAAATAATGTGATTGGCCTATGGGTATCTCTAGTACTATCTGTATATCAAACTTATGCCAAGCACGAGGTTTCGTCTTTCCGAAATAAGGGAAGACGGAAAACAATGATGAAGAGTTCAAGGAAAAAGTAATAGAATAGAAGTATGGGGATCAAGGCGTTTAAAGAATTCAAATGGGAATTGTCAAGGCAGTTGTGGATTGAAATCCTATTTTGGTAAATCCTTATTCGCATGCTCGTATCAGTATAGTTATGTAACTGATACGATCCGCTCAGACATATCTAGAGGGCAAGTACACGTGTCTACTAGTCAACTATATATCTCGATCCACGTAAAGTAGTATTGCGAAGGGCGAATCAAGCGCACTAAGGTTAGCTAGACCCTAATACACTGATTCTGAAATGTATTAGTGGAGTAATCCAATAATAAATGTCATGAACAAGCGCGATAAGGGATAAGCTTGCAAAACTAGGCTATAATAGCAGCATAAGTCAAGGTAGTACAGAAAATATAAGTACGCTAGATTATGATGAGAGAAATTACAAATAATTAAATTTCACAAGGAAGATAAGACTCATCAATCTCTACAGTTGTCATACTAACTCCTTGTCGAAGTCGCTAGTCGACCAAATAGGGGTATGGGCTTCTGAGTTCTACAGTCTGAATACACACTATTGTCTTATGCTAGCATATAGTTGGTATCATTCGTTTATACTTCAATAATAGGTCAAAGACTATGTGATACTATGTTGTGAGGTATACTACCCAACTTATAACAATAAACTAATACTGTAATTGCCTTGAGGGGATTCTTCAGAATAACCTGGTCCGTGTAAATAAAGTATAAACTATTGTTAGGAAAATATCTTGGTACTTATTAGGGTCTCCTATTGCATTATATAGGTAATGGTCATCTTAAGTCTTAGTCCGTGCTTATAGAACAAGTGTCAATACTATGGATGGAACAGTTACTGGCCTCGGGTGAAATAGGGTATAACTTGTATCGAGTTATGGATACAATCTACGCGAATTACGACTAGAGGATAATCATTATAATCTAAACGGACACTCAACTATCAGGTTCTAACTACAAGGCACATAATTTCAAAGTTCAAGATTACAACCATAACCTTAGCAACTATATATCCTAACATAGAATAAAATCACTTGGTCTATAATCAGAGGTGTCAAGTGGCACGAGTTGAAAGATGAAGAATAGAAAACATAATTAGTCGTCGCACAAATAACGAGCGCTAAGGTTTCAGAGGAACTATCCATGAAATAAAATAGAGAGGCTATTGATAATGTCATGGTTTCCTAAGGAAAGATGCTATGCTAATCTCTGTGTTTGAGGTATGATCTAGAAAATATTCTATGCATTGCTCTTGGCTTTCTAAGGTACTGTCTGCTAATCTCAAGACAAGAGTCTAAATTTATAGTTCTCCAATACTATCTAACTATGAAGGTTAGGTTCAGTCCTAATATTAAATTTTGGTTTTCTATTAGTTCCTCAATACTAAGGTCAAACATTATGGTAAAACTTCTAACTAACTCTAGTAGTGTCTATACTACTCTCAAGTCTTCATAATACATCAAGGGGTAATGGTAAACCAATCTATAGATAAGGAATTCTAGGGTTCACTAGATATTTTAAACTTAGTGGTGTGTCAACACTCTAGTTGTACTCTTAATAGGAAGGTTACCCTACTTATCATCTAACAACAGGGACTTCTATATTCTAGGAGGGGGCTATACTCAAGGAACTATTAGGGAAGTACATGAATCAAGCAGGATGCAACTATTCAAATAGAACAGATTGGAAGAATGTGAGTCATAGTCAATAGTGGATGAGATCCTATATTCTAATCATATTTGCAGGCTTGCTCGGTACAGTAACATAACCGAGACAATATACTCTCGACCTGCATGGGCCACCACTAAAAACATGTCACGCCCCAGTCCCAAAAATACGTAGGACCAGGACACGTAAGTATGCCAGCCGCATGGATATGGCAACTCCAATATATAGAAAGCAAAACCCATACGTACGCTGTAATATGAATATCAAATCCACAAGTGGTATAAATCTATCACAAGTCACAGGGTATAATCTAAATCTCATCCACGAAAATTAATATAAATAAATAACAAATATCTATGAAACTAGATCTCAATATAAGTATCTAAAGATGATAGTTGGATGAAAACAAATTCACTACCAACTCGAATGTAAAATAAACACAATAACCACAATATAAGAATACCAGTTAACAATCACGGCTCGAAGAGAAGACCTCCTCGAAACATAAGTAACCAGTCCGGATCTGCGCTCCTGCGAATACTCATAAACAGCAACACCTGGAAGGGCCAGGTCCTTAGAAGGACGTAACAAGATACATAAAAGCATGCCAATAAAGTACTGAAATAAATATCCAATGGGTCGCCTAACCGTCTAAGTGAATGCAGTTTGAGAACAACTTTCTAACAAGTGGGCTATCTGGCTAAAGATGGGATTGGCATGACTCTCTCGGAGAATCAGGGGCCTCAAAGCATGTCGTCTTTTGAACGGCAGAGGCCGCCTGTAATAAATGGGGTTATCACCGTCCGTATCACCAGCGGAGCTTCCGGGTTACAGAAGAAAAAAGTGCAAAGGAGCACAAATGCCTTACTTGTTGTTCTCCCCACCCCATGCTATAAGCATGTCACATCCATGACACGATTTGGCTCATAGCCTATCTTTAGTACAATATCCCAACCCTGCAACCAAACAAGGACAAGGATTAGACCACCGTACTATAATAGGCTGTCCATGGACCACTAATAACTGCTAAGTCCTCTAGCATATAAAGTTTTTATCAGCAGTTATCCCTAACGCGCGTCCCACACGTACCGATGATCAGTCAATACGTACGTCCGCAATCTATATGAGACTCACAACTCGTGTAAAAATGTGTCATATTCGAATGAAACCTAATGATGCTTTATGATAATGGGGCGATCTCATAAACAAGGTCAATGCATATACATAATAAAAATAATCACGACGACACCGTCATTGCATTCAAGTTTCCTTGGACGCGTATTTTATGTAGCAGTTAAAATATATGAACTAAAGACAAAAAATAAAGATGCATGCAATATATGGAATATGAATAACAGTACAATGATAATGTATACTTGCCTGGCAAGAAGCTGCAAAATGTAACGTCCAGATGTCAAACACCAAGTGTCAGAAACTATGGCCTCAGAACAAACATCTCTGGATGCTGAAATAAATATCACCAATATTTTCAGAATAAGCAAAATAGCTAGAAAATACTACCCTTTCGTCCAATTTGGACACAGGGACAAAACGGTAATTTTGGGTCAAAGTGGGGTCTACCGGTGGCCCACTTTGCACCGAAAAACGTGCTAGGGGTAAAGATCTCTAAATGGGACAAATTATAGGTCAAACAAACCCTAAATGTTATTACGAACTCAACGGTATTTCCAAATAAGGATTTCGGTGAGCCGAACACAATTTTTCCCAAAAAGTCAACCGTGGGGCCCGCCAATAGGCGACATGGTCAACTGTCTCAGAATTGCGTGAAACTTGGGTCACAGGACCGGCGCGATACCACGAGTCCAGAGACGCAAGTTTCGTCGTATTCTAACGAGCGTGCACTAAATGCGCTGGGCTTTTGCAAAAGTTGCGATACAGGGAGTTTTCTGTGGATACGGGCTGATACCGACGCGCACACGCGTCCAAATCAGTTTTCGCAAAATTCTACATGTCCGGGTATACTACGCGCACCTTTTGGTATACTTGGTACACGACAGGGTGGTCCTGTTTGACGGGGCGCGCTCCGTATCACAACTTCAGGAAATTGCCAAAAGTATATTTTCGGATTTTTCTATCTGATTTATTTCTACACACAGTAATTAATAAATTAATATAAATTACAGAAATTAAACTAGGTTTGGTGGTCTCCGTATACCAAAAAAAAAAATCAGATTTGGATCTCTGTGGTGGGAGATACGAATCCGAGAACATAGGTAGTTACCGCAGTTTTCTGCGATACTCAACAGTTGTCATTTTCCATCAACTTGGGCATTATTTTCGTCTAGGTTTACGCGCTGAACGAGATAAGCTAATGCACAGGATTTAGAGAGGGATAGGTGGTGAACGTAGCGGTGAAGACGGGGTTGAGTTTGGTCGAGCGAGGTGGCGGAAAACAGCGTGGAAACAGGACTTCGTTGCTGCAATTTCCTGCTGTCGCGAGTGATGCGCTGCCGGGCGACTTGTCTGCGGCGATGGCCAGCGATGGCCGACGATGGCGTGGCCTCCGGCGGCGACCTGGCTGGCGGCGACGATCGCGATCGTGGAGTAGGAGGATTAGGGTTAGGGTTTGGTCGATGAGAAGTTATATATATATAAGAGAAAGAGAGATCGTGAGAGAGGGGCCGCGATGGGAGTATATACGCACGGGGGGGCTGGGTTTTTTTGCTGCTGCTGCTGCTGGGTCTGTTTATATTTTTTGATAACGGGCCGGGTCTACTAAAGGGATTTTGGGTATTAAAGCGGGTTTCGGGTTTAATACCCATTATGATTTATTAATCTTTTCTTTTTCCTTTTTTTTTCTTTCTTAATCTTTTTCATTTCATTTAAATTCTTTTCATTTCTTTTTCTTTCTTTTTTTTTCTAATAAATTATATATATATACATAAAAAATTCTAAAAATAATATTTGTGCATAATATTAAGCTAACAACTGTCCAAAGGGTCTCCTACATGGAATAAATTAAGAAAAATTTATAATGGCTCCATAAATCTCCCAAATGCACAAACACCTAAAATAAAAATTAAATAAAATCTATTTCTTCTATTTAGATCATAATTACTATAAATAAATTAAATAATTAATTAACAAGTAAATACGATTTTTTTTTAGGATTAGGGGTTTTACAGTGAGCTAACCCAACTATAACAATCAACACATTGTTTATGTTAAGCATGCATATTATTTGTGGTCTTTCTATCTTTCCTTAGTTTATTTTACAAGCAAGCAGTATATATAGAAACTACTGAAATAATCTTGCCACCGTTCGGTGACTTTTACCTGCCCGTCTGAACCACCTACACAATGCTTACCATGCCCTTCCCTGCCATGAAGATACAAGTTAGCTTGCACAGGTTTAAATATACAAAGGGATCACTGGCATAAAGCCATAAAGGACGGGTTATATTCTCGAGACAAGAATGATATGCAACGCAGATGGCGATCCCCGCTACATAATACTTCGTCCATAATATACGACTATACATAATATTCCGCCCGGATTGGATCGGTCCCAGTGCCTCGGCGACCGTCCGCAAAAACCATAAAACCTTGTGCATAAGTTGTTCGTGATCAAACGACATCCATTAAGTTTCTAATCAATTCGTACAGTTTAAGGAAATACGAGCACGATGCAAGTTCCATAGCATAAACGGTTTTGTATAGTCTTACTGATCAATATATCGCATAGCAAAGTGTGTCATATATGCATAGCACAATTTATAGAAGAAGTATACATTCTAACTAAAATTGAAGCATATGAAGAATATTTTAAACGAACTAGCAAGCAATAAGGTAACCGTTCACATGTTGATTGTCAAGCAATAAGTAGTCCAAGTCTATTCTTTCTTATCTTTACATCTTTTAGTTATTATGGTATCGTTTGATCGAGACAAGCAAGAATGCAAGATTTTTATATGTGAAGACTTGGAAGAAGGGTCAACTAAATCGAATATAAGCCACTCACAAGTTGGTTGGAGAAGGAAAGGAAATAGGTGCTTTAAGACTCCGCTCGCACATCGCCTACAGATCGTTCACCTGCATTGCGAAGAACAGCTGATCAATACCTCTTCCACTCTTTCCAATCTCAGAATTGAAGTGCATTTTAATGAACGAAAATAATAAAATCTATCAAAACCGTTCAAAAAAACGCAAAAAAAATCCTAAAACCAACTCAAAGCATAAAAGCAACAAAGCGACAGCGAAAACTAGGCAAAAAAACTTGCAGCGGAGATGTCCCTCTTAACTCTGCCGCTAAGTCCATCCTCGGGGTCCGGTCCACTGAATATGGAAATTAATTTCAAAGAAGCAAATCCATAACGAGGATGAGTTCTTGATTTAATCTATCCCTATTGAACGATACCGTTTGTATTTTTTAGTCGCGCTCCCCGAATAGGGGGAACGGGGCACCACATCCTAACCAACTAATTGGAAGTTTTGTCCACAAAACTTAGGAATAGAACCTACCACTAAGAAACAATAAAGGGAAGCTTTCCCCCATCTCAGATTCAAGCTCCCAAGTAGATTCTTTGACCAAATGATTTTGCCAAAGAACGCGCACGAGAGGAACCGAACGACTTTGAAGCAGCTTCTCTTTATGATCCAAGATTTGCACAGGTTGTTCAACATAAGTTAAGTCTGCCCTTAAATCTAGTTGATCAAGATCCACCACATGACTCGGATCGTACATATACTTCCTAAGATGTGAAACATGGAAGATATCGTGCACTTCGAATAGTGACTGTGGCAGGGCTATCTGATATACAACCGGGGAAACTCGCTTCAGTATCTCGAACGGACAAACGAATCTTGGACTTAGCTTTCCCTTTGCTTCGAATCTGGTAACTCCTTGCATGGGCGAGACTTTGAGAAATACCCGATCACCTTCTAAGGACTCAAGAGGATGTTGATGCGTGTCTGAGTAGCTTTTATGGCGACTCTGTGCTACCTTTAGCCGTTACCGAATCAAATGAATCTTCTGGACGGTTTGCTCCACAAGTTTAGGGCCAAAATTTTATCATTCTCCAACTTCGTCCCAATAGATCAGGGATCTGTACTTCCGTCCATACAATGCCTCATACGGCGCTATCTGAATGCTGGATTGAAAGCTATTGTATATGCAAATTCGGCTAACTGTAGATGCATGTCCCAACTTGTCTTCAAGTCCAAGGCGCAGAGTCGTAACATGTCTTCGAGGATTTGGTTGACATGTTATATTTGACCGTCTGTCTGTGGATGGTAGGCGGAGCTGAAATTCAACTTTGACCCCATTGCTGACTACAGGATTTCCCAAAAATGCGATAAGAATTGACCATCTCTATCGGAGACAATGGATACGGGCATGCTGTAGAGTCGAACGATCTCGTTGAGGCAGATCTGGGCCAGGCGGTCGGCACTCCAAGTACTTTTGATAGGCATAAAGTAAGCTGACTTGGTGAGTCGATCGACGATAACCCAGACGGCATCATTCCCCCATTGTGTCTTCTGCAAACCAACTATGAAATCCATTGTTATATGTTCCCATTTTTACTCCAGTATAGCGAGGTTCTGCATCACTCCGCCCGGCTTCTGGTGCTCGGCCTTTACCCTCTGACAAGCCATGCATTGCGACACGAACAACGCCAAATCTCTTTTTATGTCGTGCCACTAAAATATCGTACGGAGATCTCGATACATCTTTGTGCTACCCGAATGTGAAGTATAACTTGCATAGTGGGCTTTCGTGAGTATCTTTTTTCTGAGGGCTGCATCATTTGGAACGCACAATCTTTCCTTCACTCGGATCATCCCGTCTGTGCCCACCGCAAATTCGGTTGCCTTTCTTGCTGAGATAAAATCATATTGCATCTTTTGCAGGAATAGGTCATCCTTCTTAGCGAACTTGGCCTTTTCTAACAAGTCAGGTTCGAGGTGCAGCTGAGCCACTTGTGCCCCCTTTTTGTATCTGATTATAAGTGTAATGTCCAAAGCTTCCAAATTTTGATACAGCTTGTCATCAATAGCCAAACTCCCAACGAACACTCGACTCAGCGCATAAGCTACAATATTACCCTTGCCTGGTGTGTATCTGATCATCAGGTCAAAGTCACTAAGGAGTTCAAGACAACGTCGTTGTCGTAGATTTAAATTCTTTTGGGTATAGAGATATTTTAAACTCTTATGATCCGTATAGATCTCGTACGGTACACCATAAAGGTAGTGACGCCACAACTTCAGTGCGAACACCACTGCTGCAATCTCCAAATCGTGCATTGGGTAATTCTTCTCGTGAGGCTTTAACTGCCTCGACGCAAAGGCTATCACTTTATCCCTTTGTATCAGGACACATCCCAAATCCTTTCTTGAGGCATCACTATATATCTTAAAATCATCGTGTTCGTCTAGAAGCGTAAGAATTGGTGCTGAGATGAGATACTGCTTTAACTCCATAAACGAAGCTTCACAGTCGTCTGTCCACGCGAACGTTACTCCCTTCCAAGTGACCTGATTCAGAGGCGAGGTGATCCTCGCGAAATATTTAATAAATCTTCTGTAGTAGCCCGCCAGACCAAGGAAACTCCTAATATCGCTAGCTGACTCAGGCCTCCTCCAGTTCACGATGGCTTCTATTTTCTTTGGGTCAACTGAGATTCCCTTTGCAGAAATAATTTGCCCTAGAAAGGATATGTTGTCCAACCAGAACTCGCATTTACTTAGCTTTGTGTAAAACCTATTGTATCGAAGGGTTTGAAGCACCATCTGCAGGTGTCCTGCGTGTTCATCCCTATTTTTCGAGTACACTAAGATGTCATCGATAAAAATCACCATAAATTTATCGAGGAATGGTCGGAACACACGATTCATCAAATCCATAAAAGCGGCAGGGGCGTTCATCAGTCCAAATGGCATAACAGAAAAATCGTAATGTCCATAGCGGGTTCGAAAAGCTGACTTGGGCATGTCCTCAGGCTTAAGCTTCAACTGGTGGTAGCCCGAGCAAAAATTAATTTTCGAGAACACCGTTGCCCCTTGCAGCTGATCAAAGAGGTCAACTATCCTGGGCAGAGGATACTTGTTTCTGATGGTGACCTTATTCAGCTCCCAATAATCGATGCAGAGTCGCAACTTTCCATCCTTTTTCTTCATGAAGAGAATACGCACGCCCTAAGTAGACACGCTCGGACAAATGAACCAACGATCCAGCAGTTCATGAAGTTTGGCACTTTAACTCCTTTAGTTCAGTAGGGGCCATTCTGTACGGAGCCTTGGAAATCAGTTGGGTATTTGGGAATGTGTCAATGGTAAACTCGATCTCTCGGTCAAGTGGTATGCCGGATAGTTCGCTCGGAAACACATCAGGAAACTCTGCCTCAATGGAAGAAGACTTAACATTTGTGTAATCCAACTACGAGTCCCGAACCGATGCTAAATATCCCACGCAGCCGGAGTGTAGCATCCGCCAAGCAGATATTGTCAAAATTACCATGCTGGCCCTGGACGCATCATTTGCTGGACTACTCGTGTAGCAGAATTCAGCTTCTCCAGGTAGGCGAAAGATGACTCGTTTCTCTGCACATTCGATAGTTGCCGAGCAAACGCCGAGCCAATCCATCCCCAATATGATGTCATAATCCCGAACATCTAGGACTAAAATATCTAACGATAGCTTTCTTCCTCCAATACAGACGTAACCACCTAGGCATACTGAACGAACAAGTATTTTTGTGCCTGACGGGGTGCTAACACTAAGGTCTACCCCCAACAGTATTATTTCTATATTATTTTCCATGGCAAAATTCGTGAATATAAAACTATGCGTTGCACCAGAATTAAATAGCCCACGTACATGTATGTTATTAAAAAGTAATATACCTGACACAACGGTGTTCGATACCAGGACTTCTTCTCGTGTCATAGTGTACACCCGACCTTGAGCTTGGTGACGCTCTTGCTGAGGCGCGGCTCGATTGGCTTAGGGTGCAGGGGCATGATTTGGATGCTGAGGGGGGAAGCTTGAAGGAAAGCGGACAATCTCTAGCTATGTGGCCTCGACCACCACAGTTGAAGCCGGACCTGTTCTTGCTATAACATTTGTCAATGGTGTGCCCCGGCCTATTACAGTGTTCACAATGAGCCCCTACATTTCCCTTTTGTCGACCACCATTATTTGGACGCTTTGCAGTATTGTTTCCTCTCTCGTTGCTATGGCGCTTATGATTGGAGGTATACACAGTGCAGGCAGCAACTGGGGGATACTGCGGTTCGAGGAAAAGGGCATGGTTGAGAACTTTCCGCATCGTCTGATACTGAGGAACGACCACGTACGCATAAATGATAGGTCGCAGGCCGTATTCAAATCTTCTGGCACGACTCGCCACATCAGGTAAATAGGAGCTTACGAATTTGGCGAGCCGGTTGAATTTGACGGAATATTGCTTTACTGTCATACTGCCTTGTCGTAGTTGCATGAACTCGTTCTCTTTCTGATAACGTACGGAAGGGGGTATAAACTCCTCTTCGAACGTGCCACAGAAAGTAACCCATGCAATCGTCTCCTCTTCATCGTCAACTGGAAGAGATCTTTGATACACGTCCCACCAATCGTGCGCGTTCAAGCGAAGCTGCAGTTGGGCACACGCGACACGCTTTTGCTCGGGTACCTCTAGAAGTTTAAAATGATCCTCAAGTTTGGCCAACCAATCTAGAGCCACGATTGGGTCCTCAGTCCCCTTAAATGGCGTATTGCAGACCTTCTTGAAGTCGGCAAAGTCGAAGGCAGTCACTTCCTTCTTCCTTGGAGTTTGAGGCGTTTTGACTTCAAGCGCTGGTTGCTCCACCGGTGTCGCTGATGTTGCCGCGGACTAGTTGGAGGCCAAGGTCTGCATGATCTGTTGCATGGTATCTACCTTCTTTTGTTGGACTGTAAACTGGGCTTCTAGATTGTCTTCGAACTTGCTCTGCCTCTCTTTCGCTCGCTTCTCAGCCCGTTCATAACGAGCCTCGTCCCTTTGTTGGCTAGCCTCCAGCATCTGCATCATCTGCTGAATGGGATCGATACGGGACATAGCTCGCTAGCTTCTAGAACTTCCCGATATGTTGGAACTGCTTTCTTGGGCTTGGGTCTTACCCGGTGCCAGAGCTGATAATTGCGCTTGTGCCATTCCTTCAAAAGAAGGTAATTTATATCAGGATCATAATGTATTATGGACTTATTGTATGAAACGTATCTCATTTTGGCCTAACGAGTTCAAGAGTTCGCACAGGGAATAGATCGTTAAAGGAAATTTTTTTCTACGAGGGTCAAAGGAACTTGAAGCTGAACTCTGATACCAATATGTCATGCCCCGATTCTGTGGAATAGACAGTCGTCCCTCGGGCATAACGTCGTGCGAGCCTAGGTTATGCACCACACAAGGCTAAGGTATTTTGCATAACGAGCACATATTCAGAGTACGCAAATAATTGAAATACAAAGTTGAAACATGGAAAAGTTCTCTTTATTGATAATGAACATCTATTTAAAAACTCTTGAACGAGTTAGAAGGTTTCCGCACGGGCTTACAAAAGTTGACACAAAATGAGATAGTTGTCATGTATATTACATCATTTACTAAAACTTTAAAATAAGGGACCTCCAGGCGGGACAATGGCTTTTTCCTGAGCTGCATGACTTAAGTTGCTAGCTCCTGGGTCTTCAAAAATGCTTCAAAATAGGGCACGATCAGGACATGCATACAGCTGGACTGGATTGGGGAGTGACTTCAGCTCCTCGCTGGATCTCCTTGGTACGGGGAACATGTTTCAACGAGGGTCAGTACATCAAAATGTACTGGTGAAGGCGAGCTAACCCAACTATACAAATCAACACGTTATTTTTGTGAAGCATGTATATTATTTGTGGTCTTTCTATCTTGCCTTAGTTTATTTTACAAGCAAGCAGTATTTATAGAAACTACTGAAATAAACTTGCCACCATTCGGTGACTTTTACCTGCCCGTCTGAACCACCTGCACAATGCTTACCATGTCCTTCCCTGCCACGAAGACACAAGTTAGCTTGCACAAGTTTAAATATACAAAGGGATCACTGGCATAATGCCATAAAGGACGGGTTATAGTCTCGAGACAAGAATGATATGCAAAGCAGGTGGCGAGCCCTGCTACATAACACTTTGTCCATAACATACGACTATACATAATGTTTCGTCCGGATCGGATCGGTCCCAGTGCCCCGACGACCGTTTGCGAAAACCATAAAACCTTGTGCACAAGTTGTCCGTGATCAAACGGCGTCCATTAAGTTTTCAATCAATTCATGCAGTTTAAGGAAATACGAGCACGATGCAAGTTCCATAGCATAAACGGTTTTGCATAGTCATACTGATCAATATATCGCATAGCAAAGTGTGTCCTATATGCATAGCATAATTTATAGAAGAAGTATACATTCCAACTAAAATTGAAGCATATGAAGAACATTCTAAACGAACTAGCAAGCAATAAGGTAACCATTCACATGTTGATTGTCAAGCAATAAATAGTCAAGTCTATTCTTTCTTATCTTTACATCTTTTAGTTATTATGGTATCGTTTGATCGGGACAAGCAAGAATGCAAGATTTTTAGATGTGAATACTTAGAAGAAGGGTCAACTAAATCGAATATAAGCCACTCACAAGTTGGTTGGAGAAGAAAAGGAAAGAGGTGCTTTAAGACTCCGTTCGCACGTTGTCTACTGCTCGTTCACCTGCATTGCCACGAACAGCTGATCAATACCTCTTTCACTCTTTCCAATCTCGGAATTGAAGTGCAGTTCAACGAACGAAAACAATAAAATCCATCGAAACCGTTCAAGAAAACGCAAACAAATCCGAAGACCAACTCAAAGCACGAAAGCAACAAAGAGACAGCGAAAACTAGGCAAGAAAACTTGCAGCGGAGATGTCCCTCTTGACTCTACCGCTAAGTCCATCCTCGGGGCACGGTCCATTGAATATGGGAATCGATTCCGAAGAAGCAAATATATAACGAAGATGAGTTCTTGATTTAATCTATCCCGATCGAACGATACCGTTTGTACTTTTAGCCACGCTCTCCGAATAGGGGGAACGGGACACCACATCTGAGCTCTGAACTGCACACGCTTCTTCAATAGTTTGTCGAAATTGCCATAGGATATCTGCATTTAGTAGCATAATAGAGTCCATAAGTGGTTTACAATCACCCTCTATTATTATACCAGTGAGATCACACCTACTACAAGTTTTCAATGCTAATCTAATGCCCATAGCTTATAGTGCAAGTGGGGTCTCCTTCTTGCTTCCTCGATATAGCACCATAGAAGATGCCAGCCTCGTCCCTAAGAATAGCAGCTGCTGCCATCGAATCATGCAAGAATAAACCATTATAGTTGATTTTCCTTTTTCCAGCAAAGGGGGGAATCCATACAATTTCTTATTGGGAAGTGATAGTTGAATTTGGGGAATTGGCCAGACCAAAGTTAAGTGCTTCATATTTGTTTTGTAACTTGCGAGCTTCCTCAATGATAAAGAAAGTGCTGATTGTTTTGTTCTCAAAGAGTGCTCTATTTCTTGATTTCCAAATGATCCACATACGATATACACATGCAGACACACTCCCTTGATCTCCTTCCTTGAGAATGCTGGATATGAAAGTAAGAACTGTGGTATCGGGCAGAATGTGCTTTGATAGCTCCTGGTTTCCATGCCAAGAAGTACCTGAAACAGGACAATGTAATATGAGGTGATCAAGAGTTTCAACAGATACCTTACAGAGAGGACAGTTCGGATCAATGTGATGAGATCATCGATGAATATTGCATTTTGTTGGACGAGAGTTGGTAAGAGTCCTCCAAGCAAACATTAACACTCTCGGGCAGATGTAGTTGATTTTCCAAAGTTTACTCCATTCTTTGAACTCAGATCGACTATTAGTAAATATGCCCTTGTAGTAAGCTTCATGAATAGTCCGGTAGGCAGATTTAGAGTTGAGCACTCCATTCTTAGTATGAAGTTGATCATTGGTACAAGTTGCAGAAATATGGATTTTGCAGATGGCTGTCGCTTCATGGGGTGGGAATAATAGCATAATGAGGTTCTCCTTCCAACAACAAGTGGTCTTATTGATGAGATCACTTACAGTTGTAACCCGCTAGCTCGCAAACTGGTATCCAGATACTCTGAATTTGGGAAGAGAAAGAACCCAAGGCTCATTCCAGATATTGACGCAGGAGCCATCACCAATTGACCAGATTACATCTTTGTAAAAAAATTCTCTGTTGTTAAGGATACTAAACCATATACAAGAAGAGGTTGATAAGGGCTTGGCAGTCCAGAAGTTGGAGGAAGAAAGGTATTTACTTTGAAGAAGTTGCACCCAGGATGATTTAGGAGAATTGTGAGGAAACGCCAGGCCAGCTTAGTTAAGAGGGCCATGTTGATGATATAAGGGTCCCGAATACCCAGTCCTCCTTGGAATTTAGGTTGGGTGAATGTCGACCAAGCAGTATAGTGAAGCCAATTTGAATCCTCCTTATTACCCCACCAAAAGGACCTCTGATGAGAATTCAAAGAATGTGTGACCTTCTTAGGAATGGCATAGGTTGATAAGTAATAAATAGGTAGAGAAGCAAGAGTAGATTTTGTAAGTGTGGTACAGTCTTGCATGAGAGAGACACTAGCTTTTCCACCCTTTAGTTTTGGAGTTGCTCAACTGAAGAAGTCCAGAGAATGTGGATTTTCGTTTTTTAGATAACAAGAGATTGTGGCCAAGGTATTTATCAGATGGTAACATCATGTTGACACCAAGAAGATGAATGTATAGTTGTTTCATGTAGCAGTCCAATTTTTGGGGGAAAAAAGATGATTTTGTGAAGATAATTTGTTGAGTAGACCATAATTCGAAGGTTTGGAGAATAATTTTGATTTGGGTAAGATTGTGTAGAGAGCATTTCCCAAAAATAAGGAGATCATCTGCAAACGCCAAGTAGGAATATGTAGGTCTGTTAATTTTGATAGCCTCAAAGAGCATATTTCTCTCTATAATATGAATAAAGATTGATAGTATTTCCATACACATAATAAAGATATAAGGAGAAAGGGGGCAGCCTTGGCGAATACCACGGCTATGGGTGATTGTTGCAGATGGAATACCATTAACAAGGATATCAAAGGAAGCTGTTGTAATACATTGCATAATGAGATTATGAGTATGACCCTGAAAGCCAAAAGCATTAAGAACTTGACTGATGATCTCCCAGCTCAGCCTATCATAGGCTTTAGACATATCTATTTTGAAAGCAAACGAGCTGTTGTTGGGACTAAATTTAAATATGGAATGAAGGAGTTCTTGGGCTATCACAACATTATCCCCAATGCATCTTCGGGGGACAAAAGCATTTTGGTAAGGTCCAATGAGTTTTTCGAGTAGAGGTCTGATTCTATTAGCTATAATTTTTGTTATGACTTTGTATGCAACATTGCATAGAGATATAAGGCAAAAATCAGTAGGTTTGGATGGGCTTTGATTCTTAGGGATGAGGGCTAGATAAGTGTGATTGAGGGATGGAGGCATTACACCCGAAACAAAGAAGTTATTAATCAGAGTTGTTACCTCATGACCCACAGAGTCCCAACATTGCTGGTAGAAGTATTGTAGGGAAAGTCCCATCTGTTTAATAGTAGATCATGATTTCTTCTTCTGATGGGATGGATAGAGGAGATAGCCTCATTACTTGTTGGTTCTATTATCAGGAGTTCTGCAAGGATATGAGCAGGAACTAGTGATGTTGCAACAGCATTGAAGGGATCGAGAATCAAAGTGATAGACAAGAGCCTGACTAATTTCATCATGATCAGTTACTTCCTCCCCATTGTCCTTTTGAATACAACTAATAGTATTCTTTTGTTTCCTATTAGTTGCAATCATATGGAAGAAACGAGTATTCATGTCTCCTCCTTCCTTCAATCATGAGACATTAGACCTTTGCTTCCAAAATAATTCCTTTTGTCGAGGATCAATTGAGTTGTACGTTTTTGTTTGTACCTGGCATCAGTAACATGTTGGCTTTGGATAAATAAGAGTATATCCTCTTGTTGTTTGATGTCAATATTAAGGTTTCCAATGCGGTTCCTGCCCCATTGATGAAGCATAGTTAGAAGTGATTTGAGTTTTGACTGTAAATATCCTGTATGGAGAGAATTCCAAGATTCAGCTAGTACTCTCGATCGAGAAGTCCTGTTCTTGGAGCCATGCAGCTTCAAATCTTCGTGGTGGGCACTTGCTCTTTCATCTGAACTAATATCGGATTTGTGGTCACTGTTAAGGCATAGTAGGTGGAGGATTCCAGCTTTAGGATGGAGAGATCTCCATTGAGTATCTATCCACCATAGCTCGCTCTGTCAAGACGCTCTGCTCTGCTCTGCTATGTTATGGCTTGGAGAGCGTCGATTATTCCAAGTAAATGCTGGACCAGAGTAAGTGATATCCATAACTGCAGTACGATTGACCCATTTGATAAAGGAGAGGAAAAGAGGACAATGATGTTGATTCTGGGCACAGGATCATGAAATAATCATCCAATGAGAAGATCGCCATGGAAGGAAGAATGGCGAGGCTGATTTTTTGTTCTTGTACCTTCTCATGACAAAAGTTTAACTAAGAATGATAAGAGTTTTGGGATAAATAATGCTATTAAAATTAATAATAATAATTAACTAAAGGGTGATTCATTGAGAGAGTATTAGGTAGGGGATTATAGGTGAGCGTTTGTTGGATTTGGATTTGGATTAGGTCTCATTTGGTTCGCAAAATCTTGGCATCGGAAAAGAAAAGTGATTCATTTTCTATGTTCGAATGTCAAAAGAAAATATGAGAAATGGAAAATGATTCACCTCCACCGAACCAAGGAATCACTTTTCCACAATAGAAAATTTTTTTTTCTTTCAAATTTTCTTGGTCTCTCCAACACTGGAAAGAAAGATGAATATGAATTGTAATTTTCCAAAGGAAATGAAAAAAAAACAAACGACTGATTTTCTTCCCTTTCCTTTCCGCGAACCAAACGAGGCCTTAGAGTACAGGTATAGAAAATTGGATTAGAAAAGAATTAGGAGTTAAGCCCATCTCCAATAGAGATTTCTAAAATTAAGTTTTTATCCTACTTGTTATTGTATTTTAAGAAAAAATTACCCTAGTTGATAAAGTTTGCACATATAAATTGTACAAACAAAAAAATACTCACCAATGGTTCTCCATTTCTATCATATATGGCACAAAATAAAATGAACAATTCAATAATTTAAGGTCCAATATTAATTGCTATAAGAGATGATTTTTTTTTTATAAGAATTTTTACATGTTAAAATTCTCATAGAAATTTTTTATTTTACATATCGCCACATAAGATAGAAATTGGAATATAAATCATGGTTGGGAGAAAAAAAAAAAAAATTCTAAAACAAATGTGTACCGTAGAAAAGGGAAGATAAAAATTCACACTGGAGATGACCTAAAACTTAAACAATTGAAATACACATACAAATTATTAATTAAATCAAAATTAAGGAATTAATAGTTTGACACGATTACAAGGAAATATTAAAATTGTAACTTAAATTTGAGTATGTTGCAGCCACAGGGGACATACCATCCCCAATGGTCACCCACATGTGGGTGGGTGGGGGATCCGAGTCGAGCTATATGAGGACTGGGCCTGGTACGGATCAAATCGAGCCTCTCGTGTTTGAGGACAAAACCTGACACGATCCAATTAGGGGATCGGACTGGGTTGTGGCCCGAATGGAGGACATGGAACGGACCAGGTTTAGACTTCGACTGAGCTCGGGCCTGCCCACCTCAAGGTTGACCAGGCCGGTTCCATGCTGGTTTGCAGACTGCTAGGCCCACCAAACAACTCTACTGTAGTGTTATGTCACAGGAATACCCATGCGCAAATTGAATCATATTGTGGTTTCATAAGCCTCAATAATTTAGATGTTCTTACTAAATAGTGGAGATGTTTGATATAAGGTCAGGCTGGGGCGGGTGATTAAGAAAACTATATATCATTAAACTGTATTGTAGGATAGTGAAGAAAGCAAAGTAAGCAGTGATCACTGATTACCGTGAGCTATATAATCCATTTATATTATTGCATCACTTTGAATGCGTACGTCAAGGAATACCAATCCAAAGCATGTCATTACATTGCAATTATATAAAGTTTCTCGTTGAATTGTAAGCTACCTACCTCAAAAGATGAAGATGAAGAAGAAGAAGAAGAAGAAGTAGAAGTAGAAGAAGATGATGAAGATGAAGATGATGATAGTTGACGGCGTTGGAGTCTCGTCTAAATTTAGTAAATTTTGGAGTCCAAATATAGTCAAAATTTTGATTTGATATAATTTAAAAATCTACATTAAATGTAAGTTTTGATTATATTTCAAATTTATATCAAATATTTAATTTGAGCATATTTGAATGTCCATAATTGATGTTGGAATATTTTAGGTGGAATATGATTCTTATTTTAAGATTTTCTATTTAGGAAATCATATTATGACCTAAAATATGATTTCTCATCCTATCAATATTGAAGGAGGGTGGAGGCACAAATGATACCACAAGTTGGAGATTCGGGATGCTCGTCCACAGAAAATCTAAGAAAAAGTATGTGCTTTACTCTTAGGATTTCGTCATCCAAGACAGAAGGAAGAAAGAAATCTGATCGAGTAGTCGTCACCTTGGCTCAGAGAGATTGCTACGGGTTGGTGAGTGATTTCAATTGTAATCTCTTTCTTTTCTTCTTGAGTGTGGCGAGGGGGGTGAATCTATTAGGGCAAAGGGTTCACATTGATTCTGTCACTCTTGTAATTTCACCTGAGTTATAAAGGTTGGAATTTATCCAGGTGACATAGTCACCGCCATATACTTGTCTTTATCTGTGCTTGGTGTTCGTTAGACAGGGGTTAGTTATCTCAGTTGGGTTGGCCTAAAATTTTTGCTGCGGGCACTCTTAGATACGGGGTCGAAACGCTTGCAGGACGTGTCCGATTTTCAACATCTGGTATCAGAGCTACTGGTTTTGGTTCTGGCAACTAAGTCTACGGAGCAGATGAACACTAATATGATCACCCTCACATAGAAGAATTGGACGATTTGGAAGCCAATGATGGAGGTTCTACTCTGGTGCAAGGACTTGCATTGTCCGTTAGTGGGCGACAACGCTCACTACCAAAATATAAAGAAATAACAACATTTTTTAGCGACGTCTTTTTCTGACGTCGCTATAGTTTATGAATTTATCGACATCATAAAATAATGTCGCATGGCGTCGCTGTTAGCGACTCATAGCGACTATCAATAATATTACGAAAGCTGATGTCGCCAAATATCGTAAAACGTCGCTATTATTTTTATTGTAGCGACATTTATCGACGTAATATTACATACGTTGCTAAATATTATAACCCCAGCGACGTTTAGTGACGTATGTTTAAAACGTCGCTAATGTTTTTTATATAGGTTTCCAGAAGGATTTTATTTTCCCCCTTCCAAAAAAATTTCCCAAAATTTCCCCCTTCCCCGCGCGAGCCTCCTGCAACTTTCCCCTCCGGCGCCGACCGTACTCCCCCCTCAACCCCCTCCGATCGACGGCTTAGGTAAACCCTAACCCCCCCCCCCCCCCTCTCCCTCTCTCTGTTTGGTTAGGGTTAGGGTTTTGACCCCCTCCAGCGGTGCTTCCCCCTCGACCTCCGGCTTCGACGGTGCACCTCCTGCGACCTCCTCCTGCAACCTCCTCTGGCGGCTCAGGTAAACCCTAACCCCCCTCTCTCTCTCTCTCTCTCTCTCTCTCTCTCTCTCTCTCTCTCTCTGATACGATCGACACACATACATACACACACACTTACAGGACACACATACACACACACTTACAGGACACACATACATACACACACACTGACACGACACGAACATACAAATAAGACATGACATGGACACACAAATACTGACACGAAACTAAGTTTAGGGCTAGTATTAAGGACACACAAACATAGACACAACACGAACACACAAAACTGACACAAACACAGACAAAACATGGACACACACACACTGACACTTACACAAAATTAAGGTTAGGTCCAACCCATTCCAATCCGTTCGGTTTAAATTTCTAGTGTTTTTATAGATTTACATAAAAAAATATATAAATAAGTAAAATAAAGTTATATATCTCTAAATTTTATATGCAATGTGCAAATTTCTAGTTAAGATTGTGTGTGCATATGTGTATCAGTTATACATGAGTGAGTATCATATAGGTAGATAAGTACCTAGAAGGAGATTGTGTGTGCATAGTATGTACCAGGGAGTATCATATACAATGTTCTATGTGTATGTCTATGTGCAGTTTAGATTAGTGAGTGTGAGTGTGAGTTAATGTCATAGTTAAGTAACAAGAAAATTTGAGTTTGTATTTTAGTCAAGATATTGTGTTTGGATATGAGTAGTACCTTTTGTGTGTGTGTGTGTGTGTGTGTGTGTGTGTGTGTGTGCACGCGCGCGCGCGTGTGTGTGTGTGTGTGTGTGTGTGTGTGTGTGTGTGTGTGTGTCAAGTGTATGAGAGTCCACGTGTTCCATATGAGAGTCCACGTGTTCCATGTTAGCCCTTCTCTGAAACGAAAATTTTAAGGCTTTTAGGTCTAGAATCGTAGTGACTAGGCTTTTAGGTTCTACCATGTTGAATACGTAGGTTCTACCTATGTTGGACACTCCGAATTCAAGTGTTCCTTCATGGTCCATTATGTGAAAATAAAATTGAGTTCTATAAGCCATTTGAAACTATTAGAGTTATATGAGAAAAGACTAAGAATGAAAGAATCTAAATATCTAAAAAGACTAGTGGTGAGAACTAGATTTCAAGTTTTTTTAGATTTTTTTAGAGGAGTAAACAAAGGCATCTCAGTCTTTTCAGATAATTTATAATACTTAGCCTTTTCTAGGATTTTTTTAAAATGTTGTATAACTCACAATAAATTTTCTTTTCAGATATGGATCACAAGGGAACACGTGTTTATTATTATGAGCCGCCCATTTAATAGAGTTTGAAATCGGAGTTGCTACATGTCTTCTAAGTTTGAAATCATGTCTTCATGCTATTACTTTTGCAAGCCTTTGAACGATATATACTTGAACAATCATGTGTATCTATATTTACAGAAGTATATTAATGGATATGAATTACTACCTATGGCATCGTTCGTGGATGTACAACCGTTATCCTAATGACATGTACGGTGTGCAAAATAAATTCATAGAGGGTGTACATCAATTCCTGTAGTTCGCCAAGGTGTTCCCTCAGTACATAGACGGTACCAAAATTAAGTGTCCGTGTGTGAGATTTCACAACTTGAAATATCACTCAGAAGTGGATGTAACATATCATTTGTACTCGAGGGATTTCATGCCGAATTATGTTTATTGGACCTCACACGGAGAACTTGTGTCTTTAGCATCGGAGTCAGAGCCTTATGTAGAGTCGTATATGGATGTCCACGACCACGCTGATTACGACGACGGGCGCGTGAACATGGTTTTCGATGCTGTCGGGCCTAGTTTTGATCCGGACAGTGATGGTGCAGCCGAGGAGGCACCGAATGCCGATGCTGCAAAGTTCATGGAGTTACTAGAGAATGCAAGAATTCCATCATATCCTAGTTGTGAGGGTCATTCACCATTGGAGGTGGTTACAAGACTGTTGAGCATCAAGTCCGATTTTAACATGTCGCAAGAATGCCACAACCGACTGATGGAGTTGATTATAGAGATCTTGTCGGCGGGTGCTAAGTTACCTGAAGACTTCTATCGGTCTAAGAGTATGGCGAGATCGCTTGGGATGGGATACAAGAAAATCGATGCATGTCGCAACGGATGCATATTGTACTACAAAGACGACAAGGATGAAGACATGAGCTAATTTTATGGTGTGGATCGCTACAGGGCAACTGGTATAGAAAGGCCTGACGGTGCAAGGAAGCCGACCGATTCGATACACTACTTGCCTTTGACGTCGCGGTTGCAGAGGTTGTTTATGGTGAAGAAGAATGCCGTAAACATAAATTGGCACATGCGAGAACAGATTAAAGGAGTGTTGGATCACCTATTCGATGGAGAAGCATGAAAGCACATCGATCTAGAGTATCCCAATTTTGCTTCGAATTCGCGTAATGTATGATTGGGGCTCTCGTCCGGCGGTTTTACCCCATTCGGACTTTCGGGCTCCCAGTAGTCGTGTTGGCCTGTGATCGTCACCCCGTACAACCTACCGCCATGGATGTGCAAGAAGACTCTGGTTATGTTCTTAACCGTCATTATTCTGGGTCTGAATAATCAGAAGAGGAACATCAATGTATACTTGCAACCGATGATAGATGAGTTGAATCAGCTGTAGGAAGTAGGCGCCAACACGTACGATATTTCAAAAAAGCACAATTTTTAGATGAGGGCAGCACTTATGTGGACCATCAACGACTTTTTGGCTTATGGCATATTATCAGGATGGAGCACTTATGGTCGTCTCTCATGTCCGTATTGCATAGACCGCACTAAGGCTTTCCGTTTAAAATACGGAGAAAAATCGTGCTTATTCGATTGTTATCGACAATTTCTGTCATCGGATCATCCGTTCCGGAGGAACATGAATGCATTTCGTGCCGACGTTATGGAGAAGGCAAATCCACCTCCAAGGTGGTCCGGAGACACGATATAGAAATAGGTTAAAGTCTTACCAAGTGCTATCGAAGAGCCTGCTAAGGGGTACAAGTACGATGGATTTGGTCACACTCATAACTGGACGAATATGAGCATATTCTGGGATCTGCTATATTGGAGCACCAATCTGATCAGACATAACCTTGATGTCATGCATATCGAAAAGAATGTGTTTGACAAAAAAATTAATACTGTGATGGACATAAAGGGGAAGACGAAAGACAATCCCAAAGCCAGGTTGAACTTGGAAAAAATATGCAGACGCCCTGCGTTGCATTTGATAGAGGAAGGGAATAGAAAGTATAAGCAGCCTAAGACAATTTTATCACTGGACAAGGAGAATAAAGGGAGACTGTGTAGGTGGATTCAGGGGCTAAAATTTCTAGACGGGTACATGTCAAATCTGAGAAGATGCGTATGAAGAGCCAAGACTGTCATGTATTTATGGTAGGGTTCATCTTGAGTTGGTACGTACGCATGATATCGAACACAGTCTTCAAGTCCCTGAGATGATCACCTTTTGAGTAAATTTTGACGGAGATGTCATCGACGTAACACTCGACCGTCTTGCGTAGATGCTCGCGAAAGATGGTGCTCATAGCTCGCTGGTATGTAGCACATACATTCTTCATATCGAAGGGCATGACTGTCTAGCAGTACACTCGTTCAGAACGATGTATGCTTCTTATGTAAGGGGACATCTTAATCTAGTTGTAGCCTGAGAATCCGTCCATGAAGGATATGCGCTCGACGCCGCAAGTGTTGTCGATTATAATGTATGTGATCGAAAGAGGGAATTCGTCTTTGGGGCAGGTCACATTTAGATTACGGAATTCAATACAGATCCGGATCTTCCCGTTCTTTTTGACGGCGGGCACGATGTTGGCTACCCAGTGTCACGCCCCGGTCCCGCCCCGTACGGCCAGGATTAACGAACCGGGCATGAATCACCGTGCCTCGGCGCGCCGGACGCGAATCACCGCGCCCGTCCCGCGGGTGCGAGGGAGGAAGGAAGCTAAGCGAATGGCCCGTTCGAGCTTTCGGGGGACGTGATGCCGCACGGGCCTGGGGTTGCGCCCGTGCAAGGCCAATCGTTTAAGTTGATAGTTGGCTATCATCGCATCAATCGAGTAAGCAGCGGAAAGGGACTTGTTGCAATGCAATGCATTAGCCAACTGAGTGTTCGGGACAATCGAGGCAACTTGGATTTCCTTTAGCAAAGGCACACGTTCGTTCCATACATTATACCCCTTTATACGATCGCATTCTCGGGGCAACAATTGAAACCAGGATTCCGGGTCTTGGGGACTGTGGCACGCCTATCGCTTCCTCGGACGATCCAGTACCTGCAAGCAAGTAAACTGTTGGTGGGTCAGCACTTTATACAAGTACTGGTGAGATAAATCAACTGAACAGAAACAAGCATTCACTCAAACAAGCACTAAGTAATCATGTTATAAAATATTACATTACTAGTAATCTTTCTAGTTTTACCTAGGTTCGTTTCATGCAGTTCTAGCAGAGTCAATTTACTTGTTTGGAAATATGTTTGGAAACAGAGTTTTATATTGAATATGCAAGCAAGCAAACCGTTCATGTTCAGGGTGTGCACAGCATGTCTCGTGCGACTCGAGGGTCAGATGCATAGCTAGACACACAATGCACAATCTTAGGGGCAGTCACTATCCAAGCCAACACAATGACTTAGTTATATGCAGGGCGGTCCCCGAGTATCTCAGGATCGGCAGCTGGTGGAACAGCATACCAATGACTCATTCTCTGATGCTAATGGCAGCTGTGACCCATGGTGGCTATGACGCATGCAGTTCAGCTCTCCACCAAAAGCCATTGTCCGACCGCGTGCGAATGCATGGAACACTATCAAATAAACTCTAGTATGCAGACGAGACGAACCATCAGAATACACTCATTGTTGCGGGGCAATCCGACTTATCACTTGAACACGTTCAGACACAGTATGGTTCTCTCGAAGCATAGACGATAGTGAACATGTTCATGCACTCTAGGCAAGCGTTCAGGATTCTCGTTTAGCAGACTTATCATTTCAAGGATAAGCTAGGTGAGTTCGTTCATTAACATGCAAGGCAGGTTCTATCATTCTCTTAAGAAAACATTACAAGCAAAAACTCAGGTTATTATTATGGCGTGCAAGAATCAGAGAACGAAGTTCTGCCCACTCACCTTGATATATGACGCCGACGCGGAGCGGGGCGTTACATACTTACCAACCAACAAAAAGTTTTATCCTCGAAACTTCAAGGATAAACTTCTCGATATTTCGAGCAGCGATAGTGCCGTCCCTCGCTGTACTCAATCGAAACAGTCAAGCAATTCAAGTTCAGGAAACATTTTGCACTTTGAGAATATCTATGGACTTATTGTATGGAACGCTCTTTGCAATACCATATCGACTCAGAGTCATAGCAACGGATCTTGGGCCAGAGAATCGATTCCGCTCTGATACCATTCTGTCACGCCCCGGACCCTCCCGGGCCGCCGCTCCGCCCTGCCCCGCCCCTTACGGTCGGGATTAACGAACCGGGCATGAATCACCGTGCCTCGGCGCGCCGGACGCGAATCACCGCGCCCGTCCCACGGGTGCGAGGGAGGAAGGAAGCTAAGCGAATGGCCCGTTCGAGCTTTCGGGGGACGTGATGCCGCACGGGCCTGGGGTTGCGCCCGTGCAAGGCCAATCGTTTAAGTTGATAGTTGGCTATCATCGCATCAATCGAGTAAGCAGCGGAAAGGGACTTGTTGCAATGCAATGCATTAGCCAACTGAGTGTTCGGGACAATCGAGGCAACTTGGGTTTCCTTTAGCAAAGGCATACGTTCGTTCCATACATTATGCCCCTTTATACGATAGCATTCTCGGGGCAACAATCGAAACCAGGATTCCGGGTCTTGGGGACTGTGGCACGCCTATCGCTTCCTCGGACGATCCAGTACCTGCAAGCAAGTAAACTGTTGGTGGGTCAGCACTTTATACAAGTACTGGTGAGATAAATCAACTGAACAGAAACAAGCATTCACTCAAACAAGCACTAAGTAATCATGTTATAAAACATTACATTACTAGTGATCTTTCTAGTTTTACCTAGGTTCGTTTCATGCAGTTCTAGCAGAGTCGATTTACTTGTTTGGAAACATGTTTGAAAACAGAGTTTCATATTGAATATGCAAGCAAGCAAACCGTTCATGTTCAGGGTGTGCACAGCGTGTCTCGTGCGACTCGAGGGTCAGATGCATAGCTAGACACACAATGCACAATCTTAGGGGCAGTCACTATCCAAGCCAACACAATGACTTAGCTATATGCAGGGCGGTCCCCGAGTATCTCAGGATCGACAGCTGGTAGAACAGCATACCAATGACTCATTCTCTGATGCTAATGGCAGCTGTGACCCATGGTGGCTATGACGCATGCAGTTCAGCTCTCCACCAAAAGCTATTATCCGACCGCGTGCGAATGCATGGAACACTATCAAATAAACTTTAGTATGCAAATAAGACGAACCATCAGAATACACTCATTATTGTGGGGCAATCCGACTTATCACTTGAACACGTTCAGGCACAGTATGGTTCTCTCGAAGCATAGACGATAGTGAACATGTTCATGCACTCTAGGCAAGCGTTCAGGATTCTCGTATAGCAGACTTATCATTTCAAGGACAAGCTAGGTGAGTTCGTTCATTAACATGCAAGGCAGGTTCTATCATTCTCTTAAGAAAACATTGCAAGCAAAAACTCAGGTTATTATTAAGGCGTGCAAGAATTAGAGAACAAAGTTTTGCCCACTCACCTTGATACATAACGCCGGCACGGAGCGGGGCGTTACACCCAGTCTGGATGTTGTTCTTCGTGGACGAAGCCTAGCTATCAGTTTGTTGACTTCAGCTTCGATGGCGTTCATTACGTCTGGCCAGAATTGTCGTTGCTGCTGCTTGACAGGCTTAACGTTCGATAAGATGTTGATCGTGTGGACCGTAATTTAGTGGTCCAGTCCTGGCATGTCTTCGTATCTCCAGGCAAATATATCAATGTATTTCCTGACAAGCTGTAACAGGGATTTCTGATCCTCATCAGTTAGACTTTTGCTGATGAAGGTAGGTTTAGGGGAGGATTCGTAGCCCAGATTGATTTATACAATTTTGTCCTCGGTAGGAGGTTCTCGTTATTCGAACCGCATCTTCTATTGTGCGTCTAGGCATTGGGCCCACGGTTCCACTTCAAAAAGTTCTGTAAATTCTCGTCGTCTTTCTCAGGGTCAACTGACACCATTTTGACAGATAATGTTTGCTTGAGCATCTCCCCGATACTGATGTCAGAGTCACAAGCGGAAGATTATGAAAAGTGAGAGTGCACCTCTTCTCCTTCATCTAAACCCTCGAGAGTTATGGGAGGCGTTACATACCTTAAGCCATGCTTGGTCTTATGGTAGTAGTCCTCCAATTTGCCTGCAGGAGTAGGTAGACGCCGAGGAAGCCTTCGGCATTTGTCGTTGTTTAAGTCCTTAGTGTCCCTAAGATCATACCCCATCTTTTGGATAAGGTGCTTGGCTTGAGAGTTATACCGGTGGAGTAATATTTTGCCGGTATCGGGCTCTAGATCTAGTTCTTCGGGGAAGAAGGATCGAGGGCCTTCTACTTTGCCCAAGATGATGAGTCTGTCTTCCCTCTTCCTGGCTGGGACTAGGAAGTGAGATTTTTGGCTGGGGAGAACCTGGTTTACAGTATGGGTGGTAGTCACCTGTGTCTTCAGGTGCAGACCCAGACCGTGCTCCATTGAGTACAATGTGCTTATGTGTGCAAATTCAGAGTAGTTCAGAGATAACCTTATATTCATAAAGTAAGGTATCTTTTCTCCAGGAATTATATCGTCGAGGGAAGGGACGTCTGCTTGAGCAGCTACATACTCCTCTAGCTCGTCCTTTCCGTGATCTATCCCCTGTGCGAGCGGTGACTTTGGAGGTTTTCTTCATAGCTTTACTATCAGAGGATCAGACGCGATAAGAGGTAACGGAGCATCCTTCGGCGATCGACTCGGCCTATGAAGGTGAATGACCAGCGGTTCGGGTGTAGTGGATGGTGCCAATTTTTTTTTTGGTGATCGGCTTGGCCTGTGAAGGCAAACGACCAGAGATTCGGGTGTGGTAGATAACGCCGGATCTTCCTTTTGTGGTCATCTTGTCCTATGAAGATGAACGACCAGGGGGTCGGGTGCCTTCCTGCACAGTTTTACAACGAGAAGAAAGATTGTGTCAGGAGTGCGCATCTTTAGATGTACTCCCAAAGGCTCATCTGATGCTGTCCCGACCTCTGCCTCATCGTCAACATCATTGCCACATTCATCTTGGTGGACTTGCTTGTATAATAATGCGTCAGAGTAATAGGCCTCGATCCGCTTGAAATGATCGACATCTGCGAACTCCGTCTTGACCGTGCCATGATCGTCCATGTACTTTAGACATTGGTATAGGGTTGATGTTACGATCATGTATTTGTGTATCCATGGCCGCCCCAACATGACATTATAGGATACGTCTACATTTATGACGTAGCAAGTGACCTCAGTTTTTAAGTCGTCAATTTGACATTTCAGACAGATCTTGCCTAGAGGGTAGCTTCTTTGCATTGAAGCCAGTGATGAAAGAATTAGTGGCTGCCAGAAGATGCATCAAAATGCCCAAGGTTTGAAGCAGACTCCGTGGGATAATGCTGATTAACGAACCGGGATCGATGTGCATCCGGTCCACCTTGATGGCACCAATGTACCCTGTGTAGTACAGGGGACGATCATGTCGGTTGTTTTTTAGCAACATGTCCTGTTACAAAAATGTGATGTTAGGCACCGCTTTCGTCATATTTTTGCAGTAGGGGCATGCGATAGGATCCTCTGCTGACGGCTTGACTTGTGCCAGGTAGGCTTCGACATTTTGTAATACCTCAGTCAGAGCATTCCGAGTTTCTCTGGAGAGTCGGAGAAGCTCAAATAGTGACAAATTTGTCGGGGTATTGGCGAGTTGAGCCAAGACGTCAAAGTTATAGGATTTTTCCAGTCCCTAAGTTGTTTCTTTACGCAAAGGCTTGTCGAAGCATCCTCTTTTTGTTTGGACTTGTCCGTTGGTGGGGGTTGAGATGGACCCGGATCAGACACGCCAGGTGCAGTAGTTGGAGGTTCATTGACATTGGGAGCTTCGTAATCTCGTTGGTATGCAAGGCCCGACATGGTTGCCCCTGCCCAGGACTCCTCCGCGGTAGGAGAAACCATGTGGCAGGACTTGGTTTTTCGTATTTTAGACTTGAAGGCGGAAGACGTTGCTTGCTACATCAAGTCTGGGACAAGATCTGGGTGGACCCACATGATCTCATCATGAGGTGTCGTAAGAGGTATCAGCCTGGCTGCTTGGTCGGGAGCTGGTAGAAGATTGACTAGCTCTATTGTTGCTCTCGGGATCGATATGAATTCGTCATGGGCTTCCGCTGGATGTACCTCTTGAGGGTGTAGCAGTCCTTCGTTGCATGGTGGACGTAGCGATGGTAGTAGCAGTATTTTGGATTGTTCATCTCGGCTGCCTCTACAGGACGCTTGACGTCGGGGAGCCGAACCTTGCCACCATTCATCTGCACATCGAAGATGGACATGATGTCTTTATCTTCGAAGAGTAAGTCTCGTGGGATTTTGGAATCTCAGCCGACTTTTTCTCGGGCTTCTTGGTTAAGTTAGCCACTAGGGTCTGCTTTCCTTTTTTCTCACGGCTGTTGTTGCCGTTATTGTTATTGTGGGAACATTTACCCCTTCCATCGGCGGCATGGATCTATATTCCCAGGAGCCGGGCGTCTTTGACCTTATTTTCATCGTCGACAACGTTGATGATGAATGGTGTCCAGTCTTTGAATTGACTGCCGCCTATCCAGAGGCTGACTGTCGACAGTAGGTTCCTGCGGCACATGTTCATGAGTGTAGACTCAGAATTTCCTGGAGGCAACCACAGTGCTACTTGGCAAAAATGCTCGATATAATTTTGGGCGAGTTCCCTTTTTCCTTGGGTGAAATCCATCAGAGAAGACATCGTCATGTCGCTTCCACCGTCATAGAATCTTTTGAGTAAAAGACTCTTGAAGTCATAAAACGATGAGATGCAGTTGTATTTGTAAACACCCTAATTTTTGAGAATAATTTTAATATAATTTTCCCCAATTTTTCGGTATTTTTCTGGATGAAGGACCAAGGTAATTGTGATCAAAGGATTTTTTAATGCAGTTAATTGATGTTAAAATATTATAGATATTTTATGGTGTAAAATAAAAAACCGGACATAGGGTATTTTTCTGTAAATTTATTGGACTCCGGAAATGCGTTTAAAGACCTAAAAGCTATTGGAAATTTAAACCGAACCAAACCTGACTGAACCGAACTGTTGATTGAACCGAACCGAGCCAAATCAGCATAACGGGTCGGGTCGGATCGGATCTGACCCAAACCCAAACCCGACCGAACCCAAAGTCCCCCCCCCCGCCGGATTCACTGTAGCAGCATATAAAACCCCTCGGCGTGCGTGTCCAACCCTCGGAAACCCTAGCTCAACCCCCCGTCATCATCTCCCTCCGATCTCCCTGGCCTAAACCCTAGCTGACGACCTCGTCGACCCCAACTCCTCAGCCCTAACTCCTCCGTCAGGCCGCCCCCGACCGAACCCCTCTGTCAGCCTCGCCGTACCCTTCCATCGCCGACCAGCCTACGACCCCGACGCCGCTCTGCCTAGTCCAGACCGATTCCACCGTCACCTCCCCGCTCGACTCCTCGCCTCGTCGCCCGATCTTCGCTCAGCCGAACAACCACCACTCCATCTCCACCGACCCACTCTGTAAACCCCCTCGACCAGATTTCAGTATTTTTAGAATTATTTTAACAATTTAGGATTTATGGCAATATTTTAATAAAATTTTCCTACATATCCTGTTGACTTGTGCACCTGTCCATCACCGAATTATTTGGAGCTTTACCTTGACTGTTATCCCCGAACAAAGTTCACATACCTGTCATAGACATGCTAGACTATTTTCCTGAATTTTGTGCAACTCCCAGATGCTTTATTTTGAGCCTCGGTTGAGACGCACAAATATCGTTACAAAAGTCCGTATTTATTTCCTATTTTATTTTCTGCTCTTTACCCATCTCTGTACCCCTAGGGATTTGAGGCCCAACATGCACCTGTTTTGCCCAAACAAAAATACGTTAATATTCTACACTGAGTATACTACATTTAGTGTATTGACACCGTAGAAAAATTATGACCCTACCTGCCTCTAAATAATTAGAGAACACCGTGCGCAGTATTTATTAATTAATAAATACGGTGACCCGTATCACCCAGAAACCAAGTCCAACCCCTGCCCAGACTCACCCCCATTTCCCCAGGACCCTCACATAACAATTTCCCTCAGTTTTGTGAATTTTAGAATTTTCAGGAATCGGGTGTTTTCCCAGACAATTTCGTAATTGTGCAATTTTTCAAATATAGGACAATTCTGCAATTTATGAAACTACAGGGACTTTCCTGCAAATTGCAGTGCAAGGTGTCACCCCCTCATTGGCCGGTGAACCTGCACCGTCCATTTGGAGACGGGACCCACCCGAAAATATTCCGAAAATATCCTGGAAATATCTACAAAATATCTAGTAAAATATCTAGAGATATTTTACTTATTTTAATAATAAAATCTTTTATAAAAGAAAAGATAAGTAAATAAAAGAAATAAAAATTAAAATAAAAACCTAAATTCTACCCTTCCCCTGCAGCCAAACCCCCCCCCTGGCCGCTGGCGGCGAGCTCCTCGCCGGAGTCGCCCCGCGAGCCCCGCCCGAAGCCCCCGACTGAGCTCCCTCTTCCTCCTTCTCTACTCCTCTTCTCCTCCTCTTCCTCCCGCGGCCGCAGCCCTCGCTGCGCCGTCCTCCCCGCCGGAGCCTTCCCCCGCTCGGCCCGCTCCTCCGCCGCCCCTGGCCGGAGCCGAGCCCCGCTGGACCTTCCTCCTCTTCCTCCTTACTCCTCCTCCTTCCCCGCCGCTCCTTTCCTCATTCCCTGCTCCTCCACCTCCAGCCGACCCCCTTCTCCTCTTCCCTCCACCGCCACCCCCCACCACAGTCCGCCGCCACCACCATCCTCCACCACCAGCACCAACGCCACCACCCGCTCCCCTCTCCCAGCCTCTTCCCCGGAAGGAGCCGACCACCCGACCCCCTGAGCTCCGCCGACGACGCCGTTCCCCGCCCGCTCCGGCACGCCGTCGACTCCGGCCAACTCAGCCGAGCGCCGCCCGGTCTCCCCGAGACGTCCCCGAGCCCTCGCCGACCTCCGCCGGCCTGAACCCCCACTCCCAGCAAACCGGACTCAAGCCCTAGCTCAGACACGTGTCGGACACGTGTCGGACACGAGAAACACAAGTTTCTGGAGCCCTGTTCAGGTACTCATATCTCTCTCCTCGTAATTCCAATTTTAATTCCGTCAGTTGTGTCGTATAGACTATGTAACCATCTCGGTGCCCGTGCAACCCGCTCGGAGCATCGCGTCCTGTGGCGATCGCGAACCGCGATCCAAATACAGGAAAAACAATGACCCAATTCATCCCGGAACTGGATACGCCTCGCTAAATGGGACGACTTGGTCGCACGCGGTCTTTACCAAAACGTGCGCGACGTTGATGCGGATGTGTAGTAAATCGGAGAAGTTGATTTGGATGTGCGTGTACACCAAAATCAACGCGTATCCGCCGACACCGCCCCGTATCCGTCAGTTCTGGAACATGCTGCAACTTTGTGTATGTAATACCTTGTTCCGCTCAAGCGAACTGCCATCTCAAACGGCAATCGTGCAGCTGTCCCGACCCGCTTTGCCTCGATCAAGAAGCAAAGGATATCCAGACTTGCCCCTACAGGAACCCGGCTTGGACTTTCATAGGCTCGCTCAGACGTATCGCTCTACCGAGGCGAATCATCGCTAAGGTGGGTGGCTACGGTGAACTTGTCTTTGCTTAGCCAGCACACATAAAAATCTGGAATATTCATGCTAGTCGCTAGGTGATTCACCCCTGCATTCTAATAAATCCAACGCACCTAGCTAAGGGAATAATCCCAACTTGTATTGCTTGCTAGAACATGGAAATTGAAATACTGCTTATATTCAGACCCTCGCATGCTAAGTCCCTTAACGGTTTCATCTCTCGGACTACCTTCGGGCCCGAGCAAACGTGCCTGCTTATGTTCCTTAGAAATGCATGCTTGTCTGCTTGATTGTTACCGTGTTTTCATCCAAACCTCGGGAGACTACTACATAGTCGTTCTGTGCCTGAACGAACCCGCAAGTATTCGGGACCGTTAGGTCACCAAGACAGTTCCCGATCCAGAAGACTGCATCATGCCAAGTAAAAAAATTATGCTCCTGTGACAAGACTCATTCAGGTATTCGGATCTCCTTGCAAGTCTCCCTCGTGTGCGGGCTTACAGCAGCCCAGGAGACTGTGCACATCCAATAGCTAAATGAATCTCGTGTGCTCGTGTGTAAATTTATAATCGTGTTCGATCATGGACAACTTGTGCACAAGGGTATAAGTTCTGCGGACGGTGCTGGGGCACTGGCACCGATCCGATCCGGGCAGACTTCGTGTTTATAGTCAATCGTGTGCGGACTGGGTAACTTGCAACGCATCGTGTTTTATGAGCTTCTCGTGTTTTCTCGTTGCATGTTATTCACGTCCTTGACTAGTCCATTATGGCATCAGCCAGTGATCATCGTGTATATATGCTTGCAATGCCTCGTGTGATTATCGTATGAATATGACTTGCAATGCATCGTGTGTTTATCGTGTGTATTTAACCTGTTGCATGCTTGCTTGTGAAACAAAAGATAACAAGTCATCCTCGCTTAGCGGCTATCCGCGTGCGAGTCATTGCATAGCATCAATGAATAACTTAACGCCTGAACGATTATGTTATAAGAACCCTCGTGTGCGCATATGCTATGCCTTCTGAATGTTTATGCTTGCCCGTGCTTGAATTAATCATGTTTGCCTTGGACAGGGAAGGGGAAATGGTAAGTTGGTAAGTCTCGCCGTGTTTCCTCTAACATCGCACGGCGCACTGCCCGACACGATAGGCTATTCAATATCTGCATGAAACTGATCCTAAGGCAACTAGAAAACTAAGGCAACTAGAAAGACAACTTAATAGTTGTGTACGAACCTGTATTACGTGTTTGGATTTGTCACGACCCGCACCCGGTTTAGGGGCACGAGAGCGTGGGTACGTCCAGCCTACGCTGCAGCATCGGCGGTAGAACGCTGTCTAGGTCAAGTACTATCTAAACAATCTCACGCTAGTATCCAACTCCATAAGGAGACGAGGATATCATAAAATAAATCTAGAAATACTCAATCACAACTACAGCACGATAGGAAATGAAGAAATAAAAGAATACAACACAAGTCTAAAGACACAATAATCATACCTGTAATCAGTAACATCCAATCCCCCAATGTCAGAAACAAGTCCACTAAGGTCACAGTCTGGAAAAATATTTTCCAGTCAGGAAGGAGCAAAGTACATCTCTAAATAGCAGTTCTATATAAATGACATAAACTATGTAGCAGTTCTAGATGGAAACATACCAGATGCATGTATAGGTACGAGAAATGTACAATGAGAGAAATACTGGAAATACTGTAAGTAAATGCAGGAAAAGAACAATATGTCAATGAGCAAGAATCCTATGACTATGTGTGTGAGTACTAGCTTTAACATGTGATCGGCTTGGGAACTTGATCAGGCTGGTTACATGTGATTAGCTATGGTTCATATAAAGTCAGGCTAACCGTTGGTTAGCTATGGTGCATGTAGAGATCAGGCTAATCACATGTAACAGCTATGGAGCATGTAAATGGTCAGGCCGCACCCGACGTGAGATGTGGGGTGAGCTATGGTACATATAAAGTTGGGTATGATCACATATCTACACTAAAATACTCCCCAAACCCCCGACTGGTATAGTAGATCCAATCATGGTACGCTATGGCACGGGATTCCCTAGGGAGGTAGCAAATCTCCCCGGGTCTCAGTGTCTGTACATGCACAAGATATCAAGGAAACAAGTCTTGTACAAGCTACACCATGAATAAGGAATAACATCTCATGACGAGATCCGTGTATACCAATCCGTGTAACCAATGTGTCAAGAACATGGATATTTACACTAGATACAGTGAACATAGGAGATATCATAAATTAGAAACTAATCAGAGAATGTACTCGCCTTGGGTCCTTAGCTGGTAATTATTGATGTCCTGTTCCAGAGTGTCGTCTGGAGGAACCAACAGTCCTAAAATATATCAAATACAACATTTGCATCAGGTACTACCCTAACACATCACAAATACATAAACTCAGGGCTCTGCCAGGTATGGCACTAGTCAACTAGGGTCATCTAGTAGGGATACGTATATAAATACACATATTATTAATTATCATTACTACTTACAATATATATATACATGCACCAATTTAAATGTATTTACAATATATATATCTTTTAAATACATATTTGATTTATACTAGTTGAACATTATATATGTATACTTATACATATACTAAAATATATTTTAAAATATATATATGTATATTGTCAATGTTATTATTAAAATATATACTAATACTAGTACATCACATTAAATACAAATACAATACATTAATCGTATGTACAAGATATATATATATATACACACTTATACTAATTATACATATTTGAAAATATATTAAGTACATATATATATACAAAATATATACATATACTAAACATTATATATTTTATACCAAAATACCTACATATATATATTAAAGGAATACACATATACATATTATACTATACTAATCAAAACGTATATAATATATATATATATATAAGTGTCTCTTAGTAATTGTACAAAATACGTATGTGTGTATATACACTAATAGATGTATATAAATATATATATATTTTTATACCAAAATACATATTTGTATATATATATCAGTCAAATATATTTTATACATATTTAACTAATCAGAGAATGTACATAATGCCACACTTCTCAAGGTGATCCCAAATGAATAGCAGTTAGTTCCAATGGGTCCGGAGCAGTCCAAAATAACCAATTTCGAACTAATTTAGATTATTGAAACTATATTTTTAATTAACAAAATAAACCTCAAAATTATTATATGTTTGCATAATCAAAACCTTTTTTTTTATTATTACATAACTAAATTTTACACATAATAAATAACTAGATTTATACATTAAGACAATAAAGCTAATTATATTTTAATTACTAACTAATTACATGAAATTACTAAACTAATATATTTAATAAATTAATTAACTGATTAAGAATTTTTTTTACTGCTTAATAAATAATTAACTAAACTAAACCAATATAATTTAACTAATTGATTAATTAATTAATGATTACTAAAATTAACTAAACTAATTTTATAAATTAATTCAACTAATTATAAATTAATTAAACAAATTATAAATTAATTAAACTATTACAAATTAATTAAACAATTACATATTAATTAAACTATTACATATCCCTAACCGTGACTTTACAAACAGAAGAACAGGGGAAGAGGGAAAGAGAGAAGGGCTCACGGTGGGTTTCGTTTCCGGCGTCGGCGGAGGAGTCTCGCCGGAGCAGGGCGGTCGAACTCGGCGGCGGTGCTCGTGCTCGGCGGATCTGCCCGAGGCGGCCACGGCTCGACAGATCCCGAAGAGGCGGCGGGTGTTCTAGATCTCGGCGGCGGCCGGATCTGCAGCGGCGGCTTCGACAGACCCGAGGCGGCGCTTGGATCGAGGGGGCAGGCGCTCTGCTCGAGGGGCGGGCGTTCTGTCCGAGGAGGCGGCGCTTCGAGGCGGCGGCGGAACCCGACGCGGCTCGACGTGGGGTGCTCGACGCGGCGGGTCTGAATCTACGGCGGGCCAGATCGAGGAGGTGGTCGGCGGTCCTTCTCGGCGGCGGCCGTCTCGACTCAGCGAAAGGGGATCGGCGGATCTGGGCGGCCACCGGCGCTCCCTGGAGTTAGGTTAGGGTTAGGGTTAGGGTCTGTGTGTCGGGGTCGTGTCCGGGGCTGGACACGGCGGTTTGGTGTCTGTGGGTGGGAGACGTGTCCGGGTGTTGGACACGGGAAATCGGGTTGTAATATTGTAACCGGACACTGGAAATGAATGGATACGGTGGGACACCCGGGGTCGGACCCGAGGCCATCACGGCTGACACGGTGATGCTGGACACACGGACACGAGCACACAAAAATGGTGGTGGCTTTGGCTTTGGGAATTGTGAGGGCTAGCTAGGGTTTCTAGGGAGTTGTGATGAGGGACTTAAATAGGGAGAGAAGGTGTAGGATAAAGGGTGAGGGTTGGCCCAATAATGAATGGCCCAGATCATAATTAAACGGGTTTTTCATGTGGGAAAAATGAGGGTGTGAATGGGAGACGGAAAACGGGTAAATTAAATAGAAAAGAAATTTAAGAAAAATGTTTTTAAGAGGCTTCCGATTAGCTACTAATTAAACTCATTTTTCAAAATATTAGAAAGTATGTAATTCATTTATTTACTATCCCATAAATATAAAATTTATTATGAAGAAACAACTAGTCTTTTAATTAATTTTATCAAATAACTGATTTTATGATTTCAAGCCAATAAACATTTGAAACTAGAGAAATATATATACATTCTCATTTATTTATTTATTTATAAGAAATCGACATTTTGGAAAAAATGATTTTTATAAAAGATTTTAATCACCTTCTACAATCAAACATTGTTCAAAATCAAAATAAAAATTTCAAGGAGAAAATATTTTATAAACTTGATATTTTAAAATAAATTAAAAATCTAATTATTTCGAAAATTTGGAAATCGGAGGTTACAAGTCTACCCACCTTAGAAAAATTTCGTCCTCGAAATTTAGGATCCTCAATAATTGCCTTTATTCACCATATTATTTCTATCAAAATTTAAATCTTAAACCAATAATTATGAAGTAATTTCATAATGTTATTTCACAACCTTTCAAAAATTATACAACATCATATTCCTGAAAAATCTTCAAATTTAAAAATCAAATCCCCTTTGTCATAATCTCCTCCCAAAAATTTTAAGTTCGCATTTAAATACCCAAGGATTTAATATCCAATCCTCCAATTGAAATCCAATCAATGCATATTTATAAAACTTAAAAATCTGTATCCCAAAATTTAAATTTTAAACACTCATCAATCATCTTACTCCTCTAACTCAAATTCAATTGATGTTTTATTCCAATCTAACTCCTCATCCCAAGAATTGAATCTGACACTATTCCCTTTACGATTTTATTTCCTGATTTTTCTTTTTCCTCAAATACTCAACGATGCGATGCTTCTAGAATCTTCAATGCAACATTCATAATATACGAAATTTCTATCTTGCAATCAAATAGATAAAATGATAATCTCTCAAATTTCTCAAATTTTTAATAATCAATTTAATCATATCAAGACCTCCTTAAAATTAATAAATCCTCAAATTTTTGGCTCTGTGAATTTCTTAATTCTCCCTTTAAGTTAATGTTTGTCCTCGAATTTCAATCATACCACGATTTTCATAAAATCAATGATCCATCAACTCCGTTATAACAACCCCTAAATTCTTTATTTAATTTAATGCTCATCCACAAATTTAATTCTCTTGTCTCTTTTTGTCAGTCATAATCTCGTCATAGATCTTTGCTATGGTCAAAACCCTAATGATCATGGTTTAAGAAAATTCTACCTACAGCCATGCAATTTTAAGAAAATATATAGGTCATGTATCTTTTGTCATGGTATTTCAGTCTCTGTTAAGGTGTACTACTAGTTATATCCTAACAAGAAAATCATAAATACGAACTACAGCACTTAGGGAAATCAATCAATCAAGAGACGGGAACATTAGAAAAAGAACCTGCTAACATATTTCTTGTGGTATCTCCCATCTCTAACAAACACTTAACTCTAGCACATTCACTAACTAATTCCTATTCCTGTACACTGGTACCCATATCAACTAATCTTAATCCACAAGATCCATGAATATATCCCTATGGCACACACCTGTTTATTAATACTAAATCTGATACCAAGAACCTCTAATATTACCATGGTTCAATAATGCATCCAAGTTGATACCTCTATCTCTTTAGTACCATACCCTCTGTCGGTTCCCGTTCCTACTACAATTGTTCATACTAGTCGTTCTTATCACTCAAGTGCACCCAAGTATAACACCATACGAAGTACTGCTCTTTCCAATACAACTTTAGATGGACACCCTAGTCAGTCTGCGGTGCCATCATGCTCAAGTCATCAGATCCTTACACGTGTATATTATCTACTCATATATTAATATTCATATCTCTCATCTATCATAAAAATTAATCCTCAAATAATCGTCAAGGTTTAACTTCTCGATCAATAAAATAAATTGCATATACCTCCTCAAAGTCAGATACTCAACATCGAAATAAAATTTAATTACTCCAAAAATCTGTGTAGCCTTAACTATGTTTATTGAATTCATATTTGAAATCTTCAAAATTTAATGACGAAATCTCAACTCCTCAATTATTCTAAAATAAAATTTTATTCCACCTTTTAATTTATAACTCCAGTTATCATCAACTGTGTTTCCTTTCATGATTTCAATTTAAGTCAACTGGTATATCATCTAATTATCATCACACCGAGTGCTTACTGTTATTAACATCATTCTCGACTAATCTTCGATATAGAATCATTAGCACTCTTGATATTATATCACTAGCTTCATTAATGGATCATCTCATCAAGCTTATTATAACTCATGATTATATGCACTTTCTATAATGCCCATGCTTTACTTCAATCTCAAGGGCAGGCATATGGTTCTATATCTCGATTGATGTATAAGCATATCTCTTAATCCTTTTACAGCCTGTTAAACTAATTGTGATACATTTCACAACTTCCATTACTAATCCTGGTATTTCTCTACTTATGACATCTCATTAAACCCTTTATGCATATACATTTCTTTACCTTTAACTTTTCCGATATCAATCATCAAATTGGACATCATGCTCCATAAATCCTTAACAAAATTCCTGGATACTTAATCGTTTATATAGATCACTCAATTACATAATCATGATTATCCAGGACGGGTAATTGGCTCTGATACTAACTCTGAGAACTATCACTGATACTCTATACGCTCCTTAACTCTCAGTCTCTAATGACACTACTCCTAGAATCATTGGTACAAGGTACTATGCTAAGGGCTAACTCTAGATTAAAGCCTACTGCTCACATGTCTAATTAAGAAACACTTACAACTCACTAGCAACACAGTCAATACTAATACAAGACACAAACAAAATTACAAGCCACTATTTATCATACTTAACAAGAAATCCTCAAGGGATAGGAGCTCAAAGACTGAATTGAGGACAGAAGGTATCTTTACTGCTAGTAAAGAAAGAAGCGGTGGAACAAAGTCCTGAAATAATAGAAATAGATAAGTCTTGAGATGATATTTTAAGAACCAATTTAAGATACAACCTGATAATCATACACGTCTATCCGAAATCATGACACTTAGAATCCTCGCCACGCCAGTAAGCATAGATGCGATAAACGACAGGTTCCGTAACTAAGGTATACAACCCTATAATCATGTCATCTAGAATACTCGCCACGCCAACCGGTATGGCTGCGAGAAACTCTAAATCTCATAACTAAAGTATGTACATCCAAGTTAGGTTCCTACGTTCTCGTCACGACAGCTAATATGGCTGCGATAAACTCTAGGTTCCATAACCAAAGTAGACGTTTTTACCTTTTCTCACTGTCCTCATCAATATATGTCATCAGATGATACCGTAAATTTTAGCCCGTAAAATTCATCTCGATATGAAATCAATTCAACAACGATACCAAGAATTAAATTTAACGACTGGTCAACAAGAATCAAACTCAACAATGATACCAAGATTCAAATTTTAATAATTGATCAACAATAATCAAATTCAATATCAATGAGTAAGGACGGACGAAAACAAAACGAAAGATTCAAAATTAGAAGTTATAATAAGATTCTCAAGGGTCGTCCCAGGAATCTCTCAAGAATTTGTGATTGAGTATCCTCTCTCATCCTAGTATCCTATGTCCTATATCCTATAGCAGGCACGCAATAGTGTAACAAAGATGCCACACTACTACGACATCGCTCTAAATGCGAAGTCTGACCTGCATGGGCCACCACTAAAAACGTGTCACGACCCGCACCCGGTTTAGGAGCACGAGAGCGTGGGTACGTCCAGCCTACGCCGCAGCATCGGCGGTAGAACGCTGTCTAGGTCAATTACTATCTAAACAATCTCACGCTAGTATCCAACTCCATAAGGAGACGTGGATATCATAAAATAAATCTAGAAATACTCAATCACAACTACAGCACGATAGGAAATGAAGAAATAAAAGAATACAACACAAGTCTAAAGACACAATAATCATACCTGTAATCAGTAACATCCAATCCCCCAATGTCAGAAACAAGTCCACTAAGGTCACAGTCTGGAAAAATATTTTCCAGTCAGGAAGGAGCAAAGTACATCTCTAAATAGCAGTTCTATATAAATGACATAAACTATGTAGCAGTTCTAGATGGAAATATACCAGATGCATGTATAGGTACGAGAAATGTACAATGAGAGAAATACTGGAAATACTGTAAGTAAATGCAGGAAAAGAACAATATGTCAATGAGCAAGAATCCTATGACTATGTGTGTGAGTACTAGCTTTAACATGTGATCGGCTTGGGAACTTGATCAGGCTGGTTACATGTGATTAGCTATGGTTCATATAAAGTCAGGCTAACCGTTGGTTAGCTATGGTGCATGTAGAGATCAGGCTAATCACACGTAACAGCTATGGAGCATGTAAATGGTCAGGCCGCACCCGACGTAAGATATGGGGTGAGCTATGGTACATATAAAGTTGGGTATGATCACATATCTACACTAAAATACTCCCCAAACCCCCGACTGGTATAGTAGATCCAATCATGGTACGCTATGGCACGGGATTCCCTAGGGAGGTAGCAAATCTCCCCGGGTCTCAGTGTCTGTACATGCACAAGATATCAAGGAAACAAGTCTTGTACAAGCTACACCATGAATAAGGAATAACATCTCATGACGAGATCCGTGTATACCAATCCGTGTAACCAATGTGTCAAGAACATGGATATTTACACTAGATACAGTGAACATAGGAGATATCATAAATTAGAAACTAATCAGAGAATGTACTCGCCTTGGGTCCTTAGCTGGTAATTATTGATGTCCTGTTCCAGAGTGTCGTCTAGAGGAACCAACAGTCCTAAAATATATCAAATACAACATTTGCATCAGGTACTACCCTAACACATCACAAATACATAAACTCAGGGCTCTGCCAGGTATGGCACTAGTCAACTAGGGTCATCTAGTAGGGATACGTATATAAATACACATATTATTAATTATCATTACTACTTACAATATATATATACATGCACCAATTTAAATGTATTTACAATATATATATCTTTTAAATACATATTTGATTTATACTAGTTGAACATTATATATGTATACTTATACATATACTAAAATACATTTTAAAATATATATATGTATATTGTCAATGTTATTATTAAAATATATACTAATACTAGTACATCACATTAAATACAAATACAATACATTAATCGTATGTACAAGATATATATATATATATACACACTTATACTAATTATACATATTTGAAAATATATTAAGTACATATATATATACAAAATATATACATATACTAAACATTATATATTTTATACCAAAATACCTACATATATATATTAAAGGAATACACATATACATATTATACTATACTAATCAAAACGTATATAATATATATATATATAAGTGTCTCTTAGTAATTGTACAAAATACGTATGTGTGTATATACACTAATAGATGTATATAAATATATATATATTTTTATACCAAAATACATATTTGTATATATATATCAGTCAAATATATTTTATACATATTTAACTAATCAGAGAATGTACATAATGCCACACTTCACAAGGTGATCCCAAATGAATAGCAGTTAGTTCCAATGGGTCCGGAACAGTCCAAAATAACCAATTTCGAACTAATTTAGATTATTGAAACTATATTTTTAATTAACAAAATAAACCTCAAAATTATTATATGTTTGCATAATCAAAACCTTTTTTTTTATTATTACATAACTAAATTTTACACATAATAAATAACTAGATTTATACATTAAGACAATAAAGCTAATTATATTTTAATTACTAACTAATTACATGAAATTACTAAACTAATATATTTAATAAATTAATTAACTGATTAAGAATTTTTTTTACTGCTTAATAAATAATTAACTAAACTAAACCAATATAATTTAACTAATTGATTAATTAATTAATGATTACTAAAATTAACTAAACTAATTTTATAAATTAATTCAACTAATTATAAATTAATTAAACAAATTATAAATTAATTAAACTATTACAAATTAATTAAACAATTACATATTAATTAAACTATTACATATCCCTAACCGTGACTTTACAAACAGAAGAACAGGGGAAGAGGGAAAGAGAGAAGGGCTCACGGTGGGTTTCGTTTCCGGCGTCGGCGGAGGAGTCTCGCCGGAGCAGGGCGGTCGAACTCGGCGGCGGTGCTCGTGCTCGGCGGATCTGCCCGAGGCGGCCACGGCTCGACAGATCCCGAGGAGGCGGCGGGTGTTCTAGATCTCGGCGGCGGCCGGATCTGCAGCGGCGGCTTCGACAGACCCGAGGCGGCGCTTGGATCGAGGGGGCAGGCGCTCTGCTCGAGGGGCGGGCGTTCTGTCCGAGGAGGCGGCGCTTCGAGGCGGCGGCGGAACCCGACGCGGCTCGACGTGGGGTGCTCGACGCGGCGGGTCTGAATCTACGGCGGGCCAGATCGAGGAGGTGGTCGGCGGTCCTTCTCGGCGGCGGCCGTCTCGACTCAGCGGAAGGGGATCGGCGGATCTGGGCGGCCACCGGCGCTCGCTGGAGTTAGGTTAGGGTTAGGGTTAGGGTCTGTGTGTCGGGGTCGTGTCCGGGGCTGGACACGGCGGTTTGGTGTCTGTGGGTGGGAGACGTGTCCGGGTGTTGGACATGGGAAATCGGGTTGTAATATTGTAACCAGACACTGGAAATGAATGGATACGGTGGGACACCCGGGGTCGGACCCGAGGCCATCACGGCTGACACGGTGATGCTGGACACACGGACACGAGCACACAAAAATGGTGGTGGCTTTGGCTTTGGGAATTGTGAGGGCTAGCTAGGGTTTCTAGGGAGTTGTGATGAGGGACTTAAATAGGGAGAGAATGTGTGGGATAAAGGGTGAGGGTTGGCCCAATAATGAATGGCCCAGATCATAATTAAACGAGTTTTTCATGTGGGAAAAATGAGGGTGTGAATGGGAGACGGAAAACGGGTAAATTAAATAAAAAAGAAATTTAAGAAAAATATTTTTAAGAGGCTTCCGATTAGCTACTAATTAAACTCATTTTTCAAAATATTAGAAAGTATGTAATTCATTTATTTACTATCCCATAAATATAAAATTTATTATGAAGAAACAACTAGTCTTTTAATTAATTTTATCAAATAACTGATTTTATGATTTCAAGCCAATAAACATTTGAAACTAGAGAAATATATATACATTCTCATTTATTTATTTATTTATAAGAAATCGACATTTAGGAAAAAATGATTTTTATAAAAGATTTTAATCACCTTCTACAATCAAACATTGTTCAAAATCAAAATAAAAATTTCAAGGAGAAAATATTTTATAAACTTGATATTTTAAAATAAATTAAAAATCTAATTATTTCGGAAATTTGGAAATCGGAGGTTACAGGATTTGTCGAGCGGGCGAGTAGCTTCCCCACCAGGGCATTCAATGTACTGATAATTCACCAGTTTGTATGCAGGATGCGGGAGAACCTCGTTCGGTGCGGATGCCTCCAACGTGCGTGCTAAGGCCAGGAGTTCCCTCTGAAGCCTTGCAACGGTGCGTCCGGAACAGAAGCACATATAGAAGACATAATGTTGTGAACATCGCCTGAACATCGCATGTGCAAATCATTCCAAAATTGTAGCCACTTGGCACGCTTTTACTGTTTTAGAGAGAGAGGCTTGAGCGACTTGTAATCTCGGCTATATGCCGCCTGTAACACTTGTTCATATCAATAAAAAGATTATTTTACGTGTTTCAATGCTTCCGCTATATTTGTCGACTCAGTGAACCTGTTACCGATCGCCTATGCGTTCATGACTCCGCTGCACTCGGACAATCTGTGCGACTCTGTGGCTTAGAACTCTTGCCGCCAGCCAATGAACCATGGCCTTGCACGGGCGTAGCTCACGCTCGTGCGGCATCACGCCCGGATGGGTTAAGCGATCGTTCTGCGGGAGCGCTGGCGAGGGTGATTCCCGCCTAGCGGGAACGGCCGATTGCCTGCGGGAGATCGGGGCGTGACATGTTGGTATCAGAGCCTGGCTTCTACGCCTTTGGCCTTCAATTCGATATCTCTGTTTCGAAAGCTCGTTCGTGGGTTATGTGCACGCTCTCTCTCAATGCCTCAATGGGATGTTCCAACAATAAGTCTAAATACTTTCAAAATACATTTTGAATGATATGCTTGCTTGTATGTTGTTGTGCTGCGAGTGGCCTTTGTGCCAACCTGTGCGGACCCTTCGAGAGTATCGCTAGTAGCTTGTCCAATTTTCACTAACCCTAAGTTTGGTTGAATGTATCTATTCGAGGGACGTCTTGAACTAGTGCATCATCTAAGACTTAAGAAAAAGGTGAAACTCGAGTGCTGAGACTTCGCTATCACTAAGCTGGTTGACGTGTTCACGCTAGAGGGGCCCTTCGAAAGTGCGCACGATCCAGTCTAAGCGATATGCTAAGATCGACGCTTGTGCAAGTGAAGATCCAAATAAAACAAGTACAACGACTTGTCTAGGAGTGCCTCAACCCTAGATCACTGCTTGTCCTTAGTAAGTCTCGAGGACGAGACTTTTTCTAAGTTGGGTAGGATGTAATACCATGTTCCGCTCAAGCGGACTGCCATCTCAAACGGCAATCGTGCAGCTGTCCCGACCCGCTTTGCCTCGATCAAGAAGCAAAGGATATCCAGACTTGCCCCTACAGGAACCCGGCTTGGACTTTCATAGGCTCGCTCAGACGTATCGCTCTACCGAGGCGAATCATCGCTAAGGTGGGTGGCTACGGTGAACTTGTCTTTGCTTAGCCAGCACACATAAAAATCTGGAATATTCATGCTAGTCGCTAGGTGATTCACCCCTGCATGCTAATAAATCCAACGCAACTAGCTAAGGGAATAATCCCAACTTGTATTGCTTGCTAGAACATGGAAATTGAAATACTGCTTATATTCAGACCCTCGCATGCTAAGTCCCTTAACGGTTTCATCTCTCGGACTACCTTCGGGCCCGAGCAAACGTGCCTGCTTATGTTCCTTAGAAATGCATGCTTGTCTGCTTGATTGTTACCGTATTTTCATCCAAACCCCGGGAGACTACTACGTAGTCGTTCCGTGCCTGAATGAACCTGCAAGTATTCGGGACCGTTAGGTCACCAAGGCAGTTCCCGATCCAGGAGACTGCATCATGCCAAGTAAAAGAATCATGCTCCTGTGACAAGACTCATTCAGGTATTCGGATCTCCCTGCAAGTCTCCCTCGTGTGCGGGCTTACAGCAGCCCAGGAGACTGTGCACATCCAATAGCTAAATGAATCTCGTGTGCTCGTGTGTAAATTTATAATCGTGTTTGATCATGGACAACTTGTGCACAAGGGTATAAGTTCTGCGGACGATGCTGGGGCACTGGCATCGATCCGATCCGGGCAGACTTCGTGTTTATAGTCAATCGTGTGCGAACTGGGTAACTTGCAACGCATCGTATTTTATGAGCTCCTCGTGTTTTCTCGTTGCATGTTATTCACGTCCTTGACTAGTCCATTATGGCATCAGCCAGTGATCATCGTGTATATATGCTTGTAATGCCTCGTGTGATTATCGTGTGAATATGACTTGCAATGCATCGTGTGTTTATCGTGTGTATTTAACCTGTTGCATGCTTGCTTGTGAAACAAAAGATAACAAGTCATCCTCGCTTAGCGGCTATCCGCGTGTGAGTCATTGCATAGCATCAATGAATAACTTAACGTCTGAACGATTATGTTATAAGAACCCTCGTGTGTGCATATGCTATGCCTTCTGAATGTTTATGCTTGCCCGTGCTTGAATTAATCATGTTTGCCTTGGACAGGGAAGGAGAAATGGTAAGTTGGTAAGTCTCGCCGTGTTTCCTCTAACATCGCACGGCGCACTGCCCGACACGATAGGCTATTCAATATCTGCATGAAACTGATCCTAAGGCAACTAAAAAACTAAGGCAACTAGAAAGACAACTTAATAGTTGTGTACGAACCTGTATTACGTATTTGGATTTGTCGAGCGGGCGAGTAGCTTTCCCACCAGGGCATTCAATGTACTGATAATCCACCAGTTTGTATGCAGGATGCGGGAGAACCTCGTTCGGTGCGGATGCCTCCAACGTGCGTGCTAAGGCCAGGAGTTCCCTCTGAAGCCTTGCAACGGTGCGTCCGGAACAGAAGCACATATAGAAGACATAATATTGTGAACAACGTCTGAACATCGCCTGTGCAAATCATTCCAAAATTGTAGCCACTTGGCACGCTTTTACTGTTTTAGAGAGAGAGACTTGAGTGACTTGTAATCTTGGCTATACGCCGCCTGTAACACTTGTTCATATCAATAAAGAGATTACTTTACGTGTTTCAATGCTTCCGCTATATTTGTCGACTCAGTGAACCTGTTACCGATCGCCTATGCGTTCATGACTCCGCTGCACTCGAACAATCTGTACGACTCTGTGGCTTAGAACTCTTGCCGCCAGCCAATGAACCATGGCCTTGCACGGACGTGGCTCACGCTCGTACGGTATCACGCCCGGATGGGTTAAGCGATCGTTCCACGGGAGCGCTGGCGAGGGTGATTCCCGCCTAGCGGGAACGGCCGATTGCCTGCGGGAGATCGGGGCGTGATAGTGTACACACGTCGAATCGAGACGAAACTTGTGCCATCGGACTCGTAGCGATACGCTGGTCCTGTGATCCAAGTTTGGTTCGATTCTGAGAACGTTGACAAAATCGCGTATCGTGGGCCCCACAGGCTCCACTTGACGGGCGATTTTGTGATCGGCTCATCGGAATCCAATTTTGGAAGTTTCGTTGGGTTCGTATCATCATTCTGGACTTATGGACACTAAGTTTGGCGAATTTGGAGACCTTTGACCCTGACACATTTTTTGGTGCAAAGTGGGCCCACATGTGGACCCCACTTTGACCGAAAACTGTCATTTTCGCCCCTGTGTCCAAATTGGACTTAAGGACAGGCGTTTCTAGCTATTTGATATTTTTTGAGACTGTTAGTGATGTTTATTTCAGCATCCGGAGACATTTATTCGGAGATCATAGTTTCTTACTCTTGGTACTTGACATCTGGACGTTATATATTTGCAGCTCTCTTGCCAGGCAAGTATACCTTGCCTTGTTGTACTGTTTAAATTCAGTTATTATTAGTTACATGTTTATCTATTTTAATATTATATAAATGTGTGCGTCCGAGAAAACTCGGGTGCAGTCAACGATGGCGTTGACGTTAGGACTTGTGTCTGACCTAGTGTCTAATAGAACCATCTAAAGTTGTGAAGTTATTGATATAACTTCCCAGGCCTTGACACGTATCATTACACGTCATAGAGTGAGTACATGTAGGGACACGTGCCTCATGCGTGACTGGCCATCAGTGTGAGCAACACGTGTAGCGGTATTTAGCTCAGTTGTTTATTTTATTGAGACTTGCATCATAGTAGGAGGTGTCCACGTCGTTTTTACGACTTGTACATCTATATTGGGCGAGAAAGATACTAGTAGGCGTATGGGACACCCCCCTCCTTGAGTTTTTATCCTTCGTACCATGCTCCTCGGAGATGGTCGATTGCAGAGCTACCCGTGTGTCCGGGGGCATATGACACATATACTAGCCGGTCAGAACGATTGGTGAATTACGTCAGCATATGTCAAGCCTACACATTCCCATGCGTACTACAAGGTCTTTAAATTGCATTCACTTAGATGGTTAGCACACCCCATTTATTTATTCAGTATTTATATTATGGTATATTATTTTTATATATCTTGCTATGTCCCTCTGAGGACCTGGTCCCCTGCCAGGTGTATATGTTCTTGAGCATTCGCAGGAGAGCAGATCCAGGCATGTTACGTATATCCTGAGAGGTCTTCTCTTTGAGCCTCGTGATTGTCAGACGTTGTTCTTATATGGTATGTATCTGGTTCCTTTTTATATTCTATTTCGGCAGTAGATTTGTTTCCATCGGACTGTCATTCTTAGATATCTGTATTGAGATCTAGTTACATGGTTATTGGTTATTCATATGTTTATGTGATTTCTGTGGATGAGATTTAGATATTACCCTATGACTTGTGATTAGTTTTACCACTTATGAATTACTGTTCATTATACAGCGTACGCTCGTATATATGGTTTCCATATATTGGAGTTGCCATATATACAGGCGGCTGGCATGCTTACGTGTCCTGGTCCTACGTATTTTGGGACTGGGGCGTGACACACTCGACCCGAGACCAGTCGACCCCCGCCGCTCGAGACCCGGCCGCCTGAGCCCTAGCCACCTCGAGCCTTGCCGACCCAGCACCGGCCGCATCCGTCGTGTCCGCCGACCGCAGTCGACCCCAGCAGGGAACCCTAGACTCGATACAGCGGACACGACCAGGACACAGCTCGCGTCAAGTTGACGCACGGACACGAGAATTCAGACTTCTCGGAGCCCAGTTCAGGTAACGTTCCTCTCACCTCGTAACTACATTTTCAATTTCGTCTGTTGCAACGCGTAGACTGTGTAACCCTCTCGGTGCCCGTGCAACCCGCTCGGTACATCGCGTCCTGTGGTGATCGCAAACCGCGATCCAAAAACAGGAAAAATAATGCCTTGTTTCACCCAGGAACTGAGTGCGCCCTGCCAAACCGGACGACTTGGTCGCACGCGATCTTTACCGAAATGTGCGCGATGTTGATACGGACGTGTGGGATTTCGCAGAAGCTGATTTGGATGTGCGTGCACACCGGAATCAACGCGTATCCGCCGACAACGCCCCGTATCCGTCTGTTCTGGAATATGCAGTAACTTTGTGTACACATGTCGGATCGAGACGAAACTTGTGCCATCGGACTCGTAGCAATACGCTGGTCCTATGACCCAAGTTTGGTTCAATTCTGAGAACGTTGACAAAATCGTGTATCGTGGGCCCCACCGGCTCCACTTGACGGGAGATTTTGTGATCGGCTCATCGGAATCCAATTCTGGAAGTTCTATTGGGTTTGTATCATCGTTCTTGACTTGTTGACACTGAGTTTAAGGAATTTGGAGACCTTTGACCCTGACACATTTTTTGGTGCAAAGTGGCCCATATGTGGACCCCGCTTTGGCCCGAAAATGTCATTTTTGTCCTTGTGTCCAAATTGGACTTAAGGACAGGCATTTCTAGCTATTTGATATTTTCTGAGACTGTTGGTGATGGTTATTATAGCTTTTGAAGGAGTACCTACAGGATCCACTGATACCGGGACGACTGTTGGTATTCAAACTCCAGGCAAGTGTACCTTGCCAAACTCTGCAGTATTGTTACATATTTTCCTTGCTTCATTATATTGATGTGCATGCTTAACCTAGGACTGTGTGACTTACTCAGCGTTCGATTAATAGTCGGGTGCTAACACCGTACGCGGTGTTGTGTATTGTCATCTAGAGATGGACATTCGTGACACTTTATATTCTCGTACTTGTCTTATCAAGTACACTATGACCCAGGACACTTGACACTATTTATGAGACAGGATCTTCCTGAGATATTCACGGTGATTCTGTATAGGATACAGGACTTGACAGAGATACTATATTCATAGATACTTTATGACTTATGCATTAGCTATGATCCCACTTGACATGGACATGAGACGTTATGGTCATGATATGCGTGGTTACATTGGGTGGGGAGAGACACACAGGCTACAGGCTGTTTTATATATATATCTACTACTATTGTGAGGTCGTAGACTCTCGTAGCAGAGCTAGGCACATTACGTGTTATTACCGCTACCGGCTCCCCGACACAGAGCTTGTAGGGGCTCAGCCTGAGTACTCGTGTTGCTCTCATCTTGCATTTCACATAGATGGTTACTTACTTGCCCTATTTATTTTATTATGCTCTGCACTGCTTATATTTTGGCTTGTATTATTATCTGTACCTTGTTATGTCCCCTGAGGACCTGGATATGGATTATGTCCCCAGGATTTGAGGACGAGATCTATCCCGAGGTATACGGGACCGCAGCAAGAGCTGATCCAGGAGCTGTACCGCCATCCGAGGACGAGGTGTTAGCTGAAGACTTTTTCTGAGCATCTATGTTCCATGCTCAGTATTTACTTTATTCTGTCATTTATATTTTGGTCTGGTGAACCATTGTATCAGATATTTATCGGGTTATTCCCTGGAGCACTTTGTTGAGACTGGTTGATGATTTACATTCCTTATACTCTGTGGATCATATTTTATATCTTGTGTGGATGAGATTAGTTGTGCCATATTGTCGTAGACTTGTTTTTACAGCTTAAGTATGCCCTGATGGATCCATTAAATTGGGTTTGTCCATCAGTGTGTGCTGTTGGCCATTATCACGCGTCCGGTCCCTCGATATTTTGGGACTGGAGCGTGACATAGTTTTTGTGGTGGCCCATGCAGGTCTACGACTAATTTGTTTTGGTTTCAACTTAGGGACTGAACAAGCCTGCCCTAAGGATAGGATAAGTTATAGGATCTCATCAATTGTTTGAACCATTTTGAACTCTATATCGAACTCAAATTTGTTACTTGATTTGCATCATGTGTTAATTCCTCTGTGCGTTCTTATAGTTTATCTCTTGGTTGCAGAGTAATGGATCCCAAGAACGGAGATGAGATTTCCTTGGATACGCCACACGACGCTGTGGTTACTTATGTAGACGGAGTGACACCAGGAAATAGAGGACAAACATCGCAGAGCAATCAAACCGGTCGGCCTAATCCAAGGTTCCGGCCAGATGACATCCCACCTCCACCACAGTTCACTCCATAGATGCCAATTTTCCCGCCAGGACAAGCCATGGACGGGCAACAGATGTTTCAGATGATGTATACCATGATGCAAGCCCAGCAGCAGATTCAGCAAGAGGCCCATCGTCAGGAGGCAGAGTATCTAAGAACCAGCCTGGTATCCGCATTGGAGCAGGCAAATCCACCAGCGAGGCGATCAGCGACGGGATCTATCACCGATTTCTGTCAGCTCAAGCCTCGTACCTTTTCTGGTAAGGAGGGGCCAATAAAAGTTCATGAATGGCTCACGAACATACAGCACCAGTTGGAAGCAGCCGAACTTCCGAGAGAGAAATGGATGACTGCAGTCAGGATGCAGTTAACTAAAAATACACATCACTGGTGGTTAGCAGAAGAGAGGAGGCTCGGACAGGACCGAGTCACTTGGGAAGAGTTCTCCAGACTCTTCCAAGAGATGTATATTCCAGCAGTTGCACGGTCAGAGCTCAGAGACAAGTTCAACCGCCTTATCCAAGGCAATATGACAGTGGAAGAATACAACGCAGAATTTATTCGCCTAAGTCGCTTTGCCCCAACCTTTATTTCGACAGAGGAGGGGAAAGCTGAGAAGTTCTTTGACGGACTGAAGTTCGAGCTTCAGAGATTGATTGGATCGGTCGCACCTACATCATATACCGATGTTCTTGCAGCAGCACGATGCATGGAGCGCGTCACTAGAAGGGAGTCAAATCTGAAGAGGTCAATCACATCAGCACCATCCAGGACAGCACATGGGGATTCAGTAAAACGATCCCAGAGGAGTATGCCAGATAGAGCAGCACACAGGGCCATATCCCTTTCTACTTGTCACCACTGCGGCAAGATAGGACACATTGAGAGAGAGTGCAGGCACAAGTTGGGACTATGCATGCTTTGCAGATCTAACCAGCATCTATCCAGAGACTGCACTAAACATAGAGAGGGAGCACCGAGACTAGCTTTGCCTGCACCAAGGCCGGTTTATCCAGCAGTGGGAGCACCGCAGACGGAAGTTGGTGGAGTCAGACTACCAGCTATAGGAGGCTACCAGCAGAGACCACCACTGGCACCACAGGCAGCTCTATTTCAGCAGACTCAGTAGCAGCAGAGAGGTCCAGCTCAAGGACGAGGACAGGCATTCATATTAGCTGTTGAGGAGGAAGCTACTGCAGGCGAGGTTATCGCAGGTACTATTTTAGTAGCTTCATTACCAGCTGTAGCTTTATTTGATTCTGGAGCATCGCATTCATTTATAACAGCTAGCTTTGTAGCCACCCATAGAGTAGCTACCGCACCCCTTCCGAAGATAAAGAGAATTCTTACGGGAGGTGGAATTATTCCAGTTAGTGACGTCTGTAGATCATGTTCTGTAGTAGTCTGTGGAAGAGAGATGCGCGCTCAATTTCTGATCTTTTTCATGCCGGATTATGATGTTGTACTTGGTATGGACTGGTTAAGTCAGTACCATACGACTCTTGATTGCCGACTTGGACGTGTGTCACGACCCGCACCCGAAAATCGGGCATGAGCCGTGGGTACGTCCAGCCTACGCCGCAGAATCGGCGGTAGAACGCTGTAAAGGTCCGTTCTAGGTCAACCATATCTATCTATATCTCACAGAAAAATCTGGCATGACCTGTCCAAAAGGAGGGCAACCACGCAATATATATATCAAAATCCTCTCCAAAAGGAGGGCAACCACGCAATATATATATCAATAATCTCAATCACAAAATCTAGAGGAAGAATATAAGCACGATATGATATAGATAAAGAAACAGAACCAAGAGAGCAAGACAATCCAAAATAATACAGTCCAAGGCCACAAATAGCTACAACATCTCAAGCAACAAAAGAATAAGTACAGTCATCCAAAATACAAACCACTGGAAATAACCCAGGAAACACACTTAGCTAACTAGGGTGCTATCGGCGTCTCCTCGGCGCACTCCTTCTCGATCACGGGGTCACAACAGTCGTCAACACCTGGCCCGTAGAACGTAAGGCAATAGTCCTCAGGATCCTCTGGAAAAAATATGCCCAGTCAGGACTGGAGCGAAGTACATAACTCTGAAAGCAACTCCAAATGCATGGTAAGGTGTATATGACGAGCAATAGAAAAGTAATCAAGATGCACAGGAAATAAATATATGCTGGAGCACAATAAGTAGCTGCAATGTAAACTGGAGAACAATACAAGTAGTAGAAAAGTAACTGCAGGTGAGAAACATAAATACTAGCTAAGTGCCTTGAGCACAAGTTCGTTATGTGATCGGCTTAGGTTGTACATGAAAAACACTACGATAACTCCGTTATGCGTGAGTTGCATAACCGACATACACATGAATACTGTTTGGCTTTGATCACATAAGCAACTCCTACTCCCCTCCTCCACTAATACCATTGGATCCAACCACAACACGCTACGTACATGATAATAGCTCGCACACACGAAGGCGAGAGCACAAGAAGCACATGATAGCACATGAGAATCAATACCCGAAGCACATGATGAAATACACGTGATAGAGTACCCGCTGAACACGGTAAGGGGGATAGCATCTCATGACGGGATCCACTAGTACCAGCTCGTGTAATAATGTGTCAGAATCAAGTATTACAGTTCTAGAACAGGTGATATAAACGCTATCATGAAATAGAAACTATCAGAGGTAGGTACTCGCCTGATGTCCTGAGCAACTGATGAGGATCGAGATCCGGACCGGTGTCGCAAGGACCTAATGCGAAAAGCAGAATTAAACAGGGTTCTAAGCATTTAAACTGATATAAAATAATTAAAAACAGGCTTCTAGGGCTATTCTAGGTCGAACGGGTCAAACCGGTGAAAATCGGGTCAAAAAGTCAACCCGGGGTCCAAAAAGTCAACTCTAGGTCAAAACTAGGTCAAACGTTTACTTTTATGGTCAACGAGGACAATTATGGTCAAAGCTGTCACGCCCCAAACTCCCGCAAGCCCAATTGTCCCCGCTGAACGTGAAATCACCACGTTGCAGCTCTCCCGCGGGACAATCGTTCTATTCGGGACGTGATGCCGTACGAGCCTGGAGTTGCGCTCGTACAAGGCGATGTTGCTAAACACGAAAGTTATCATCGAAACAACCAAGTTACAGCGGAAGCCAATTGTGTACCAAGCACACATCAGAGTATACGCAGCGAAGCTCACGATAGGGTCCAAATGAGATGCCCCGAAGGCCACGCCACAAAGGCGATACCACGGAGACAATGAAATAACTCTTGCTCTTTCTCTAGCCCACAAAGGTACTTACAGTTCATACATCTTGTCCCGTATATCCAAGCAGCGCAACTACGCCTGTGTACCTGAAATATTGCCCACAAACGTGGGTCAGTACACAACCGTACTGGTGAGCAGGGTAACCCACGCGTCTAAGCCGACACTAAGTAAAATAGTGAATGCACACAGTTATATGGTGATCTTTCTAGTTGAATCCTAGATTCGTTTTATGGCATATGGATGACATGTTAAGGAAAGCAATAAAGCAGTTTAAGCATGCAAGCATTCAACTCAAACCAAACGACAAGCAGTTTAATATATATAGCCGACCCGTCTAACTCAATGCCATCGCTTGTGTGATCACATATCGAACCATCAGTCTCGCCTCAATATCCATTCTCAACCAAAGTTTATATCCCACTCTCGAGTGCACACTCTTGTCGAGGCAAGGTGGCCGCGCCTACACGATGCACAAACCAACCAAAGTAAAGCAAGCCAACTCTTATCTATATGAAGTCACTGGCAAAGCCATAAAGGACAAAATCCAAGCATTAACGGCGCTCCCTATCAGCCCGGGTAGCAAGCCCCGCTGGAGGTCCCGCAATGCATCGTGACTAGCACTGAGACTAGCATGAATCAATATTTCCCTCCGGATCGATACGGTCCCAGTGCCCTAGGAAGCCGTTTCGAGGAAATGCCAAACCCTTGTGTACACAGGTTGTTCGTGACATGCAGAAAGTAGGTATGACGAGAGGATCGAACATTCTCGCCCCACCAAGCGATCCTAGACTCGTTCCATCGATAACCCAACCGAAGCATCCATAACCATTCTTCCAACATGTTCTTCCAAGAAGTCCAAATCTCGACCTCAATATATATATCCCAAGGCACCAAAAATACCCAGTGTTTCACATTGCCGCTTTACAACAATGTATTCTGAAATGGTACAACACCCATGCTCAAAGGCAACCCATGGCACAATGCCGTCTCAGTGGCACAATGCCCCATCAAGCGGCACCATACCTCGCTGATGCAGTTGTTCGGTTTCGAACCACAACTGCTCGCTTTGCAAGACAAAGCGACCCAGTGATACTCGTGCACGGATGCACGCTCGCTCGCCCAAATTCCCGATATTCTCGATATTCCCACCTGCCTCAATGTATCTTTCCAAACTTGTATATTTCTAACCGTCCAAGCAAAATCCCAAGTATCCAACCGATCGCCTCAAACGTATAATCCAACTATCGCACCAACTATCCAACGCATAAAACCATTCAAGCCACAATCCTACCAAGCCAACGACGCACACTCTATGCACGCCTCAGTGTAGTGCTTCCCGATGTTTCAGCCCAAGTGTACAAGCCATTACGTGTTTTCCATATTATTAGGCATGAAGGAGTAGAGGAGAAGGGAAAGAGCCCACTCACCTAATTGATCCCGTTAGGCATCCTGTCCTGTCGATACGGCCAATCCCTTGAACCCGTGGTCCGATGCAAGCGCGATCTACTCAACTGGTATGACCGTGCGAGCAGGCCGTGCTCTCCAAATCATCCGACCGATCGGACTAAGGAAGATGGCATTATCGTTTCCATCCAGCTATTCAGTACTGTTCTGAACGAACACCTGATTTCCATCGAACCCGCTAGCCATCTGCACATTGAAACCAACTCGATTAATCCTTCTTCCCGAAATCCGACATTTCAAATGTAACCAGCATTTGATTCATTCAATCCGACTCTGACTCAGCGTAACGCTCCGAGCGGTTGCGGGGCGTTACATAATATACCACTTAGAATCAGGTTCGTCCACGAACCGTGCTGGTACTCATTTCTTACTAGCATGCCACAATCCAATTCCATAGATCTGCTCTAAGCAACTCACATATTCACGATTCTGACTCCGTATCTCGTTCTGCTGAACGCTCGAATCAATTTCACGAATTCTTACATCCTCCTTGCAGCTCAACACGAATTTCTCGTATCGCTTAGTTTTGGATCGTACACGTATTTAAGGCGTCCCTAAAATACATGTATTTCAGCCGAGCTTTGCGATAGCAAATTTGAACAAGTTACAAGGGTATCTTTATGTTCGAGGCGTCCATTTGCTTTGCTCCCAATTGAACCAAATCACGATTTCCATTCCAACATATTCGCTCGAGCGCTATTCTCAATTATGCAGATATTCCCACCGACTCAATCAGTTCGCGTTCCAGCTCAATCCATCCCACTATTTCTGAAATCAGTACTAGCAACATCTCCAAATATTATCTTGATCACCGAACGATAATCTCAACTGATCTACCCCAGCTACGCGACTTACCCAAATATTAACTTGCTTAGATCAGTTCAGTCCAACACATTATTCCTCAATCTCAATACCTCACAGGGTGAACATCTATATTGAGGTTCGTGTGATCTACGAAGATCTCGCCGCCACGCCAAAGGGATTTGTGTCACCACGATTTTAACGTGGACACACTCGCCACAATTCTTAGGTTGCGCATGAAATAGTTCTTCGCGCTGCTTCCACTGCCTCGAAGCATAGGGTATCACCTTTGCCTTCCGAACGAGCACGCTTCCCAGAATAAGTTCTGAGACATCTTGTAAATCTGAAGCACGTCTGTCCCTTCCAGTGTTCGCAAGGATTTGATCTAAACGAGCCGCCACAGTCGTCCATTCATATGAATGCTATTCCCTTCCAGGGCACGATGAGTCAGAGGCGATGCCATCGAGATAAAAATCTGAGACTCTGAATCTCATCAGTTGACTAGGCTACTTCCACCATTGCTTCGATCTTCTGGCTGCATCTTCAGCTGAAGACTATCCCAAGGGTCTCTCGAATCCAACACTCAGTCAATAAGCCAAATATCATTGCTCACATCTGCCCTCGACGCATTCCCAAATACGTCGCCTCAAGGGTCGTTCTATGGGTCTACCATAATCATATCTGATTCAGCGGTCAAGTCGCTTAGGGTCCGCTGTCCCGAAGCTACGCTTGATAATTGTAATCATCACGATGGACAGTTACTATAAACCATGCTATATCTTATCTGCAAATCCGAATAAAAATCTAACCATTCACCCGAGCGAAGTTTTTGAATCCGAGAACCGCGCTCGTTGAAACCTTATTCCATCAATCCGCCGTTCTGTCCCGAATCCATCAAATTTTTGAATTGCATATTCGATTCTCGCACCATTGATTTCAACGATTCTCAAAGCTCGAGACTTGCTCAAATTCACATCCGTTTGCCACGTCCCACCTTGCACTTCCAACTTACTCGAGCAGCACAGTGATTCGTTCCGACGTTGCTCCCACATTTAGCTATCTTCAGAAATTAATCCACCAAAATATTTTGCCTTCCCTTGTTGCCATAATCCGTCCACGTCTTTCCAAAGAATCCATTTTCCATCGTTGCAACATTTTTCCCAAATTCCATTTTTGCTAAACCTGAGTCGACTTTCTCGAGCAACAATATCCAAAATTCCTTCAAGTTTGTGTGAATCTATCTCATTGTCCCTCTAAAGCAGTTTGTGTTTCATTACTCAACCAATAGCTCAAATGTGTTGCCCAAAATCGTAGTCCGTGCTCGCTATCATTCCGATAATCCCATCGCTTTGCTCAAGCATAACCCAAATGTTCGTTCCGGTTCGGCCCATCTTTTAAGTCCAATGATACTTCCATTTGCACGATTTCGTCCTTGAGTTCTCAAGTCTAATGTATCGAAGGATACCCGAGTCAAATGCTATTGCACTATATACCACTTAGAAATATAGTTGCCCTCGTGCGAAACCTGCGTCAACCAGCGTCTATCCCAAACCGACTATTCCGAGGTGATCCTGTCGAATCATAACTCAATATTCGCTTGCTCCATTTTCATTCCTTCCAACTCAGTCGATTTGCACCAACCGACTTGTATTCGTTATCCGAGTCCGTTCAGGCAATTCCCATAGATGTCCAACCAAAATATTTCCAATGCCTTGCTTAACACGTTTGATCCCATATACCACTTCGAATCAAGCCGCTACTCACATTACGTTTCCTTTCACGAATCCAAAAATCCGTTCGAACCATCCCTTAGGTGTGATCATGCCATTCCCATCTTAAGTCTGACACAAAAACTTCGCCAATTCTTTAACCATCAATCTCGTTAGGCAACTCGTGCTATATTCCATTCTCATTGCTCCCAGCTATTCTTAAACCGTCTGATACTTTCGCAACACGAGCAATCGTGCAACGATTGTATTCCAAGTAGTCCAACCCAATACCCAACGGTTCCACACTTTTATTATACGAGCAACTCATGCCAACTTATCTGATATTTCTCAAGCCAACTCAAATCTGCCCAACCGATGCGCCACAGTCGAAATTCCAACTTCTATCCAACACAATCACTTGACGAGCAATTCGTGCAAGGATCCATTCTCATCGAATGTTTCTACTCAAAATATGCCGCATAACCAAATCTCGTTAGCCAACCAACTGATCCATTGAGGCAATCAGAATCTCCCAAAACGATAAGCCAAGTCAACCCAACGAAATCCCACACTTGTTGCACAAATGCAACAACGCCAACCAACTTGCTGCACGAATGCAACAACGCCTAACGAGGCTAAGCGATCCTACGAAAACCAACCAAGGCAACCCAACACAGAATAACATGCAGCCAAAACCAGTAATAAATAGACTTATTGCATGAAACATCCGATGCGGCACTGAGTAGAGTCAAGAGCTAGACGACACGCGGAAGCTATTTAGAGTTTGTGATGAAGCGAAGGACCAAGTCCGAAGAAATGAACCGGGCGCTCTGATACCAATCTGTCACGCCCCAAACTCCCGCAAGCCCAATTGTCCCCGCTGAACATGAAATCACCACGTTGCAGCTCTCCCGCGGGACAATCGTTCTATTCGGGACGTGATACCGTACGAGCCTGGAGTTGCGCTCGTACAAGGCGATATTGCTAAACACGAAAGTTATCATCGAAACAACCAAGTTACAGCGGAAGCCAATTGTGTACCAAGCACACATCAGAGTATACGCAGCGAAGCTCACGATAGGGTCCAAATGAGATGCCCCGAAGGCCACGCCACAAAGGCGATACCACGGAGACGATAAAATAACTCTTGATCTTTCTCTAGCCCACAAAGGTACTTACAGTTCATACATCTTGTCCCGTATATCCAAGGAGCGCCACTACGCCTGTGTACCTGAAATATTGCCCACAAACGTGGGTCAGTACACAACCGTACTGGTGAGCAGGGTAACCCACTCGTCTAAGCCGACACTAAGTAAAATAGTGAATGCACACAGTTATATGGTGATCTTTCTAGTTGAATCCTAGATTCATTTCATGGCATATGGATGACATGTTAAGGAAAGCAGTAAAGCAGTTTAAGCATGCAAGCATTCAACTCAAACCAAACGACAAGCAGTTTAATATATATAGCCGACCCGTCTAACTCAATGCCATCGCTTGCGCGATCACATATCGAACCATCAGTCTCGCCTCAATATCCATTCTCAACCAAAGTTTATATCCCACTCTCGAGTGCACACTCTTGCCGAGGCAAGGTGGCCGCGCCTACACGATGCACAAACCAACCAAAGTAAAGCAAGCCAACTCTTATCTATATGAAGTCACTGGCAAAGCCATAAAGGACAAAATCCAAGCATTAACGGCGCTCCCTATCAGCCCGGGTAGCAAGCCCCGCTGGAGGTCCCGCAATGCATCGTGACTAGCACTGAGACTAGCACGAATCAATATTTCCCTCCGGATCGATACGGTCCCAGTGCCCCGGGAAGCCGTTTCGAGGAAATGCCAAACCCTTGTGTACACAGGTTGTCCGTGACATGCAGAAAGTAGGTATGACGAGAGGATCGAACATTCTCGTCCCACCAAGCGATCCTAGACTCGTTCCATCGATAACCCAACCGAAGCATCCATAACCATTCTTCCAACATGTTCTTCCAAGAAGTCCAAATCTCGACCTCAATATATATATCCCAAGGCACCAAAAATACCCAGTGTTTCACATTGCCGCTTTACAATAATGTATTCTGAAATGGTGCAACACTCATGCTCAAAGGCAACCCATGGCACAATGCCGTCTCAGTGGCACAATGCCCCATTCGTGGCACAATGCCCCATCAAGCGGCACCATACCTCGCTGATGCAGTTGTTCGGTTTCGAACCACAACTGCTCGCTTTGTAAGACAAAGCGACCCAGTGATACTCGTGCACGGATGCACGCTCGCTCGCCCAAATTCCCGATATTCTCGATATTCCCACCTGCCTCAATGTATCTTTCCAAACTTGTATATTTCCAACCGTCCAAGCAAAATCCCAAGTATCCAACCGATCGCCTCAAACGTATAATCCAACTATCGCACCAACTATCCAACGCGTAAAACCATTCAAGCCACAATCCTACCAAGCCAACGACGCACACTCTATGCACGCCTCAGTGTAGTGCTTCCCGATGTTTCAGCCCAAGTGTACAAGCCATTACGTGTTTTCCATATTATTAGTCATGAAGGAGTAGAGGAGAAGGGAAAGAGCCCACTCACCTAATTGATCCCGTTAGGCATCCTGTCCTGTCGATACGGCCAATCCCTTGAACCCGTGGTCCGATGCAAGCGCGATCTACTCAACTGGTATGACCGTGCGAGCAGGCCGTGCTCTCCAAATCATCCGACCGATCGGACTAAGGAAGACGGCATTATCGTTTCCATCCAGCTATTCAGTACTGTTCTGAACGAACACCTGATTTCCATCGAACCCGCTAGCCATCTGCACATTGAAACCAACTCGATTAATCCTTCTTCCCAAAATCTGACATTTTAAATGTAACCAGCATTTGATTCATTCAATCCGACTCTGACTCAGCGTAACGCTCCGAGCGGTTGTGGGGCGTTACAAAAGCTAGGTCAAACTAGGGTGTCCCTGAAATTCTAGGTCAAACCGAGCTCATTAAGCTACTAAACTCACAAACTCGCCTAATCGAGATACCGGGATACCCTCGGTATCCGATACCTCGCCCTAGGCCACGCACCCCGCCTAAATCTGCTAAAACCTAAGCTAGCACGCATAATTATATATATATAAACATATAAAAATTACTCCAAAGCATTTCCTAGGCTAATGCTCAAATACCCCGCTCGAAACTCAATACCTTGAATATCTCAAGGTATCGAGATACCTCGGTATCTCAAGGTATTGAGGTTTCGCTCTAAAACCCTCTAACTAGCTATCTAGCTATTGATTATGCACCTAGTTATTAATCTAGGCTAGGTAATATAGATATCTACTATATTTATATATATCTAAGTAGGTATCTACCTATATACATATATATCCACACACACATATACCCAAATACCCGTTACCTTACCTATACACCTATATATATATATATATATATAACTATAGGTATATAGATATCTATATCTTAGGTAGATATATCTAAGTATCTAGCTATCTACCTATCTATAATCTATATATCTAACTATCTAAATACCTAGCTATCTATCTATTAATCTAGCCATCTAACTATCTATTTATCTTATTATCTATCTATACACTAATATCCATATAGTTATCTACTTATCTAATCTATCTAACTAATACTCTAACTATTATCTATTACCTAGCTGCTGCTGCTGCGGATGCTGCTGCGTATGCTGCTGCTACTGCTCAGAATGCTGCTGCTGCTGCTACCTTCTGCATTTGCTGCTGCTGCTCTATGCTACTGCTGCTGCTGATTCTGCTGCTGCTGCAGCAGGTTCTGCCCCCCCCCCCCCCTTCCTCTCACATACACACACACACACTCCTATATATATACCTATATATATCACTCTATATATATATATACATACATATATATATCTATATATATATAACTAGATATCTATATATATTCACACTCATCTACACACTCTAACACACACACTCACACACTAATACACACACACACTCACAACACTAAAAACACACACACACATAAATATATATACATAGCTACATATATATATATACACTTAATATATATATATATATATATATATCTACACACACTCTCAACTATATATATATATATATACACACCCAAAATATATATATACATATACACACACATAAGCACACTTACACCTATACACACACACATATATATATATATATATATATATATATATATATATATATATATATATACATATACACACACAAGCACATAGGTTTAAATACACACATATATATATAAATATATATATAGACACATATACACTAACACAACACAACACAACACACAACGACACACAAACCACACGCCCCACTCACGCCCAACGATCCCGACACTCACCAATACCCTAAAATATATAAAATATAACTCGAAAACTCTAGCACACACTCCCCGATACTAACCCAACGCGTGCACAAGCCCGAAACGAGGAAACCACGCCGAAATGGCCGTTCGGTCATTTCGACGAACACGTGGTGCGCGGCTTGAAAAACCTCCTGAAACGCACACCAAACGAACTCGAAATCGGCCCAAAATTTATCCACGCGCTCTAAACGATATCTAGATCCTAGAAAAAGTGGTCCCGTATCGATTCTAGGTTCATGGCAGAAACGCACACGCACTTAGAATCGACGATGACGAAAAGCCCCAATTTCGTCCGAAACGCCCGTTTCTCCGCGACGCGGCTTCCCGTGTCCGAACGGAGACACGCACTCACCCTCAAAACACCCGACAACGTCTACCTAGGTTCGTCTAACCTAGGACATCACCCAAAATTGGGCCAAATTCGGATTCCACCCGAATTCGACACAAAACCTAATGTCAAAGTCTCTAAACTCACCCAAACTAGTTCCAACTTCCTCCTACGGGTAGGGTTAGGGTCTAGGAAGGTTCTACAACACTAATTACACTACACAAAAGTAATTAGGAAGGGGAAAGTTAGATTTTACCTCTTGGGAGTTGGAATCCCAAGGCCAAAGTCTCACAACCCCTAGAAATCACCTCCCTCAAGCTCCAAGCCACCAAAACTAGCCTCCACACAAAGTCTAGGCTCCACAAATCTAGGTTAGAGAAAATGTAAGATTAGGGTTAGCTTAAGGAAGAAGGAATGAAAGAAGAAAGAAGAAAAGTGAAGAGGGAACTCACCTTGGAGAAGAAGGAAGAAGGAAGAAGAAGTGGAGAAGAAGAAATGAAGAAGAAGTAGAATGAAGAGAGAGGGGGCTGTGCTTGCTGCTCCTTGCTGGTTTGCACGGGTGGGTTAGGTAGGGGGCCGACCAAGTAATTAAATAGGGGTTTACACAAGTTCCACATTTCCAAAATGCCCCTACTTGACTTGGTTTTGGGTTCCGGGTCTCCAAATGCACTCAAACTAGCTCCAATTCTCTCCATCTAACCTCCTAAAAATATAATAAATAATTCTAAGCCCCAAAATAATTCTCACAAGGGTGTGGGCTGGGTCGGACATGGGTCCACTAGGGTCTGACATGGGTCCAGGCTAGCCAAAACCCTAAAACAATCATTAAAAAAATAATACAAGCACTAAATAATTATAAATATAATTAATTAAATACAATTCACAATTTATCAAATAAAAAAAAACCCTATTTTCTAGAATTGGGTAGTGACAACGTGTTATATTTAGACCGCCTGGACATCCAGAATTTGAGTTTCTTCGAGGAGCAGTAGAGCAAGGAGTTCAGCCTACTCTTAGGGTACTATCTGTAGAAGGGGAGAAAGGTTACCCAAGAGTCATATCAGAGTTTGTGGATGTATTTCCTGATGACCTTCCAGGTTTACCGCCTGATCGGGAAATAGAATTCACAATAGACTTAACTCCAGGAGCAGAGTCTATTACTTCATCAGTATATCGGTTAGTACCTAAGGAGTTAGTGGAGTTGAAGGAACAGGTTGATGATCTTCTGGAGAAGGGTTTTATCCGGCCTAGTGTTTTACCTTGGGGAGCATCCATATTATTTGTGCCGAAGAAGGATGGAACGGTATGGTTGTGCATTGACTACAGGGCACTGAATGCTGTGACCATCAAGAACAGGTATCCCTTACCATGCATTGATGATCTATTCGATCAATTGAGTGGTGCTAGGGTATTCTCGAAGATTGACCTTAGATCTGGCTATCATCAGATCAAAGTAAGGAAGGTGGATATACCGAAGACAGCTTTCAGGACCAAGTATGGACATTATGAGTTCTTGGTAATGCCGTTTGGTTTAACCAACGCGCCAGCAGTGTTTATGAGTTTGATAAACAGAGTCTTTCATCAGTTCTTGGATAAATTTGTGGTTGTGTTCATTGATGACATCCTCATATATTCTAAGAGCCATGAAGAGCACGAGGAGCATCTCAGAATCGTGTTAGAGACCTTGAGGCAGGAGAAGTTATATGTCAAACTCAGTAAGTGTGAGTTTTGTATGGATAAAGTGCCTTTCTTGGGACATTTCATATCAGGAGAAGGACTTTCAGTTGATCCAGAGAAAGTTGCTGCAATAGAGACTTGGCCTACACCCACATCAGTTGCAGAGGTGAGAAGTTTTCTCGGACTTGCGGGATATTACCGAAGGTTTGTAGAAAATTTCTCAAGAATTGCAGAGCCTATGACAAAGTTGACACGTAAAGACCTGGAGTTTATATGGACAGAAGACTACCAGAAGGCCTTCGAAGAATTGAAAAGAAGATTAACAACAGCACATGTCTTGACTCTTCCTTCAGGGTCAGGAGGTTTTGTTGTTTACAGTGATGCATCAGGTAGTGGACTAGGATGTGTCTTGATGCAACATGGCAAAGTCATTGCTTATGCATCGAGACAGTTGAAGGTCCACGAGAAGAACTGCCCAACACACGATCTGGAGCTAGTAGCAGTTATATTTGCACTAAAGATTTGGCGGCACTATCTTTATGGGGAGAAGGTAGAAATCTTTACTGATCACAAGAGTCTGAAGTATGTATATACTCAGAAGGAGCTCAATATGAGGCAAAGACGTTGGCTTGAATTGATGGTAGATTTTGATATAGATCTGCAGTATCATCCGGAAAAGACGAATGTCGTAGCAGACGCTCTCAGCAGGAAGTCTATGGCTTATTTCTTGACGATGCAGCCCGAGTTATTAAGAGATCTACAGGAGCTTCAGATAGAGGTTGTTTTACCAGGACAGAGTGGCTTGCTGGCTAATCTTGAAATTAAGTCGTCACTTGTGGAAAGAATTAAAGAGGCATTGCCCACCGATGCTAGATTTCGAAGACTCAAAGAGAGGACAGAAGCAGGCATGCAGATATGACTTCGCATATATGAAGACGGGACACTAAGGTTTGGGAATTGCCTGTATGTTCCAAATGGAGAATTGAGACAGGAGATAATGACTGAAGCACATAGCTCTATGTACTCTGTTCACCCAGGAGGAACCAAGATGTACCGAGACTTGAGACAGTATTATTGGTGGCATGGAATGAAAAGGGAGATAGCAAGATTTGTGGCTAAATGTTTAGTTTGTCAGCAAGTAAAGGCCGAGCATCAGAGGACTACAGGTATGTTACAACCGCTTCCTATACTAGAATGGAAGTGGAAACATATCACGATGGATTTTGTCACAGGATTTCCAAGGAGCCCCAGCGGAAGAGATGCAGTATGGGTTATCGTGGATCAACTCACTAAATCGGCACACTTCTTGCCATTTAGAGTTGGACAGTCCACCGAGGTACTAGCCGACATGTATATGCGATAAATCGTAAGATTACATGGAGTACCGGTTAGTATTGTATCGGATCGAGATTCGAGATTTACATCTTATTTTTGGTGAAGCATGCAAGAGAGTCTTGGTACCAGACTCAAATTCAGCACAGCTTACCATCCCCAGACAGATGGTCAATCGGAGCGCACCATTCAGATCTTGGAGGATATATTGCGATCGTGTATGCTAGACTTTGGAGGATCTTGGAAGATCATTTACACTTAGTGGAGTTCTTCTACAACAACAGTTATCAGGCCAGCATTCAGATGGCACCATTCGAGGCATTATACGGAAGGAAGTGCAGATCGCCAATATGTTGGAGTGACGTTGGTGAACGTCAAATACTGGGTCCAGAATTGGTAACGCAGACAGTGGAGAAGGTAAAACAAATCCAGAATCATCTTCGAGCCGCTCAGGATAGGCAAAAGCATTGGGCTGATACACACAGATGTCCCTTAGAGTTCAAAGAAGGAGAGCACGTATTCTTGAGGATTTCGCCCACTCGAGGTATTATTAGATTCGGGAGCAGAGGCAAGTTGAGCCCAAGGTATATTGGGGCATCTGATATTCTAGAGCGCATTGGTGAGGTGGCTTATCATCTTACATTACCTCCATCCTTAGAGGGAGTACATGACGTATTCCACGTCTTACAGCTGAGAAGGTACGTGACCGACCCAAGTCACGTAGTCGATCATTCAGAGATCGCAGTGGGCCCTAGCTTGAGATATGAAGAACAACCAGTTGGCATCCTCGACATCAGCGAGAAGACATTGCGAGGACAGACAATCAGACTGGTTCGTGTAGCTTGGAAACATCATTCTCCTGGCGAATCGACCTGGGAACGGGAGGATAGTATGCGCCAGCGTTATCCTCACTTGTTCGCGGATGCAGTTATAAACTAAGCATTCTTGTATTTTTTCATAGTTCTTCCTTTAGTAGCTGATTCTTTGATTGCGATGACGCAATCCTCTTAAGGGGGTAGATTGTAAACACTCTGATTTTTTAGAATAATTTTAATATAATTTTCCCCAATTTTTCGGTATTTTTTTGGATAAAGGACCAAGATAATTATGATCAAAAGATTTTTTAATGCAGTTAATTGATGTTAAAATATTATAAAAATAATATTTTATGGTGTAAAATGGAAAACCAGACATAGGGTATTTTTCTGTGAATTTATTGGACTCCGGAAACGCGTTTAAAGTCCTAAAAGCTATTAGAAATTAAACCGAACCAAACCTGACTGAACTGAACCGTTGATTGAACCGAACCGAGCCAAATCAGCATAACGGGTCGGGTCGGGTCGGGTCGGATTCGACCCAAACCCGAACCCGACCGAACCCAAAGTACCCCCCCCCCCCCCCCGCCGGATTCACCGTAGCAGCATATAAAACCCCTCGGCGTGCGTGCCCAGCCCTCGAAAACCCTAGCTCAACCCCCCGCCGTCATCTCCCTCCGATCTCCCTGGCCTAAACCCTAACCGATGACCTCGTCGACCCCAACTCCTCATCCCTAACTCCTCCGTCAGGCTGCCCCCGACCGGACCCCTCTGTCATCCTCGCCGTACCCTTCCATCGCCGACCAGCCCACGACGCCGCTCCGCCCAGTCCAGCCCGATTCCACCGTCACCTCCCCGCTCGACTCCTCTCCTCGTCGCTCGATCTCCGCTCAGCCGACCAACCACCACTCCATCTCCACCGACCCACTCGACCAGAGACCAGTCGACCCCCATCGCTCGAGACCCGGGCGCCTGAGCCCTAGCCACCTCGAGCCTCGCCGACCCAGCACCAACTAGATCCGCCGTGTCCGCCGACCGCAGTCGACCCCAGCAGCGAACCCTAGACTCGATACAGCGGACATGACCAGGACACAGCTCGCGTCAAGTTGACGCACGGACAGGAGAATTCAGACTTCTCGGAGCCCAGTTCAGGTAACGTTTCCTCTCACCTCGTAAATCTATTTTCGATTCTGTCTGTTGCAACGCGTAGACTGTGTAACCCTCTCGGTGCCCGTGCAACCCGCTCGGTGCATCGCTTCCTGTGGTGATCGCAAACCGCGATCCAAAAACTGGAAAAATAATGCCCTGTTTTACCCCGGAACTGAGTGCGCCCCGCCAAACGGGACGACTTGGTCGCACGTGGTCTTTACCGAAATATGCGCGACATTGATACGGACGTGTGGGATTTCGCAGAAGCTAATTTGGATGTGCGTGCACACCGAAATCAACGCGTATCCGTCGACAACGCCCCGTATCCGTCTGTTCTGGAACACGCTGTAACTTTGTGTACACACGTCGGATCGAGACAAAACTTGCGCCATCGGACTCGTAGCAATACGCTGGTCCTGTAACCCAAGTTTGGTTCGATTCTGAGAACGTTGACAAAATCGTGTATCGTAGGCCCCACCGGCTCCACTTGACGGGCGATTTTGTGATCGGCTCATCGGGATCCAATTCTGGAAGTTTCGTTGGGTTCGTATCATCGTTCTTGACTTGTTGCACTGAGTTTGAGAAATTTGGAGACCTTTGACCCTTACACATTTTTCGGTGCAAAGTGGCCCACATGTGGACCCCACTTTGGCCCAGAAATGTCATTTTTGCCCTTGTGTCCAAATTGGACTTAAGGACAGGCGTTTCTATCTATTTGATATTTTCTGAGACTGTTGGTGATGGTTATTACAGCTTTTGGAGGAGTACCTACAGGATCCACTGATACCGGGACGACTGTTGGTATTCAAACCCCAGGCAAGTGTACCTTGCCAAACTCTGCAGTATTGTTACATATTTTTCTTGCTTCATTATATTATTGTGCATGCTTAACCTAGGACCGTGTGACTTACTCAGCGTTCGATTAATAGTCGGGTGCCAACACCGTACGTGGTGTTGTGTATTGTCATCTAGAGATGGACATTCGTGACACTTTATATTCTCGTACTTGTCTTATCAAGTACACTATGACCCAGGATACTTGATACTATTCATGAGACAGGATCTTCCTGAGATATTCATGGTGATTCTGTATAGGATACAGGACTTGACAGAGATACTATATTCATAGATACTTTATGACTTGTGCATTAGCTATGATCCCGCTTGACATGGACATGAGACGTTATGGTCATGATATGCGTGGTTACATTGGGTGGGGAGAGACACACAGGCTACAGGCTGTTTTATATATATATATATATATATCTACTACTATTGTGAGGTCGTAGACTCTCGTAGCAGAGCTATTACGTGTTATTACCGCTACCGGCTCCCCGACACAGAGCTTGTAGTGGCTCAGCCTGAGTAGTCGTGTTGCTCTCATCTTGTATTTCACATAGATGGTTACTTACTTGCCCTATTTATTTCATTATGCTCTGCACTGTTTATATTTTGGCTTGTATTTTTATCTGTACCTTGCTATGTCCCCTGAGGACCTGGATATGGATTATGTCCCCAGGATTTGAGGACGAGATCTATCCCGAGGTATACGGGACCGCAGCAGGAGCTGATCCAGGAGCTGTACCGCTATCCGAGGATGAGGTGTTAGCTGAAGACTTTTTCTGAGCATCTATGTTCCATGCTCAGTATTTACTTTATTCTGTCATTTATATTTTGGTCTGGTGAACCATTGTATCAGATATTTATCGGGTTGTTCCCCGGAGCACTTTGCTGAGACTGGTTGATGATTTACATTCCTTATACTCTGTGGATCATATTTTATATCTTGTGTGGATGATATTAATTGTGCCCTGTTGTCGTAGACTTGTTTTTACAGCTTAAGTACGCCCTGATGGATCCATTAAATTGAATTTGTCCATCAGTGTGTGCTGCTGGCCATTATCACGCGTCCGGTCCCTCGGTATTTTGGGACTGGGGCGTGACAGTCTTGTAGGCTGCAAAACCAGTCGAATGCGACCCTAGAAAATTTCCTCACCAAGAGCTTGTTGAGGAGTGCATTACTACGAGGTAGATGCCCCATTGCAGTCTCGAAATAGCTCATCTATTGACGGGAGAAGTGTTCTCGTCGAATGGGTTTATGTTGAAGGGCTTGTACTTTGGTGGTACGTAACATCCCTCCACTCTCGGGGTTATGGTTGTTGTATCCCGAGATCGCGCAGTGAGTCCCGGCTGCCCATAGAACCTAGGCGAGCCCAAAGTTCCCGGATTTTCTCCATTGTTTCTTTGGCTTCGTCTCCCGCGGAAGGGGCAGATGAACCAGGCAGAGCGAAATTTTTGACTATGGGCGGAGTGTTATGTCGGAGTCCGCGTTGGTCCCATGGTCCAAGCTTGCTTGTCCAGAAGCCCTCGCTGTTTGGGAGGCTACACTTGCCTTGATGTCTAGCACTGCTTGGGTCAAAGACTTGCATTGATTCGCTCATGATCTGCATCATGTCCTCGAGGACCTCGAGGCGCTGCCGATCACTAGGGCCCTCATGCTCGTTCCTCGCCATGTATGTCGTTCTTGTATGAGGAGAGATGGATGGGACAGTAGACGTAGCACTTTCTTAATCGGACTCTTGCAATGAATAGTCGTCAGGAAAGGTTGGCAGTGTCGCGCCCTGTTCAGAATCAGAGGGAGTACTACCCCCAGCGTAGGAGGTGGCATCTTCTCTTCAAGGGTGGATACCCCCAGGGACTTCAGCATCTGTTCCTTGGGAATCCTCATCTCCTCGGAACACCGGATTATCGTATAGGTCTGGGGGATTACTACCCTTAGATTGTGTAACCCCCAAGGGTTCTGAGGGAGAACTACCCCCGACAGCTGATAGCTTCTTCTTCGAGCAGGTGCCCTGAAAAAATCCTTCCACAGGTCCCTCTGCTAGTCCTCTTGGTAATCACCTTCTTAATGCGCTGGTTGAGATTAACGGACTGGAGGTACTGGGCTTCCTTCCTCACACGGTGGAAGGGTCCTTCTGAGTAGAGTAAAATGAGGCAAATGGTATCTCATAATCCTCGGGTGTTTGCACATGATCATTGGATTATTGTCGGATAGGTATCGTCGGGTACAATCGTTGAAATGCCGACTGCCTGCTTGTAGGTACTGTCACTTTGTTGCAACAACAGTTGATGATAATTTTGGTACAGTGATATCTTAGGGAGAATACTTCACATGATGTAGCTGCCTCCCTCGCCTTGCGTTTGTGATTAATCACATTGCGCAAGTTAGGCGAGGGCTGACTCACCTTTGCACCCTTTTCGTGAGCACGGGTAGACCGAGCGCACGGGTGCGTGGATGTTATTTTTGCTCCCTAATCTAGGATTCATACAAGAACATTTTCTATATCGTCAGTGGAAGACTTTGGAGATGGACCATATCATTTGCAGCTGAGGACTGGGCACACAGGTCGGTCTTATACAGCTTTCCATCAGGGGCCCCACATAACAGTTATCGGTGCCCTCCGATGGTCAGTTGAATGGACAGTTGCTTGAGCATTACGAGCTAGCACTACCTCAGACTTCTTCGACTTGGCATCCGTGGGCACATAGTATGAAGAGTCCAAGTTTTGGTTTTCACCATTCTCAGTATGGCGCATAGGGTCAACGCTGCGTGAGATTTGGTCAAAAATAGAGGTTCGACTGCAGCCAGAGTCGCACGTGGCCATCTTCCTGCGGCCGTCAACCGATGCCACATAGTTAGTCTTATGCGACCTTCTTCTTGGCTACATAGAGTTTGCATCAATGTCCGAACGTTTGGCATCATAGTATTTTTCTCTGTCAGGGTTTGGGTGTTGAGCTTTTTCTGCGTCCGGCGAGGATGCCGCATGGACAGCTTAAGGGGACGCCTGGCGAGCGCCTTCAGCAACAGAGAAAGAGATGAAGGATGCCTCAGTTGGAAGAGGCACGGTGGCCTTTGCCGCCCACGTCCTGCGGGTCTTCGAGTGGTGAGCACCCTTCTGGTTGGAAGAGGCTGGCGTATAGACAGTGGACGCATGATGTGCGATCCTTGCGGTTGGTAGATAGACGGGGAGCTCAAGCTCTGTAGTTGGGTGAGATACGGTGGCCTTTGTTACCCGTGTCCTGCGGGTCTTCTTGGGCTTTGCTTGCCTCGGAGAAGGACTCGTGTTATCCTCGGAGAGCATATCCTCGAAGGCCTGCTGGTCGAAGCGGACCACCAGCATCCTTTGAGTAGACCCAAGCTTGACTGCATCGGATTGTACCACAACTTTCTCATAAGATGAGAAATTACGTCCCCAACAGAGTCTCCATCTTGTTCGCCATTAAATTTAAAAGTTCTAAAAAGAGCTTGATTTAATCAACAAACGGAAGAAAGTACAAAGAGGTCCTGGATGGATAATTTAAGTACAATAATTTTGATTATGGGGTGTGGTGATGTACAAGGAGCTATGGCATCTCCTTTACTCCGTAGATGATCCGATGCACAGTGAGGAAGCTTACGTTCTCTCTTCGCTCTTCTTGGTATGCTCTCTCTCTCTCTCTCTCTCTCTCTCTCTGTATTGGCCGAGGGTGGTATACTCCTTCTCTGAAGCAGGAAAAAAAAGACAGCCTTTAAAATGTTCAAGTTGCTCCTATTTATAGCTATCGTGCTGATGGCCTATGGGTGCCACATATGCCTCTGTTAGGTGGCCGCATAAGGCTCATTCAACAGAATATTGTTGCAACTGTCGCCGCTTGCCATGGGCCGATTGCCACATGATCTTGGTTGAGATATGATGTTGAAGAGATCTCGGGGTTGTTACCAACCCGTTGTGTGCGTGACTTGGTCAGCTGGACACGTAGTCAGCACCAACTGTGCGAAGATCTCTATAGTTGTAACAGAAAAATCTTGTGAGCTGGAGGCCACATAGCAATTTGGCCGCATTATGGCGAGATTGTATAGGTCTTGGCGAGATTGCATAGGTCTTGTAGCCGCATACGTGCTCTCATTTGGGCCTTGGTCGAATGGACACTCTGGCCGTATGGTGACGAGGCTGCATGGGTCTTGTAGTCGTATACATGCTCTTGTTTGGGCCTTGGTCGAATGGACACTCTGGCCGCATGATGGCGAGGTCTCATGGGTCTTGTAGCCACATACGTGCTCTCGTTTGGCCTTGGCCGGATGGACACTCTGGCCGTATGGCGTTGTAGCCACATGCAAGATCTCGTCGGGCTTTGGTCAAATGGACACTTAAGTCGCATGGCGACGAGGCAGCATACGTAGGACACGTGGCATGACACGTTTGTCGAAGCAATTAATACATTGATGTGACTTGTTGTAATTTACCAATCCGTCGTCTTCACGAGTCTCGAAACGTCTTAGAGTGATGAGTGACATGTCAGAGCTTCTGACAAACATCAAAATCTGTGTCAGGGGTATTTTATGCGGCCTCCCTACTCTGTGGTCGTTCAGGCCGCATATAGTATACTATGCATCTTCTCTGTGACTTTTTTTATCATGCCGCATATGGCTTCTCGACGCCTTGATTGTTCAGGCCGCATATGTCTTCTCTGCGACTTGATTGTTCAGGCCGCATGTAGCTCTTCTGCGGCTTGACGGTTCTGGCCGCATGTGATTTTTCTGCGGCTTGGTTGTTCTATTGAGGGGGGATGACCTTTTTGCGGCCTGCATGATTTTTCATGCTTCTACACGGAGGATTCGGTCCGTTGAGACAAAGCGATGAATGGTGATGAGCCAAAGATTGAGGGTCAGTATGTCGGTCCCATGACAACTGATCGGTCTTCAGGTGGGGGTTGCTTCAAGGATCCGATTTTGGCGACGGGTGGTTTGTCAAAGCTTCACGGAGCGATATTGCTTTCAGCAGTTCGAGGCCAGGGAGGAGATCAAGGTTTGCAGCAAACTCAATCTTAGGCAGGAGAAACATCATTCACACAGTTCAGGGGGAGTTATGGGTCATCGACGGCATGCACAGTGCGTGATGTTCTACTCGATGACGCATGTGTATGGGGGAGCTTCAAGTTCGGACACGAAGGTAGACAGATTCAGGAGTTCGAATCTCGGGAGAATCGTACTGTCCGCTTGATTGGGCCAGCCAAGGGTGAAGAAGCTCGTGGAACGTTAACACGTTTCTGTGGAAGACGGAAGTCGGGGACATGCAGCCAAGACTCACGGTGAGGCTGATAGTCAGGGACTTTAGTCTCAGCCGTGTCATTGATGTCAGCAGGATCCCAGTGGTACATAAGGTGCTACGCATGGCAGCTAGCGTCGACGTGACAGTCGAGGAGCTGGAGACGAAGGAAGATGCAAAGCAACTCGGGGGATCGGAGATCGGTGGCATGGGGGAGCAAGAACTCTGTCCCGGGGCGATAGACATGGAGTCCAATTGAGAAGCAATGGGGTCAACACCCTCTCATTAGACTAGTGGAGGAGATTGTTGGGGTACAGTCTGGATTTGGTGATTTTTGGAACCAAAATATGGTCAAAGATTTGATTTGATTTGATATAATTTGAAAATCTACATTAAATATAAGATTTGATTATATTTTAAAAATTGTATCAAATATTTAATTTGGTCATATTTGGACGTCCATAATTGGTGTTGAACTATTTTAGGTGGAATATGATTCTTATTTTAAGATTTTCTATTTAGGAAATTATATTATGACATAAAATATGATTTCTCATTCTATAAATATAAATATAGGAGGAGGGTGGAGGCAGAAATGATAACAAAAGTTGTTGACGGTGTGTTCGTCCACAGAAAATATAAGAGAAAGTCCGTACTTTACTCTTAGGACTTTGCCATACAAGACAGAAAGAAGAAAGATATCTGATCGACGAGTCGTCGCCTTCACTCAGGAAGATTGCTACGGGTTGGTGAGTGATTTGATGAGTGATTTCAATTGTAATTTCTTTCTTTTCTTCTTGAGTGTGGTGGGAAGGTTGAATCCATTAGGACAAATGGTTCAACATTGATTCTGTCAATCTTGTAATTCACCTATGTTATAAAGACTGTAATTTGTCCAGGAGATTTGTCAAACATAATCACCGTCATATACTTGTTTTTATCTGTGTTTGGTGTTCATTAGACAAAATTTAATTATCTCATATGGATGGGCTAAATCTTTTTATCTCATATGGATTGGCTAAATTTTTTGCTGCAAACACTCTCACACATGATCTGGAAATACTTGCAAACGTGTACAGTTCCCAATAGGTGGCTGGCTGAATGATAATACAATAACACGCAAGTCAATTTGACCACCACGACGAAGACAATTTAACAACAGAACAATGGTAGTAAATATATTAAAAGGGAGACTACTGATTGCATTGCAGATGAGAGAAGGCATTTATTTTCATATTGAATATATAGAATTATTGAGGACGAGACGACATGAGGATTTAATTAATTAATTAATCGCTGGAAGAAGAAGAAGAAGAAGAAGAAGAAGAAGATGATGATGATGATGTAGGCCCCCCCGTTGTCCATGGGGTCATGTCCATCGGGTAGCTACCGAGCACACGGAGGAAGGAGGTGAACTCCTGTATCTCCGCCAGAGCATTCTGTGCCCTTGGCTCCGCCATGGAGGCCTCGAAATCGAGATAGAACATGTACTCAAAGTGCTTGGCTGTGCCGACGTTGGCGTCGTCCACGAGACGTATGGGCCGGTTCCTGTGTGGCCTGGACTCGATCTTGGTGAGGGAGATGTCCCTGAAGGCAAAGGCCGAGAGGACCTTGAAGAGCAAGGAGGTGCCCTCTCGGTCGTGGGCAAACACGATACTCGTCTTGAAGGGCCTGTCCGTGCGGGGGATGATGGGCTCCCGTGCCAGCATCACAAACCGGGTCACGTTCCCGGAGTCATCCTGGATGCCGTCCGCAACTATCTGGAGGTTGTACAGCTCGGCGGCACGGGCGGACGCGATGGCCGCCGTGTTGCGGAGGCCGTTGGCCGCCACGTACTCGGCAGCGGCGGCGGTGTCGTCGAATGCCTCGCGGGTGACGTTGAGGCCGAGGGCTGTGAGGGTGTGCTCGCACTGGGCGAGGGCCTGCGGGTGGCTGATGACCCTGGTCAGGTACTCCTTGCGGACCCCCGGGAGGGCAAGGAGGCAGTGGTGGACGGGGAGCTGGACCTCGCCGACGATGTGGAGGCGGTGGCGGAGGAGGAGGTCGTAGTTGCGGTGGATGCTGCCCCCGAGGGAGTTCTCGACGGGGAGGACGGCACGGTCGGCGATCCAGAGCTCCACGGCCTGGAAGGCGACCTCGAACTGGTCACAGGGGATGGCGTCGCAGTTCGGGTAGGCCTTGCCGGCGGCAGCCTCGCTGTAGGCGCCGGGGACACCCTGGTAGGCGACGCGGAGGGTGGACCCGTGCATCGGGGCAGGGGACAGGTCTGTTATGGTTAGCGCCTTCGGGAGGTTGTTCCCTCCAGTTCCACCACCACCAATAGGGACCAGATCCAAAGCGGTGGTGGTGGTGGTGGTGGAGCCATTGATGACCGGAGGGGAGGAGTGGTCGTCGTCATGGGCCTTGCTGCTGGAGAGGATGGCGCAGGTGCTCTGCCAGTCGACGGACCGCCTTAAGCCGTGGGAGGCGGCAGGATCTGGGCGGTGGATGGAGCGGATCTGGAAGAGGCGGCGGGGGGTGGTCTGGTGCCATTTCCGGATCTGGAGAGCTGCTGTGGTGTTGATTGCCGCTGCCATCATCCCAGTCTGGACGAGCCCAGGTTGGTTTGATTTCGATAACAACCAAGAAAATAATATTAGAACCCTCCCAATAGATTAGATTCCTTCTTACTTTCTTTTATTTTCTTTTCTTATTTTCAAGTTTTTTTTTTTTTTAGCTCAAGAGCAGGATGAGCTAAGAAAAAATGGTTAAGGGACGTGGGTAAATATACAGAAGAAGGTGAGGTATTGGTGCGTGTTGGGTTTGGTGGGAGGAAAAACAAATGGAAAAAAACTAACGGGAAAGCGTGAGGTATTTGGTTGAGTCAACACCTCTCCTTCACCCACCTACCACCAACAAACACATACTACCCACCCACCCATTAGGGGTGTGCATCTAGTCGGATGTAGAGCGATCGCTACTCGAGCTATTTGTTCACAGCCACAGTCAAATCAATCAAAAAATAAAATAAATACAAATAATTCTATCTTTTATACAGAAAAAAATCGATAGTCGTTCTCGCACAATTTGTGCATATTAATGCACAAGTTTGTCTAATGCATGTTGTGCATATTGTACAAAATGTGTCAGTCCGTCTAAGGATGTTGTGTAGTAAAATAAATAAAAAAAATACTGCTCCTATAAAAGGGTAATGGGGGAAGGGGTAAGAGGTATTACAAAGAGAAGAAGAGCTCGGGAGAAAAAGAAGAGAGAAGAAGAAGAAGAAGAAGTAGCAACAACAACAAGCATTAATACATGTTAACATCATTTTAATTTTATAGCTTAGTTGTATTTTAATTTTATAGTTTAGTTGCATAGTATTTTAATTTATTTAGTTATAATAACAGATTAATTAGTTATAATATTGTAATTTTATTTATTTAGATAGTCTCTAACCCTAACCCTAACCATGACGTTAAAACCTAACCCTATCCTAAACCCGTAACCTTAATTTGAAATCCTAAACCCTAAAATTCTAAAACCCTGAAACCTAATACTAACTATGATTCTAAGCCTATCCTAAACCCTCGTCCTAATTCTTAAACCCTAACTGCTAAAACCATGTGTGGTTACTCTGTTGAACAGTATACTGCATGCACATCAATTTTTGTGGACTGTTTTGACTTTGTACTTAAATCCAAATGCATTCATTTGTTTCCCACTTCTTGGAGCTTTCATTTTCTATCTTTTAAAGATAAAATTTCTTCACATAAAAGAGCTAATCATTTGCCAAATCTAATTGAGATAGAGTGTTAATTGAGTTATAAAGTGTGTGATCTTCAACGTTTTGTGAGAAAATCAAAACCATATCTTGTAATAGGTTGAAGTTCGCAAGTCTTCGTATCAAAACTTGTGTAGAAGTTAGCAACCCTTTGGATCAAAGTGTAGTGTCACAATTCTCATTCGGGGGCACTATGTTGGCAATTATATCGGTATCGATTGATCGGGACATATTGATTAAAGACCCTTCCTCTCTTTGGATTGAATTCTTCGAAATAAGGTCACATATACAGTGGATTGCGTTTTGAGAAAGAACTTTATATACGAGTCACTTACTCGAAACATTTTCACTGTTCATTTTTGTTGTCGCAATTTGCTGTTGCTTTCATTGTTGGTTTTATGAATGCATTTTTGTGGATATTTTCGATGAATTTTATTACTTTTCCTCATCGATTTACACATTTATATCGAATTCTGGGAGAATGAGAGAAGAAGAGTTGATTCTTTGTTGGTGTAAATGTTGGTGACCGTATAGACGAAGCATAGGCGAAGCATTGTAGATCTCTTTCTCTCAGCAATTCTCCAAAAATGAGTGTCTTTGATTATTCTTTCCTTATCTTCACACCTTAACAAATGACTCTCTTGTTGCGTCCATCGATTAATGATACCATCAATAAAAAGAATCAAGCTAAATAGAGTAATTTTATTGTTGCATGCTTGTCATATAAAATATGTGTTTTTAGTACTGTGGTAAATAGAAATAGGTTCATGGTAAATGTTGCAACTAGTAGTATGAAAGTTACGAGTGATGGCTTGAGACAGGTAGAATATACAATAAGAATATGTTGCGTAGCTATATCAATGTTTGTGATGTCTTGCATGCTATGTTTATTAACTTAGTTTATTAGACATGCATGATCATAGACAACTTGTGCACAAGGTTTTAGTTCCTCGAACAGTTGCTGAGGTAATGGGACCAATTCGACTTAGGGAGAACAACGGTAGTTGTACTGACATACTAGCACAGATGATTCAAAAACTTTTAGCGGGACTCGCTACCCGCGTTGAAAAGATCACCGTCTAACCAAGCTATAGTTCATGATAGCTTGTGGTATCAATGACCTTAATATGTTTAAGCTGTTTAGCTAATAATGTCTTGTTCAGATAGAAGAACATGGTAAGTTCTATTGCAGCAAAGGAGAATCGGTCATGGGTAAGAATCATCGTTGGGTAATGCATATTATGTGTCATATTTTCTGTCGTTCGATTCTATAAATTGAACTAAGGAAAGAGTGAAAGATCACCATAATAATGTTTGATTCACATGTTAATCGTGTTAATTTTGGTGAGTTGGGTTAATTCACTCTCATCGTGCATTTTAAATGTGCTGAATCACGTCTCCACATCTGCTATGAACCAAGAAGGCTAAGCGAAAAGCTGAAGGCCCATCTCATCCAGTAACCGAAGCTTGTGCATATTTTTTTTTGAAAACATCCAAGTTGCAGTTTGAAGTCTTCCGTCGAAGGTGTTTATATATTTTGTTTTCTAGTAAAGGGATGTGTTGTATGGAACGATGTATCTCATTTTGTTATTCAAGTTGTAAGAATGTACGACACCCTTACTCAACTATATATCAAATATAAATTATCAATAGAAAGAGTTATCATCTTCTGTGTCATGTTATTATTCAATTTCTCTGTTTAACTCTGTTGCACACGGACACGCCTCATACAAGCGCAAATTAGAATTGTACGACATCACGTCCAGTGGCGACTTATCGATTCGTCGGAATCGGGACGTGACACAAAGTTCGTGTGTAAGAAGCTGACGAGCCTTCAAATCAAAATTCGTGTTGTAACTATTTATTATAATAGTGGATTAAAGTCAGAGAGAGTTCTGGGTCTGGAGTGCCTCACAGAGGATACCTGGATATATCGGGTGTCGATATTCTTACCTCATTTCTAGAACTTATTTTAAAGTATCTATTAGCAATCATAATTGTACTTAATTATTAATTAAACCATATTCATCCCCCTCCCCTCTAGGGTGCTTTCACGTGAAATCTACATTGCTAGCTTGATATTTTTTAGACATGTATATTTTTCTAGATTTTAATTTATTAGTTATAAGATTGTATATTTTCCATATATCTAGCAAAGAAAATCTATATTTATAGCTACATGTTTACATGACGCGATTGCGAGAGCATGGCATATGGCAATACCAAAAAAACTACAACACACGGTAGCTGACTGGATACCAAGCGATATTGGTGCAGGCCTTTGGCTTTCAGTACATTAACGAGCTACGTTTCCTACGTCACGATAGAGATTTGGTCATAAGTTTCATTAAGCTTTAGTTCCCCCAACGCAACACATTCTAGCTTCCGGTTGGAGATATTCTATGGTTACTTATTACAGGTGGCCTTATATAATTTGATGACGAGTTATCTCTTGGTCATTTTATCATGAAGTACCATGGTGTAGAGTCGCCATCGAATTTATGCATGATTTGCTTAGTCGGGTACAATTGGCTCCACAACAATTTCAAAGATATGGAGCATACTGCCGACACAAAGATATTTTTGTGGATGGAATACATGGTATGTATTTTAATGTTAATACATGTATAACATATAATTTGTTGATTATATTGCCTAAATTAACTCATATGATTAGTTGATTAGATTTTTATGTCATGCATTGCACCATGGCCTACTTATTACTAGGCTTATGTGGTGTATTTCTTTTTCCTGATGGCACGAGAAATAAGATTAATGTGCATCTTTTACCATTTTTAGATGATTTTATGAGCTATACACATCATGCATACAACTAAATTATCATTTTATATCAATGCATGACTGAATTTGAGAGTTCGGAGTTGACGAGTAAAAAAAAAAATGGTTGCATAACACTATTACATGTATATATGTACAATTTTTTTTAATAACGTATAAAGTTTCAATATGTATTGTTGTTTATGTTATTTTTTAGGTTTGGTCCTACGAGTATGCAGGCCAGTGACTCGTATTAGTACTGACGTGGGTGTCTTCCCGATCGCTACACGATAGATGACAAATGTAGTGGATCCTACTCACTTTGTTTACCAAGTGGCCTCAATTTATCGATCATAATTTTAGGTAGGCCATGATGGTGGTTCGTATACTCCTTCACTCCTTCAAATGATACAAAACAAATGAGAGATCGATTATGCCTCAGGCGTGGAGCGGAGCTCGTAGGGATTATAGGCGACTTTGCAGGGGAGGTTGCTCATTTATGTGATATTTATGTCTGAGGTTCATGACCTATATCATTTTATTTTTCAGACTTCAAACGTGAATCATTTTATTTGAAAGTTTTAAAAAGTAGACGTTTAAGATGCATTTATTCATTGAGTGATGTGCATAATAATTAATTAATTAAGACTTAGCAGAGACTAGTGTAGAGCTACATTCGGAAGAAATGATTAGAAATATTGAACCCCCCCCCCCCCCCCCCCTCCCTCCTAATTATCCATCTCCAAGCATCCTCATGTTTACAACCATTGGATCTTGTTTAAGTCATCTAATCTTAACCGTTGATTTGAACCATGCAAATCAACGGTTAAGATTAGATGACTTAAACAATATCTAACGGTTGATAACATGGAGATGTTTGGGGATGCAAAAAATCGAGTATGTGGATCTCTCTCTCTCTCTCTCTCTCTCTCTCTCTCTCTCTCTCTCTATATATATATATATATATATATATATATATATATATGTGTGTGTGTGTGTGTGTGTGTGTATGTGTGTGTGTTTTTTTTTTCAAGGATTCTATAAAAACTTTCTTAAATGTTAATGGCCAGCTAGCATAAGTGTTACATTGCGTTGCATTTTGGTTCTCTTCCTTAATGACATCCACAGAAAATATGAATAATTAAGTACAATAAACATGTTTGACTGGCATTTATACAAAAGATGTAAACATACATATATATTTTTTCTTAATGGAATGGTGAATTTTTTTCGTGCTAGTATCTCCATTGAATCATACTATATTGGGTATGTTGGTTTATTAGTAATGGATGTTATCGTCTTTTATGTCTATAAATATGTTTATTATAGCAATAATAAGCACTAGAATAACATATACTGCTAAATGCATATAGATATTGCCAATTCCTTTGCTTATCTCAAATAAAACAAAAATAAATAAATAAATCTTCCATTTTTAGAGGGATTTGTTTATATTGTCTTCAATTTATGCTGCATTTTATTGAGTATATATTTCATACATTGTCATTGTAGTCCAAAAACTCAAATATATGTATTCTGATTTGTCGTCTACAATAAAACAACACTAAATTCTACATATAACCAAACAATATATTTTCCAACATCACTCACAACAACAAATGCATGCAACATATACCCAACATCAATTACACGAACATTGCATGATTGTTCCATTTACGAGCAGCCAAATAGGTGACGAATGCACTCTAAGATAGTGGAAAACAAATTAATATATATGAATTCTGAGTTTAAATTTGTTGTTCACAGTATGATCCTTAATTAATAGTGGAAAACAAATTAATATATATGAACCTTAGAACTGTATAAGTATCTTGTGTTGTTAGTTTCTCGATCATTGATTTAATTGTAATTGTTGCAGTTATGCTACATATTGGGGTATACAAAACCTTAATATAATATAGCTAGGTAACTTTTAGATCCAATCTCACATGGTGAATCAGATAACAATACTTGATGGTTCTCTAATTTGCAGTTAGTACTACACCGGCTACATGAGATTTGTACGTCATTGATAATGATTCTTGAGAGGATCTCATTGTGTATTCGACTATACTATGAGGCAAAACTTAGCAATTTATTTTAAGTCTCTCTCTCTAACTTAGTCAAAGGTAGCTAAGCTACCCAATGACTTTTCAACTCTTCCCATTGTCCAGAAAACCATTCATGTATTATCTGTACAAGTCTCCCAAAGAAAAATGACTTTCTTTACCTATGTATATATACAAAGAAAGTACTCTCTTGTTTTTAATAATACACATGGCGAGAGAGTATGGACAGTATTTTGAAACTTAGCAAAGTTGGAGAGATTATTTTGAAAATTAACAAAGTTCAAACAGTACAAAGAGATGAAGTAAGTAGTTAGAGCTGCAGAGAGGAAGGAAATGATGCACATACTCAATATAGCCTACTATTTTTAACAACTCACAACGTGATTTTTCAAGGAGCGAGATTGATGAGATGTAGACATAGCGGACCCCCAATTCTATAATGTACACTTATACCTACCTAATGTATTATTTATTAACTGAGCTGAAGGGGATTATAAATTGGATACACCACCAGATAAGGGATTATGATTAGGAGGCTGATTTTGGGCAAGTAAGTGTTGTTGAAAATATGATGCAAATGTTGCAGCTTGGGCAGCTTGCATTGATGATGGGGCAAATGATATTTCGGATGGCCATTGGGTAGGATATGGTACTTGAAAACGCGGAGAATTTTGGAAGGAACCGTTGTTCATTTGGGGTGGTTGTTGTGAAGCATGTTGATGTGGTGTCGGAGTGGAGGGATCTATTATTTATGTTTAAAGTGCCAAATAACCTGAAATGAAAAAATGTTTAATAAAACTCAATAGAAATAAAATTGTGCTATGGAGTCTCCGCGTCGTGTATAAGCATAAAAAAAATTGCTACAAGTGATGATAAAAAAAAATTAGACACAAAATTTAGAAATAAAATAGTGAAGCATCATCATACATCTTTCTTATTTTTTTTCATGAACATGAAAGAGGTAAAATCCTTTAGTTGATTCCACCATAAGAATGCATAGTGTAGTGTCCCGTTCCACGTCGGCACTATGTATCAAGGTAAGTGGGCAGAACTTCGTTATCTGATTCTTGCACGCCTTAATAATGAATCTAAGTTTTTGATTGCTTGTTTTCATAAGAGAATGATAGAACCTGCCTTGCATGTTAATAAGAGAACTCACATAGCTTGTCTTTGAAACGAACTTGTCTGCTTAACTAAAAGACCTTGAAACGCTTGTCTAAGGCTAAGAGTTTGCATAAACATGTTCCACTATCGCTTGTGCTTCGAGAGAACCATATCGTGTGTTTGAATGTGTTCAAAGATAAGGCGGCTTGCCCAAAACAAAGATATATGGTCTGATGGTTCGTCTCGTCTGCATCCTAGAGTTTATTTGATAGTGTTTCATGCATTCACATTGGTCGGACTATGGCTATTGGTGGAGAGCTGAACCATGTGTCACGGCTGCTATAGAGATAGTGGAAAGCAACCATGAGTCACAGCTGCCACTAGTATCAGATAAATGAGTCATTGGTTAGCTGGATCAACCGCTGCCGATCCTGAGTTACTCGGGACCGCACTGCATATAAAATAGTTCATTGTGTTGGCTTAATAGAGGATTGTCCCTAAGATGTGCATTAGTTGCTAAGATGTGCATTTGTCCCTGGAGTCTTTGAGTATAGCTCACGAGACACGCTGAGCACACCCTGATAGAACAATCGGCTTGTCTTGTATGCTTGCTTATATGAATATGAACTCTGTTTTCAAAGATGTTTTCATAAACCAGTAAAATGACTCCGTTCTATGCTGCATGTAACGAACATAGGTAAAACTAGAAAGATCACTAGTAATGTAATATTTTATAACATGATTACTTAGTGTTGGTTTTAGTGAATGTTTGCTTCTGTTCAGTTGTTTATACTCACCAGTACTTATAAAAGTACTGTCCCACAAACAGTTTGCTTGCTTGCAGGTACTGGATCGTCCGATGGAGCGATAGGCGTGCCTCATCCTCAAGACCCGGAAATCTGGTTTCGATTGCCTCGAGCATGCTTCGTATAGAGGGGCATAATGTATGGAACGATGCCTTTGTAATCAAAGAACCCAGTCCCTCGATTTGCCCCGAATACTCAGATGAAAATGCTTGCAAAAATGTCCTTCCGCTGCTTACTCGATTCGATGCGATGATAGCCAAACTTTAACGATGTTGCCTTGTGCGGGCGCAACCCCAGGCTCGCACGACATCACATTCCGGTATCAAACGGTCATACACGCCCCACGGGAGCACCGAGGCGCGGTGATTCGCGTCCGGTCCGGCGGGGGAAACGGTGGTCGGGAGGCCTTCAGGACCGGGGCGTGACACATAGATTGAGTGGAACCAGAAATATAGAGCCTATTGTGGAGTGTCCAGCGTGTCCGGCGTGACCTTTTGTGGCGTGTCCGGGTGACGAATCAATTTTAGGGTTCATGTTATTTTTACCTCAAACTTGTGGCGGGGATGATCAAGCAGACCTTCTCGCGAACGGGGAGCACTCCTTCCCGCGAAGGACCTCCTGGACGGCTTCTCTGAAGAAAAACAAAATATGTGGAGAAGAAGAAGAAGAAGAAGAAGAAGAAGAAGAAGAAGGGGGAAAGAAAATTTTTCTCTGGAAAAAAAAGGAAAGGGAAGAGAGAGAGCGGAAGGAGAGAAAAATAAATAAAAACAAAATATGTGGAGAAGAAGAAGAAGAAGAAGGGGTGGGGAAGGAAAGAATATTTGGAGAAGAAGAAGAAGGAGTATGAAAAAATTTCTCTGTAAAAAAAATGGAAGGGAAGAGAGAGAGCGAAAGGGGAGGAAAATAAATGACAGATTATTTTGGTGGGCCCATCGATTACTATAAACCAGCTACGGAACTCTCCAAATTTGGAGTGTCTCTTGACTTTCTACCATTTTTTAAGTGTGGACAAGAGTCCATTGTAGTCCTCAAGTGCTATAAAATTTGACTAAAGTCAAAATATAGCAAACTATGCTCTTAGCTATTAGCAGGAATTCTAGTGAATGAATCATAAATCTGAGCACATTAATTAAAACCAGCCAGCCCCATGCAGATTTGATACTCCGTGAAAGATTTAATTTTCCTTGACAGATTAACTCGTTTATCAGAGTAAACCAGACCTTCAACTACTCCCCAGTAATTATATAAGTACGTTGTACGAGATTTAATTAATTGTGCAGCCCGTGCATTAGATAGCTATAAATGAGGACATTGCACTATGCCAATCCTGGATAAGAGTTTCAGAGGACCCAATTGTGGGAAATGGTCAGCTTCATGAGGCATTCTGGAAGAGCATTTGGGATGAATTCAAAGGACGACTACCAGGGTCAGAACGTGTTCAAAGAGCATGTGAAAATAGATGGACTACGATTCAAGCTGATGTTTCCAAATTGAGGGCCATTGTGAATAGGGTTCATAGAAACATGAGTAGCGGTACCAATCCGAATGATGAGGTAATATTATATTTTTTATGTGCTATGTTATTGGAAATTGACTATAATGTTGGATATGTATATGTCGTAGATCTTTTTCATTTTTACAGTGAATTGTTAATTGGTAATCTCAGCTTATATTTTTACTTCATTTATACTACTGAGTCCACTCATGAGATATTTTCTTTCCACCCATGGGATATATATAATGAGTATAATTCCTCAACAAATGCAGTTAGGAAGGCTTTTCAATCCCCCTCCTGCGACTGCATCAGCTTTTTAGATTCTTTGTGGTAGTTGATATGTGTGTTTGCTGATACATGGAACTTATACCCATGAGATATTCAAATCATATGTAGTTTCTATTTTGTGTTTTTTTAATGTTGCTCATTTTACATAATGAAGCTTGGTCTTGTTCACTTATGTGGTTATATGTTGATGCCATATTTTTGTTTTATTGATTCTATTTCCTCTCAGAAAAAGCGGATAATGAGCCATCTGAAATTTGGCTTTTGTTATTTGCTAGTCTCCCAAAAGACAACAAAGGCAACTTCGGTTAATATTTGATATCATCTGAAATATTTTTTATTTTGTTTTATTCTTATAGCTATATCTCACACTTAATAGCTAAAATCTTCTTATGGAATGATTGTATATTTGTATTTCAAAAGATAAAAAATTCGATTCTACAAAAGTTTGGTATTTTTTCTCAAAAGTGTTGTTGAAATATGACCATATTGTTGTTGATGATTGGTACTTTTTTCTCAAAAGTGTTTATACATGTTATTTAGAACTTAATAATCAGATTCTAGCAGTTGTAATAGCAAAAGTCAAGGCCGGGGAGATTAAAGATTGCATTTGTATCTTGTGCTTGCTGAAATCTTCAACTTTTTGGTATAGCAGGTGAAGCTAGCTTAGTACTGTAGTAATTGAATACTGCGATTATAATTTATACAAATGAATTTTGTTTGATTTGGGGAAGATTTTGTATACCAGCTTGGTGTCTGAGAACTGACCAGTATTTTTAGTTAGACATTTACTTAGTTTCTATTGTGCCGGAAGCTGTTTCTTAACACCATAATGTTATTTGAGTAAATGTTGTATCCCCTCTTTGAATGACATACAAGATTTTTCACCTACTATATACCACCCATTTGGTAACTATGTACTTATATAATGCCAAAATATATATAATGAGTATAATTCCTCAACAAATGCAGTTAGGAAGGCTTTTCAATCCCCCTCCTGCGACTGCATCAGCTTTTTAGATTCTTTGTGGTAGTTGATATGTGTGTTTGCTGATACATGGAACCTATACTCATGAGATATTCAAATCAAATTATTAGCTTTTCTAATAAGGATCAATTCTATCTCTCATATAATATTCACTCCTAAAAATAAGAGTGGGTGTACAAGTACAACACTGCATAGTGCAGCAATATATGTGCTGAAACAACTGTAGAGGGGAACTTTGCATTCAATTTTATATTGAATACTATATCAGTTAGGCATATTTTATTTTTGTGATATATGAATGTTCCGTAATCACTTATAGATAAGGTTCTGTTGTTGTAAACATGGATTTGGTTTGTCAGAAATTTTCATCTGCATGAATGCATAAGTTCCATAACATGACCATAACTGATGTACTCGTTTTTTATATTACTATTATTATTTTGCAGTGGGGAGCATGTATGGTTGTTTTCAAAAAAGACCACAAGCGGGATTTTAAATTTCTTCATTGTTGGGAAGAGCTTCGTCATTGCACAAAATGGCACTCAACTACCAATGAGAAGGAGGCCAGGGATGTAAGTAGACAAGGTCGGGTTGGAACAAGCTTTGACACATGCAGTCCAGGACTTGATAGCATAGGAGTTGATAGCATAGAGGACTCTTGCAACAATCCAAATATAAATATTGCTGCAGATTTAACCACGGATACACCCTTTAATGTTGATGAAAATCCTCCAAACAGTTTCCACTTTGATGCACCTATCCAACGACCATTAGGTCGAAAATCAGCCAAAGAGAAACGTCGTCGCAGCGGGGAAAGTGTTTCAGAAGCATCATCTACTGCCAGTGAAAGGCTAAATGCGACTGTATCTCCTAGAGAGAGTCATCAGAGTCCCGATTTGAAACATTGAAACAATCTGAAGAGGAGCAAGCATTTCATGCTATTAAAAATGCAAAGCTTGACTATGTACAGAAGAGTATAACCATTACAAAAGAGCTTGCGGAAGCTAAGAAAGAATTGTTGCCACTTGATCCAACTCTCAGTGCAGATCAGATATTAGCAAAAAGGATTGCAAGAATAAGGGAGTTGGCGGCTCTAGATAGAAAACACAAAGGTAATGAGAGTGTCTACTTTTGATTTACGTAAATAATTTCAATAGTGACCCTTAATTTGATTCTGTCATAACTGCTTGTTATATTATTTTTGTGACAGAGATTATAACACTTGAATATTCTCCGGGTGGCACTGGAAGAATGCGTTTGAACATGGATGGAATCTACCTGAGTCCTCGTAACCTTCAGAACTATTTCTATGATGAGAATTGTTCTCAAGATGAAGTATAAGATAATTTTTTTTTTTTTTTTAAATGATGTGGTGGTTTGGGTTCATGGGTATTTTGGATTTTTTTGTATGATACTCTCAAGTTTTGGAGCACATGTATGATACTCTCAAGTTTATTTGGATTTTTTTGTATGCTACCCTTCTGTTGTTTTGGAGCTGTTATTGTTATATAAATCACATGGGGAGTTGGTGATATACATTGGTTTATAGATGGTACTGGGGCTTTGGTCCCTTCATTTACAGATATATTTCATTCTTTACATTATTTACTTGTAGGATATATTTTATTCTTTATATTGGTTTATAGATGTATGATACTCATATTTGGTGTTTTTGGAGCATTAATATTGTCCAATTTTATTTTTTGTATGTGCTTGCAAAGCTATCATGGACGGTTGGACTCTTAGGGACCTGTTCCATCATGAAGGAATTGATATGCTGCCTATAGGCAGCCCAGGCAATGGTGTTTTTTAACTGCCTATAGGCTGCCCAGGCACAGGTGTCTTGAATGTTTCTTATTGTGGAGGGATTTCAATATTTTAACTGCTGATAATCTGAAGCAATATTCCAAACTTATTATTCTCTCTTTTGTAGACATTTCAACCATAATTCATACTGAGGACTCACTGACATAATTTTTCTTCACTCAGAAAATAGAGCGATGTCTCCAGCACATGAAGACCAAATATAGGCACTTCATCATTTCCATTTAATCTATCACTGACACATATATAGTCTAAACTGTCATATAATCCACATTTGGCAGACGCGCGCTATTGAACTCCAAAAACTTCATTAATTGGACGGATACTTATCGCAGATGGTTGCCAAATTAATACCATAGTTCAAAATAACATGAGAATACACCATTAAGTTCAAATGACATGAGAATACACTAGTTCAAAATAACATGAGAATACACCAGTACAATTAATAATCTCATGGATATGCTGTTGTCGTTTCTCCTCCAAAATTTGTCCACAAATGTTCCATTAAGTCTCGCCTAAGCCTTCCATTAACTGACCTATCCCGTACTTGTTACATTCGCGAATGAATAAAGCCTCCCAATACTTTTGCATCATGCTCAAGTAATTCATGAGGAAGAATCTCACCGGAAATTGGTTGCTACGGTTCAAATCCAATATGTCGCTCGTCTTCAATTATCATATTGTATAGTATGATGCAACACTTCATAATGTTATTTAAAGAATCTTCATCCCAAAATCTTACCGGTCCTTGAGTGATCGCCCATCTTGCTTGCAACACTCCGAATGCCGTCTCTACGTCCTTTTGTGCCGTCTCTTGCTTTTTTGCAAAATGTTTCTCAATTTCAGTCCGAGGATGTTTGATTGTCTGGATCAATGTGGCATAGTGAGGGTAGATGCAATTAGTGAGATAGTATGGCATATTGTACACACTACCATTTACTTCATACGGGTTGTGTCGAGTTTGACATTGAATGAACATGTCAAAGAGGTGTGTGTGATCCAATACAGATATATCGTTGTATGTCCCCGGTGTGCCAAAGAACGCATGCCAAATCCAAAGATCCTGAGATGTGACAGCTTCAAGAATTAGTGTTGGTCTACCAGTGTGTCCAACAAATTGACCATGCCAAGCAGTAGGACAATTACGCCATTCCCAATGCATACAATCTAAAGAACCGATCATTCCCGGAAAACCACTAGTCTTATTTTCCTTTAATAGCCGAGTGAGGTCTCTTTCATTGGGAGCTCGTAAATATTGTTCGAAGTAGATGTCAACAATAGCTTTGCAAAATAAACGAATAGTTTCTATGGCAGTCGTCTCTGTAATCATAAGAGCATGATCCTCACGATCTATTGGACTGCCATAAGCAAGAATTCATAAGGCGGCTGTCATCTTTTGGATGGATGAGAATCCGGGTTTGCCAACACAATCATATTTTAACTTAAAATATGGTTTGAGTTTCTTCTAAGTCAGTACGAATCCGGTAGAACAACTCCCTTCGCATTCGAAACCGACGTCGAAACATACGTGGTGTGAAAATAACATCGACCAAGAAATAATTCTTGATAAGGTCGTCGTATGCTTTAGCGCGATCACGATTTATGAACATACGCTTATTGACTCTGGGTTGCTTGGCCTCTTTTAATTCTTCAACAACTTGTTCCAGCATAAAAATATCTTCCATTTCTTTTTGTTGTAGGACGACATATTTTTTCATGAATCTCATTTCAAAAGGCTAAGGCCAAAAAACCTGCTATGAAAATTAAAAATTATGCACCAAAAATAATATTTTTTATGCACAATCAATGGTTCCAAATCAACGAGACACTCGAAGAAGTTTTCAGAAAAAAAATCAAATGAAAATGAGATAAAAAAAATTATGCACAAAGTCTCATTTTCGTTTGATTGTAAAACTAAGTATTATACGAAAATTCTTTTTGATGTAGAACTATGTATCATACTTTCCCTCATTTTGCTTAGTTTGTAACCCAAAAAAATGAATTATTAAAGAAATTATGCTTACTTTGTGGATTTTTTTAATCTCAATTTTGTTTGATTTGTTTAACGAAAATGAGAAAAATTACCAATACAAAATTTCAAGAAATGATATAAAAAAAATTCAAACAAAAATGAGAGAAAAAATTACCAGACATCTTTGTCGTCAGTATTGGTTAATGGTTTTGAAGGAAAATGAGGGAAGGCTTTAATAGTTATGACCACAATTGGGTCCTCTGAAACTCTTATCCAGGATTGGCATAGTGCAATGTCCTCATTTACTTTCCAGTTTCGTGCTTTTCTATTGGTCCCTTGTGTTGTTTGTGTTGTAGTTTGAGTTAAAGAGGGTTGAGATTCAATATTTGATGGAAACTGGGCTGAAGGGGATTCTAAATTGGATACACCACCAGATAAGGGATTATGATTAGGAGGCTGATTTTGGGAAAGTAAGTGTTGTTGAAAATATGATGCAAATGCTGCAGCTTGGGCAGCTTGCATTGGTGATGGGGCAAATGACATTTCAGATGGCCATTGGGTAGGATATGGTACTTGAAAATGCGGAGAATTTTGGAAAAATCCGTTGTTCATTTGGGGTGGTTGTTGTGAAGCATGTTGATGTGGTGTCAGAGTGGAGGGATCCATTATTTATGTTTAAAGTGCCAAATAACCTGAAATGAAAAAATGTTTAATAAAAACTCAATAGAAATAAAATTGTGCTATGGAGTCTTCGCGTCGTGTATAAGCATAAAAAAAAGTGCTACAAGTGATGATAAAAAAAAATTAGACACCAAATTTAGAAATTAAATAGTGAAGCATCATCATACATCTTTTTTTTTATGAACATGAAAGAGGTAAAATCCTTCAGTTGATTCCACCATAAGAATGCATAGTGTAGTGCCCCACTCTGCGTCGACACTATGTATCAAGGTGAGTGGGTAGAACTTCGTTCTCTGATTCTTGCACGCCTTAATAATGAATCTAAGTTTTTGAATGCTTGTTTTCATAAGAGAATGATAGAACCTGCCTTGCATGTTAATAAGAGAACTCACATAGCTTGTCTTTGAAACGAACTTGCCTGCTTAACTAAGAGACCCTAAAACGCTTGTCTAAGGCTAAGAGTTTGCATGAACATGTTCCACTATCGCTTATGCTTCGAGAGAACCATATCGTGTGCTTGAATGTGTTCAAAGATAAGGCGGCTTGCCCAAAACAAAGATATATGGTCTGATGGTTTGTCTCATCTGCATCCTAGAGTTTATTTGATAGTGTTTCATGCATTCGCATCGTTCGGAAAATAGCTATTGGTGGAGAGATGAACCATGTGTCACGACTGCTACAGAGAATGTGGAAAGCAACCATGAGTCACAGCTGCCACTAGTATCAGATAAATGAGTCATTGGTTAGCTGAATCAACCGCTGCCGATCCTGAGTTACTCGGGGACCGCACTGCATATAAGATAGTTCATTGTGTTGGCTTGATAGGGATTGCCCCTAAGATGTGCATTAGTTGCTAAGATGTACATTTGTCCCTAGAGTCTTTGAGTATAGCTCACGAGACACGCTGCACACACCATGATAGAACAATCGGCTTGTCTTGTATGCTTGCTTATATGAATATGAACTATGTTTTCAAAGATGTTTTCATAAACCAGTAAAATAACTCCGTTCTATGTTGCATGTAACGAACATAGGTAAAACTAGAAAGATCACTAGTAATGTAATATTTTATAACATGATTACTTAGTGTTGGTTTTAGTAAATGTTCTATGTCTTCAAATTTTGACAGTTCTTCTATTTTTACTTTCTCTTTTTTGGTTTCCTGTGTGCTGTTATTTTTCTTTGTCATTGTGTTATTATTCATGTATTCCGGCGGCGGAGTGGAGGACCTGGTGGTAGCGATGGAGGAAGGAGGGGAGGGAGGAGCGGCGGACGGGTTCCGAGGTAGTCGAGCACCGAAAGGGAGTACGAGACGGAGGAACGGGAGAGGAAGGAGGCTGCGGGAGGCGGGGGAGGAGGCAGAGACGGCGACGGCGACGGGAGGCGACGGTGGAGGACGGGGGAGGAGGCAGAGGAGGAGGGCTCCGACAAGGGAGGAGGGAGGAGAACTCCGGTGGAGATTAGGGGAGTTTGGGCTAGTATGAGTAAACAAATGGGCTAGTGTGAGTAAACTTTGTTCATTAATAGACTAGTCCCAATCCTGGACTAGTCCTGAGTAAACTTTGTAGTGTCCTTATAAATTCCCTTTCATAAACCTAGTTATTAATTCATATATATATATATATATATATATATATATATATATATATATATATGTTGGAGAGATAAAATTGAAATAAAAATTTAAATAGGGTAGTAGTTATGACAAATTCTATGATAGGATAATCGGGAAGACAATATAATAAAATCATCAACACATCATGTGACACATAAGGAACTTGTATAGAAAACAAGTATGATTACATACTATTCCACCACCCATGAACAACCCCCCAAACAAAAATATGTACATAAATAAAAGTCTGACTTAACAAAAAAAAAAAAAAAATGTCAGGAGCTACATTTCACCAGAATAAAAAGTATGATGGTGAAAACTTCAACAGCTGTCACAGTAAGGTTATTACAATGAATTTGGTAGTGGTTCCAAGTGAGATAGTTATTAAGTAAACAATCCATAACGAAGAATAGCAAGATCGATCATAAACTTACGGTTTCTACCCAAAAACCCTGACTCATGCCTCCCTCTCATAGAAAGGAATTTCTCTCTGACGACCAGAAAGGAGAAGAACGATGTGCTCTATGTCCATCCCCAGCCATTTTTTTTTATCTTCCGGGCTCTTCAAGTCTCTAGAAATAATTCCACCTTGTGCACGCATTTTTGCTTCAATAGTTGAGAGTATTAACATGAATATCTTAAAATAGTTTAGGATTTTAGGGTATGTTGCTTTAATTCATACAAGGAAGTGCATACCCAATTAGTTATGCAAAGGGCTACAAAAGATTCCAAGAAAGAAACGTCGCTTTCACACCATCTATAAGAACAAGGCAAATTATAAGGACACTACACATTTTACTCGGGACTAGTCCATAGTAAATTTGTAAAAAATTACAAGTTTGCCATCATAAAACTTATTTGGGGCTAGCCCAAACGCGGGACTGTTGTAGTCAGGACTGTCAAAATTTTGACAGTCCTACCACTTGGCAGGACTGTTAAAATTACAAATTGTTAGGACTGTCATAATTTTGACAGTCTCATTTTCCAAAATTACAAGTTTGCCACTATCATAGTTACTTGGGGCTAGCCCACACCAAACTATAAAAGTGAAATGGCTTTCTATTTTTGGCATTCCACCTAGACTTGAATAAATCCTCATTCCACCAAGCCCAAACCTAAATTTGGAAATTGCTAGTTGTGGTTGGAGGAGGATTTTACTTTAGTGATACTCCAAGGAATATTCTTCCGGTATGTCTTCGACAACCTACGATGAATAAGTTTTGCAATTGTCCGAAAAAATTTAGTTTATTTTGACTATTGTAGGAACAATGCATGAAAAAATGTTCGATGACGAAGTCGGATCGTCCAATTCATTAAATATGCACTCCGGACGTTCCGAAGAACAAGTTGGTTGTTCCGAAGCACGTACGGTACGTAAAACGACAACCCTAATTTGACATTCACGATTTAGGACTGTAAAAATTAGACAGTCCTATATAAATATAGGACTGTCAAATAATCTACAGTCTTAAATTAATAGAGGACTGTCATAAATTCGACAGTCCTATATAAAAGTAGGACTGTCATAATTTGGACAGTCCTATTTAAAAATAGGACTGTAAAAATAGTGACGGTCCTGGATAATTATATGAAGTTATTAATTTTTATATTATTTTATATTGGTTATAGGACCAACCTTGTTCAGATATTGTGGTACATCCTGCTGTTGGTGTTGATGTGGATGATATTTTCTCAACGGATATTGAATTTGCAAGCCATGAAGAAGCATTAGAGTGGTGCAGAGAAGTTGGGAGACGACATAACGTAGTTATTGTCATTGCAAGATCCATCCGATCTCGGCCGGGCAGAAAATATCTTGAGCTGGGATGCGAAAGAGGAGGTGTGTTTAGAGAGCATAAAAAAAAGGGTGTTGTTGAAAAAGAAATCCCTAAGAAAAAGGTTGGGACGAGAAAATGTGGTTGTCCATTGAAGGTGTTGATTGTAAAAGTTGAAGATGTGAAGTAGAAAATCGAAGTTAAGAATGGAAGACACAATCATCCTATTCCAGGGACACTTACGGGTCATGCCTACGTAGCACGGTTGAAGGAGGATGAGAAAAAGTTGGTTGAAGAATTGTTCCTTTCAGGAGTAGCACCGAAACAAATATATTCTGCTGTGCGACAAAAACAAGATGGGAACAAGTCTACCATGAGAACGATCTATAATAGTTTGGCCAGAGCGAAATGCAATAGTATGAAAGGAAGAATGGCGATGCAGCAAGTATTGAAGTTGCTTGGGGAGCATCACTACGTGGAGTACCATAGAAGACATCCACAAACTGATGAACTCCTTTCATTGTTTTGGGCTCATCCTGATTGCACACACTTGGCTCGGTCCTTCGCAGAGGTGTTGGTCCTTGATTGTACATATAAGACGAACAAGTTCAAGATGCCTCTTTTTTACGTTGTCGGGTTTACGTCTACGGGAAAAATATTTACAGTCGCTTTTTATTTTATGAAGAGTGAGACAGTAGAGGATTACACATGGGCGTTGAGGAAACTACAATCCCTTTACACAGGTTACAAAGAGCCGTCTGTTTTTGTTACTGACAGAGAATATGCGTTGATAAATGCTATAGATATTGTATTTCCTCATGCGCATAGACTACTATGCACTTGGCATATAAATAGAAATATCCAAGCTCAATACAAGAGAAAATTTGAAAATGTGGACGGTAAAATTGACATGCTTCGCTTCGAAGAATTCGACAGTGATTGGAGTCTTGTATGGCGAGCAAGTACTACAGACAGTTACGACGCAGCATGGTACATGTTCCAACAAAAGTGGGAGACGAGTAACCCGACATGCATATCTTATATCAAAGATACTTGGCTAGAACCACATAAAGAGCAATTTGTCTTAGCATGGACCAACATGGTGAAGCATTATGGCACGATCACTATGAACCGGGTCGAAGGAGCACACTCATGTTTAAAAAGATATCTGCGGTCATCGGTCGGTAATTTTGTCTCTGTTTGGCAATCGATTCATTTGATGACTATTGCCACGGTTAATGATATTGTAGCATCATTTGAGATGAGCCTCAATATTGCAAAGCATGAATACAAGCAAGAACCCCTCTTGGATGGTTTAACCCATGTGGTATCTCACAAGGCCTTGGGGTTATTGTTTGAGGAGATTCGTAGGTCGAAGTCGGTGGGTTATGATCCCGAGGTTTGCGGTTGTTCATATCGACATTCACTGGGACTTCCGTGTGCACATGAGATCAACGAATACCGTCGTGAATCTATACCTATTCCAATAGATGGTGTGGATCAACGTTGGCGACAGCTGTCGATAATGCCGACGGTGGAAGTGCAAGTTGATTTCTTTGCGTTGCCCCAAGTGAAACTACTTCACGCAAGGTGGTGTGGCGCATCGGAACCGGAGAGAAGATCCATTGAGGTTAAAATCCAAGAGATTGCAGTCCCGGCAACACCTCTTCTGTCGTCAAATCTTCGAGTGCATGGCGTAGAGCGGCCAATGTGTGAGAACGTTTGACATCTTCCTTACTTGGCTTCCATTGGCACATTCTAGGCAGGTTCTCGTCATAGCCGCGGTTCAGTTTCGCCCGATGCAGGGTTAGAAAGTGCTCGTATATCCATGGCTTCATGTTACCAGGTTAAAAATATATTAGTCCAAAAATAAACAACACAATTTAAATTTATGTACACAAGTTGACAAAGATATATCTGTACATGGAGTAGAGTCTGGCATCCAGAAATTGTCTTCGAACCCACACGGGATGCCGCACCAAGCTCGCGGTAAATGTATGCCAGTATACCGCTTCCCCAAGATATTTCGTCCACCGTGTCAATGTTATCCAAATTGAGGAGATACTTGGCATTTATGGACGTTCCTGACTTATCGGTAATGCCGACAGCCCCTAAGATGAACTGCATATATCCGCGGACAACATTATCGCTATTATCAATTTTGGGGGCCGGCTCAGCCAATATCTCCTCCAAATATTTTAGAGGAAGTCCGTAGGACTTCTTGAATTCTCGAAGACTAGTAAAACTAGTGGCATCAACTCCCAGACACCCTGATACATAATCGACAATATAGTCGTAATAGTTGATGCTCGACTCATCAAAAGTTTGATTCATCATGGGACGACCATCTACCCTAAGTCCCAATAAATGATGGACGTCATCAAGGGTAATCGTCAACTCCCCATTGGGTAGATGGAAAGTGTTGGTCTCTGGATGCCACTGTTCTACAAATGCTGAAATCAGTGCATTATCCACCGTCGTATATGAGTAGCTACCCAAATATTGTAGACCGGTGGGACTGATTTTTGCCTTCACATCATCTCCCAATAATTTATACCTCCATGTATTGCATTTTTTCCCGTGGTTGATCACCGTCAACATACGACCACTCTCCTGAAAAGTCAACAATTGGATGAAATTAAACCTCTATGTAAAATAAACTTTGAACTTACAACTATATATAAATTAATCATAACGTAATGTACTTACCGGATTGTTCCATATTTGGTATGCAATATGGTTTTCGATCGACGGTAACATAGAGCAACCGTTTGGACGAGTGTCGACTGGACTATCTGCCTGATCAGAAGGTCCTGAACCATCAGTAGTCCGGTTTCCGAGAGTTTGTGGAAGACTCTCGACAGGACTATCTGCAGGCTGAGAAGGTCCTGAACCATCAGTAGGCCGATTTGGAACATTTGGCATATCCTCATCGGAGGAGGAAGAAGAACCGGAAGAACTAGGAGGAGCACGTCTCTTCGAACGAAGGGCAGTCTTCTTCGTCAATCGACGTTTCCTCACTTCAGGGCGTGCCTCGGGCTCGCGGATAGTGACGCCCGGTTGAATAGTACGCGAAACTGCGCGTTCCTTACGCATCGACGCAGTAGGGCGTCTTCTCATATCTTCATCCACAGTGTCCTTTCCAGGGGCATGACTATAAGACAAAAATTAATATATACAGACAAAAATTAATTTCTATTTTAACATAATAATTGAATTTTACATGAGGACTGTAGCAATTTCTACAGTCCTGTAAATATACAGGACTGCAGAATTTTCCACAGTCCTTTTTTTTAGGACTGTTGAAATTCCTACAGTCCTATATAAATTTAGGACTGTAGACAATTCGACAGTCCTAAATATATATAGGACTGTCGATTATCCTACAATCTTAAATCTATATGGGACTGTAGGAATTTCTACAGTCCCGTCCGATACTGCTCGACAATGTCGAGGATTCTCGACATTGTACGCCCTAAAATCGTGTTCGATCAACCAAGGGAACGTCTAAACTACATCATAAACTCCGCCAAGGACTTGTATGCCCTCATTTGAATAATGGAAAGAAAATCACTCAAATTTATCAAAATGCAAGAGGATTTCTTAAAAATTTTCGACAATTTTGCAAATACAATAGCACAAGGAGAATGATGATTTGTACCTTGGTTCTTTCGAGACTTTGGGAGCCATCGACAAGGAGGAGGAGGACAGCGGAGATCGTCGGCGGAAGGGGGGAAAGCTCCGGTCGGGTGGGGAGGGTTTGGGAGGGTTTGGAATGAATGGGCTAGTATGAGTATAATGTTGGATTAGTATAAGTAAAAGTTCCTCTTTAGTGGGCTAGCCCCAATCCTGGGCTAGCCCCAAGTAAATATGGTAGTGCCCTTATAATTTGCCTAAGAACAAAACATAACATAAATTTTATTTTACAGTACTAAAGGTATACAAATTTAGGTACAAAGAAACAAGTTTTATCAAATTGGAGGATGGGGACATTTCTGCCATACAGTCCGCCAGAAATAGTATTTGTGGGTTCGGGTTCCTTTGGTTGGTTTATTTTGCTTAAATTGGGTTGGGGATTGGTTGAAAATTGTTTACTTTGGTTTGTTCGCGGTTTGTTTGTAATTTTTTATTAGTGAAAAATTATTTGAATTTGGTTGTTCAATAGGGGAGTAATAGGGGATATATTTGGTTTAGTTGATTTTTTTATAACAACAGCTCTCTCTTTTTTCAACGGCTATTTCTATCACGGCTATTTCATCTAGTCTATAAATTAGAAACCAAACATCTTTTCAGAATTTCTACTCTATTTCATTCTTTCTATTCAATCAAAGTTCTTCTTCAAAAACAAATTCTACTCCATTCATAAGCTCAACCCAGATATCTTTACTATCAAAGTTTAACAATATTATGCTCGCTTGGAGGGGTACTAAATAGATTAGCTTACGAAGGAGACTTTACCCAAGTTCTAGGATGTAAAGTTGTTCAATTATAGTTGAGATTTTTACAGATATAATATAAAATATAGAATATCAAGTTGAATATTTTGAATAATTAAAAAAAAATAGTTAAATTTTACTAAAAAGAAAAGAAAAAATTGCACTAATCTCCTTTTAAGAAAGACAAAGGTACCTCAAGGACCATCCACATCCTCACAAAGATAGAAAATTCATAGTCCTTTGGATGAAGTTGTCGGAGTCGGAGATGAATCGAAGTTAACCCGGACTACTTCAAAAGTTGGTTGAGTGAGAAAACCAAACAATTTGCCCATGATCAAATTTTAATTTTCTTTTATTTTCCTCATTTTTATAGCATCCAAATAAAACCATCTAACATAAATACCCTCCGCGTCTTCTTTTTATTTCATAAAACAATCTTGACTCGCTAAATTTACAATAGTTGTTAGTGATCAAGTTCATTAGAGATTCACATGTGATCGTATATATATATACTATACTACAGTATAATAGAAAAAGTTCATACTTCACCGTAATTTTTTGTATTCCAAATATGTCCTTACATATCTATACTAATTAAAAAAATTCATTAAATTTAAATGGACAGCTAGGTAATTACGTATACAAAAAAAAAATTAAGGGGGTGTCCTTTTCTCATCTCAAGTTTCATTCATAACCTCAATTAGTGATGCTTTATATATATAAATGGTATTTACATGTGGCACTCTTATAAATTATTATAAAGTGGATGAAAAAAATTATTTCTATTAAATATTCACATGTAGAATAGTTAATAATTGCTATAAAAAATGTTTGCATTATTTAATTGTTCATTCTTAATGTCCTAGCTTACTAATTTTGTTTTTACTTGCAATATAAGAAAAAAATTATTTGTATTTAATCTCATTTACTATTCTAAACTATGTTACCACATTTTTAAATTAATTACTACAACCTCCCATCTCATACATTTAGCAAGTGTTATTTATATTTACCACCCCCCACTCCCCCTGTCACGCCACAGTTCCAAAATACGTAGGACTAGGAATACGTAACACGCCCAGCCGTATGTATATGAACCCCAATATATGGAAATCATACACACACGTGTGTTGTATATGAATATGCAATCCACCAGTGGTAATATACTGTCACAACAAGTCTCACAGAATCTTTATCTCATCCACAACACAAATAGTCAGTAGGAATAAAAGCTGAATAGGAGTACCCACGGGAATGATTTTAGCCTTCACATCGTCTTCCAATAATTCAAACCTCCATGTATTGCATTTTTTGTCGTGGTTGATCATCGTTAACATACGAGAACTCTCCTGAAAAGTAAACAATTGGATGAACTTATACCTATATATAAAATGTACTTATCTATAAATAATTGGATGAACTTAGAACTTACAACTATATATAAAATTATCATAACGTAATGTACTTACCGGATTGTTCCATATTTGGTATGCAATATGGTTCTCGATCGACGGCAACATAGAGCAACCGTTTGGACAAGTCTCGACTGGACTATCTGGCTGCTGAGAAGGTCCTGAACCATCAGTAGCCCGGTTTTCGAGGGTTTGTGGGAGAGTCTCGACTGGACTATCGGCATGCTGAGAAGGTCCTGAACCATCAATTGGCCGATTTTGGACATTTGGTATGTCCTTATCGGAAGAGGAAGAAGAACCAGAAGTACTAGGTGTCACGCCCCGATTCCGTGGAATCGTTAGTCGTCCCCCGGGCGTGACCGCCGTGCGGGCCTAGGTTGCGCACCGCACAAGGCTAAGTATTTTTGTTTCGCATAGCGAGCACATATTCAGAGTACGCAGATAATTGAACACAGATTGAAACATGGAAAAGTTCTCTTTTATTGATAATATGAACATCTATTACAAAATCCTTGAACTGAGTCGTAAGGATTGCCTCTGTGGGCTTACAAAAGTGTTGACACAAAATGAGATAGCAGTCCCGTACATTACATCCTTTACTACATCTCAAAATATAAGACCTTGGGTCTGAACGACTGCCTTGCCACGAAGCTGCATGGTTGCTTTGGTGGCTAGCTTCTTCAAAATGCGTCAAAGGTGGCACGGTCGAGGCGTGCCTACAGCTGGACTGGATTGGGGGTTTGTCTCCTGCTCCTCGCTTGGTTCTCCTAGCGCGGGGAACCTGTTTCAACGAGGGTCAGTACATCGAAACGTACTGGTGAAGGCAAGCTAACCCAACTATACCAATCAACACGTTGTTTTAATGAAGCATGCATATTTATCGTGGGTTTCTATCTTGCCTTAGTTCATTTTACAACAAGACATAGATATAGAATTATTGAAATAACCCGTCACCGTTCGGTGACATTTACCTGTCCGTCTGAACCACCTGCATAATACTTACCTTGCCTTCCCTGTCAAGAAGACACAAGTTAGTTTCAACAGGTTTAAATATACAAGGGGATCACTGGCACGTTGCCATAATGGACGGGCTAGTCTCGGGACGGAATGGCGTGCGACGCAGGGAACAGGAGGCGCCACAAGCCACTCAATCCGAAGCAGGCGACTATCGTGAGTTCCGTCCGGATCGGATCGGTGCCAGTGTCCCAGCGACCGTCCGCAGGAACTAAGACCTTGTGCATAAGTTGTCCGTGATCAACGCAGTACACTAAGTTAACATTTGAGGCAAATCAGGCACAGGGCAATAACAGGGCAAGATCTACTTTTGCATAGTCTTCCTGTTGAGTTATTGCATTGAAAATGAGTTCTATACATAGCACAGTTCTAAGAAGAAATATACATTCTAACTTATATTTATGCATATGATGAACATTCCAAACGAGCAAGCATATAAGTAAGTAACCGTTCATGAGTTTCATTTGACAAGCAATATTTCCCAAGTCTATTCCCTTATTATCTTGATATCTTTTAGTTATTTACTTGGTATCGTTTGATCGGGGCAAGCACGAACACGAGATTTAGATGTGAAGACTAGCAAGTAGGGCTAGCTAATCGGGTTGGTAGCCACTCACTTTGGTAGTTGGAAGGAAAAGGAAAGAAGTGCTTTAGGCGTCCGCTCGAGCGACGACTACAGCTGGTTCACCTGTATTGACACGAACAGCTGATCAGTACTTCTTCCTCTCTTTCCCTTATCGGAATTGAAGTGCAGTCCTAAGAACGAAAGCAATGAAATCCATCGAAACCGTTCAAGAAAACCCAAGCAAATTCGAAAACCAACTCAAGGCACGAAAGCAACAAGCGACAGCGAAAACTAGGCAACAAAGAATGCAGCGGAGAGGTCCCTCCTGACTCTGCCGCTAAGTCGATCCCGGGGGCACGGTCCACTGAATATGGGAATCGATTCCGAAGAAACAAATCCATAACGAGGACGAGTTCTTAATTCAATCTATCCCGATCGAACGATACCGTCTTGTATTTCTTAGCCGCGCTCCCCGAATAGGGGGAACGGGGCACCACATCCTACCCAACTAATTGGAAGTTTCGTCCCAAAACTTAAAGAATAGAACCTACCACTAGGAAATAGTGAGGGGAACCTTTCCCTCATTTCGGATTCAAGCTCCCAAGTAGATTCTTCGACGGAGTGATTCCGCCAAAGCATGCGCACGAGAGGAACCGAGCGAGTCCGAAGCAGCTTTTCTTTTCTATCCAAAATTTGCACAGGCTGTTCTATATACGTCAAGTCGGCTTGAAGGTTCAGTTGGTCCAGGTCTACCACATGGCTCGGGTCGTACACATATTTCCTAAGCTGTGAAACATAGAATATATCGTGTACGTCGGATAGGGATGGTGGTAGAGCAATCTGATACGCAACTGAGGCAACCCGCTTTAGTATTTCGAATGGGCCGACAAATCTTGGACTTAGCTTTCCTCTTGCCCCAAACCTGCTGACTCCTCGTATGGGCGAGACCTTGAGGAATACTCGGTCGCCTACTTGGAACTCTAGCGGTCTTCGATGTGTGTCCGCGTAGCTCTTTTGACGGCTTTGAGCTACCTTTAATCTATCCCGAATCAGCCGGACTTTCTGGACGGTCTGCTCCACGAGCTCAGGGCCAAGTACTTGCCGCTCCCCGACTTCGTCCCAACAGATAGGAGATCTACACTTCCGCCCGTATAGCGCCTCATACGGCGCCATTTGAATGCTTGATTGATAGCTATTGTTGTAAGCAAATTCGGCTAGAGGTAGATGAAGGTCCCAACTAGTCTTCGTGTCCAAGGCGTAGAGTCGCAGCATGTCTTCGAGGATCTGGTTGACGCGCTCTGTTTGGCCATCGGTCTTTGGATGGTAGGCGGAGCTGAATTTCAACTTCGTCCCCATTGCTGACTGCAGGCTTCCCCAGAAACGTGATATGAATCGACCATCTCGATCGGAGACTATGGTTACGGGCACGCCGTGGAGTCGGATGATTTCGTTAAGATATATTTGAGCCAGGCGGTCGGCACTCCAAGTAGACTTGATAGGCAGGAAGTGAGCTGACTTGGTGAGTCGATCGACGATAACCCAGACTGCATCATGTCTCCGTTGCGTCCTCGGCAAGCCAACAATAAAATCCATCGTTATATCATCCCATTTCCACTCCGGAATAGCAAGGCTCTGTAGTTCTCCGCCTGGTTTCTGGTGTTCGGCCTTTACTCGTTGACAAGCCATGCAATGCGACACAAACTGCGCCACATCCTTTTTCAAGCCGTGCCACCAAAACGTCGTGCGAAGATCCCGATACATCTTTGTGCTACCCGGATGAGAAGTATAGCTAGCATAGTGGGCTTCCGTGAGTATCTCTTCCCTGAGGGCCGCGTCGCTTGGAACGCACAGTCTTCCCTTCACTCGAAGCATCCCATCCGTGCTTACCACAAAGTCGGACGCCTTCCCTGCTGAGATAAGGGCATGAATCTTTTGCAGGAACGGGTCGTCCTTCTGAGCGGTCTTTACTCGTTGTAACAAGTCGGGTTCGAGGCGCAGTTGTGATACTTGCGCCCACTTTGTGTATCTGATTTTTAAGGTAATGCCCAGTGATTCAAGATCCCGGCGCAGCCTATCATCAATAGCCAAACTTCCTGCAAATACTCGACTCAGTGCGTCAGCTACGACGTTTCCCTTACCAGGCGTGTATCTGATCATGAGATCGAAGTCGCTTAGGAGTTCAAGCCATCGCCGCTGCCAAAGATTCAAATCTTTTTGAGTGTACAAATATTTCAAACTTTTGTGGTCCGTATAGATTTCACACGGCACGCCATAAAGATAGTGGCGCCACAACTTTAATGCAAACACTATCGCGGCAAGCTCGAGGTCATGCGTTGGGTAGTTCTGCTCGTGAGGCTTTAGCTGTCGAGATGCATAGGCTATTACTTTGTCTCGTTGCATCTGGACACATCCTAGTCCCTTTCCTGATGCATCGCTATATATTTTGAAGTCATCTGGTCCGTTTGGCAAAGTAAGGACCGGGACGGAGACGAGGCGCTGCTTTAACTCCGTAAACGAAGCTTCACAGTCGTCCGTCCAAGTAAACTTCGCACCCTTCCGTGTGAGCTGCGTCAAGGGCGAAGCAATTCTAGCAAAGTTCTGTATGAACCGACGGTAGTATCCTGCCAGTCCAAGAAAGCTTCGGATGTCGCTAGCTGACTCCGGTCGTTTCCACTGCGTGATTGCTTCTATTTTCTTCGGATCAACTGAGATGCCTTCCGAGGAGATGATATGCCCCAAAAACGAGATACTGTCCAGCCAAAATTCTGATTTGCTTAATTTGGCATACAACTTGTGGTCTCGAAGGGTTTGCAGCACCATCCGCAGGTGTCCTGCGTGCTCATCCCTAGTCTTCGAGTACACTAAGATGTCATCGATAAACACCACAACGAATTTATCGATGAAGGGCCTAAAGACACGGTTCATCGTATCCATGAATGCAGCAGGAGCATTCATCAGTCCAAACGGCATCACGGAAAACTCGTAATGGCCGTAGCGGGTTCTGAAAGCAGTCTTGGGTACGTCCTCTGGCTTAATCTTCAGCTGGTGATAACCCGAGCGAAGATCGATTTTTGAAAATACTGCTGCACCCTGTAGTTGATCGAACAAGTCATCAATCCTTGGCAGAGGATATTTGTTTCTGATTGTGACCTTGTTCAATTCTCTGTAGTCGATGCAGAGGCATAGAGTTCCGTCCTTTTTCTTCACAAAGAGCACGGGAGCGCCCCAAGGAGACACGCTCGGACGGATGAACCCGCGATCAAGCAATTCCTGGAGTTGGCGCTTTAATTCATTCAGCTCTGCAGGTGCCATTCTGTACGGGCTTTGAAATCGGCTGTGTATTTGGAAATGTGTCGATAGTGAATTCAATCTCTCGATCGGGCGGCATGCCGGGTAGTTCGCTCGGAAACACGTCGGGGAACTCCGCCTCAACGGAATTAGGCTCGACGTCTGCGTAGTCCTGCCGCGCGTCCCGAACTGATGCTAGAAATCCCTCGCAGCCTGTGTAGAGCATTCGTCGAGCAGATTTTGCCGAAATCACCATGCAGGCCTTGGTCGCATCGTTCGCTGGACTACTGGTGTAACAGAACACGGCTTCTCCGGGCAGACGGAAAATGACTCGCTTCTCTGCACACTCAATAGTTGCTGCGCATGCGCCTAGCCAGTCCATTCCCAAGATGATATCATAGTCCCTAACATCTAGAACTAAGACATCGAGCGACAGCTTCTTCTCCCCAATACAAATGTAACCACCCAGGCATACTGAACGAACAGGGATTTTTGTACCAGAGGGGGTGCTAACATTTAAATCTAAGTGCAACGGAGTCATTTTTACATTGTTTTCCACGGCAAAATTTGTGGAAATAAAACTATGCGTTGCACCTGAATCAAATAGAACGCGAGCAGGTATATTATTGAAAAGTAAGGTACCTGACACGACGGTATCCGAAGCTAAAGCTTCTTCCCGTGTCATGGTGTAGACTCGGCCTTGAGCTTGATTACGCCCTGGCTGAGGCGCCGCTCGATTTGCCTGAGGAGCCGGAGTCTGTTCTGGTTGTTGCGGTGGACGACGCGGACAGCTGTTAATCTGATGGCCTGGATCGCCGCATCTGAGGCAAGTGCCGAGCCGCTTGTGACAGACATTCTCGGTGTGCCCTCTTCTGTTACAGTAGGTGCAACGCTGCCCCTGGTTTTCTCGCTGACGACCGCCGTTATTTTGACGCTTTGCAGCGTTGTTTCCTCTATCGTTGCCCTGGCGTTTGTGATTAGAAGATTGCACAGCGCCGGCGGCAACGTGAGGATACTGCGGTTCGAGCGAAAGGGCGTGGTTTAATACTTCCCGCATTGTCTGATACTGCGGAACGGATACGTGCCCGTGAATGCCAGGACGTAGCCCTCCTTCGAATCGTCTGGCTCGACTCGATGCATCCGGTAGATAAGCGGTAGCAAATTTGGCCAGTTTGTTGAATTCTGCCGAGTATTGCTTCACCGTCATACTGCCCTGCCGGAGTTGAACGAACTCGTTTTTCCGTTGACGTCGTAGAGGTGGGGGTATAAACTCCTCCTCGAACGCGGCACGAAAAGTCGTCCACGCGATCGCCTCCTCTCCATGGCCAAGTTGAAGAGATCGTCGATGCACGTCCCACCAGTCGTGCGCATTGAGGCGAAGCAGTAGTTGGGCACATGTGACGCGCTTGTCTTCCGGCACTTCGAGGAGGGAAAAATGATCTTCAAGCTCGGCGAGCCAATCTAGGGCCACGATCGGGTCCTCAGTCCCATTAAATGTCGTGTTACAGACCTTCTTGAAGTTGCCAAAAGCGAAGGCAGTCACTTCCCTCGTCCTTGGCGCGGGCGGTAGTTCAACTTCAAGCGCTGGCTGCTCCACTGGTGTAGCTGTCGTTGCGGCAGAATGGTTGGAGGCCAGGGTCTGAACAAGCTGTTGCAGGGTATCTACCTGCTTTTGTTGGACTGAGAGCCGAGCCTCTAGGTTGCTCTCGAACTTGGCTTGGCGGGCATCATCCCTCTGTCGTTGCTCGGTTAACATTTGCACCACTTGTTGAATCGAATCTGTCTGAGACATGCCCCGTTGGCTCCGAGAGCTTCCTGATGTTCCGGAGCTGCTCTCCTGAGTCCTTGTCTCGCCTGGCGCCAGCGCTGATGGTTGCGCTTGCGTCGTTCCTTGAAAGGAAGGTAAATTATATCAGGATCATAATGTATTATGGACTTATTGCATGAACGTATCTCATTTTGGCCTTAACGAGTTCAGGAGTTCGCATAGGCGAGTTATCACTAAGGGAACATTTCCAGTTTATGAATCAAAGGAACTTTGAAGCTGTGCTCTGATACCAACATGTCATACCCCGATTCCGTGGAATCGTTAGTCGTCCCCCGGGTGTGACCGCCGTGCGGGCCTAGGTTGCGCACCGCACAAGGCTAAGTATTTTTGTTTCGCATAGCGAGCACATATTCAGAGTACGCAGATAATTGAACACAGATTGAAACATAGAAAAGTTCTCTTTTATTGATAATATGAACATCTATTACAAAATCCTTGAACTGAGTCGTAAGGATTGCCTCTGTGGGCTTACAAAAGTGTTGACACAAAATGAGATAGCAGTCCCGTACATTACATCCTTTACTACATCTCAAAATATAAGACCTTGGGTCTGAACGACTGCCTTGCCACGAAGCTGCATGGTTGCTTTGGTGGCTAGCTTCTTCTTCAAAATGCGTCAAAGGTGGCACGGTCGAGACGTGCCTACAGCTGGACTGGATTGGGGGTTTGTCTCCTGCTCCTCGCTTGGTTCTCCTAGCGCGGGGAACTTGTTTCAACGAGGGTCAGTACATCGAAACGTACTGGTGAAGGCAAGCTAACCCAACTATACCAATCAACACGTTGTTTTAATGAAGCATGCATATTTATCGTGGGTTTCTATCTTGCCTTAGTTCATTTTACAACAAGACATAGATATAGAATTATTGAAATAACCCGTCACCGTTCGGTGACATTTACCTGTCCGTCTGAACCACCTGCATAATACTTACCTTGCCTTCCCTGTCAAGAAGACACAAGTTAGTTTCAACAGGTTTAAATATACAAGGGGATCACTGGCACGTTGCCATAATGGACGGGCTAGTCTCGGGACGGAATGGCGTGCGGCGCAGGGAACAGGAGGTGCCACAAGCCACTCAATCCGAAGCAGGCGACTATCGTGAGTTCCGTCCGGATCGGATCGGTGCCAGTGCCCCAGCGACCGTCCGCAGGAACTAAGACCTTGTGCACAAGTTGTCCGTGATCAACGCAGTACACTAAGTTAACATTTGAGGCAAATCAGGCACAGGGCAATAACAGGGCAAGATCTACTTTTGTATAGTCTTCCTGTTGAGTTATTGCATTGAAAATGAGTTCTATACATAGCACAGTTCTAAGAAGAAATATACATTCTAACTTATATTTATGCATATGATGAACATTCCAAACGAGCAAGCATATAAGTAAGTAACCGTTCATGAGTTTCATTTGACAAGCAATATTTCCCAAGTCTATTCCCTTATTATCTTGATATCTTTTAGTTATTTACTTGGTATCGTTTGATCGGGGCAAGCACGAACACGAGATTTAGATGTGAAGACTAGCAAGTAGGGCTAGCTAATCGGGTTGGTAGCCACTCACTTTGGTAGTTGGAAGGAAAAGGAAAGAAGTGCTTTAGGCGTCCGCTCGAGCGACGACTACAGCTGGTTCACCTGTATTGACACGAACCGCTGATCAGTACTTCTTCCTCTTTTTCCCTTATCGGAATTGAAGTGCAGTCCTAAGAACGAAAGTAATGAAATCCATCGAAACCGTTCAAGAAAACCCAAGCAAATTCGAAAACCAACTCAAGGCACGAAAGCAACAAGCGACAGCGAAAACTAGGCAACAAAGAATGCAGCGGAGAGGTCCCTCCTGACTCTGCCGCTAAGTCGATCCCGGGGGCACGGTCCACTGAATATGGGAATCGATTCCGAAGAAACAAATCCATAACGAGGACGAGTTCTTAATTCAATCTATCCCGATCGAACGATACCGTCTTGTATTTCTTAGCCGCGCTCCCCGAATAGGGGAAACGGGGCACCACATCCTACCCAACTAATTGGAAGTTTCGTCCCGAAACTTAAAGAATAGAACCTACCACTAGGAAATAGTGAGGGGAACCTTTCCCTCATTTCGGATTCAAGCTCCCAAGTAGATTCTTCGACGGAGTGATTCCGCCAAAGCATGCGCACGAGAGGAACCGAGCTAGTCCGAAGAAGCTTTTCTTTTCTATCCAAAATTTGCACAGGCTGTTCTATATACGTCAAGTCGGCTTGAAGGTTCAGTTGGTCAAGGTCTACCACATGGCTCGGGTCGTACACATATTTTCTAAGCTGTGAAACATGGAATATATCGTGTACGTCGGATAGGGATGGTGGTAGAGCAATCTGATACGCAACTGAGGCAACCCGCTTTAGTATTTCGAACGGGCCGACAAATCTTGGACTTAGCTTTCCTCTTGCCCCGAACCTGCTGACTCCTCGCATGGGCGAGACCTTGAGGAATACTCGGTCGCCTACTTGGAACTCTAGCGGTCTTCGATGTGTGTCCGCGTAGCTCTTTTGACGGCTTTGAGCTACCTTTAATCTATCCCGAATCAGCCGGACTTTCTGGACGGTCTGCTCTACGAGCTCAGGGCCAAGTACTTGCCGCTCCCCGACTTCGTCCCAACAGATAGGAGATCTACACTTCCGCCTGTATAGCGCCTCATACGGCGCCATTTGAATGCTTGATTGATAGCTATTGTTGTAAGCAAATTCGGCTAGAGGTAGATGAAGGTCCCAACTAGTCTTCGTGTCCAAGGCGTAGAGTCGCAGCATGTCTTCGAGGATCTGGTTGACGCGCTCTGTTTGGCCATCGGTCTTTGGATGGTAGGCGGAGCTGAATTTCAACTTCGTCCCCATTGCTGACTGCAGGCTTCCCCAGAAACGTGATATGAATCGACCATCTCGATCGGAGACTATGGTTACGGGCACGCCGTGGGGTCGGATGATTTCGTTGAGATATATCTGAGCCAGGCGGTCGGCACTCCAAGTAGACTTGATAGGCAGGAAGTGAGCTGACTTGGTGAGTCGATCGACGATAACCCAGACTGCATCATGTCCCCATTGCGTCCTCGGCAAGCCAACAATAAAATCCTAGTCCTGCTCGTGAGGCAAACACTACCGCGGCAAGCTCGAGGTCATGCGTTGGGTAGTTCTGCTCGTGAGGCTTTAGCTGTCGAGATGCATAGGCTATTACTTTGTCTCGTTGCATCAAGACACATCCTAGTCCCTTTCCTGATGCATCGCTATATATTTTGAAGTCATCTGGTCCGTTTGGCAAAGTAAGGACCGGGACGGAGACGAGGCGCTGCTTTAACTCCGTAAACGAAGCTTCACAGTCGTCCGTCCAAGTAAACTTCGCACCCTTCCGTGTGAGCTGCGTCAAGGGCGAAGCAATTCTAGCAAAGTTCTGTATGAACCGACGGTAGTATCCTGCCAGTCCAAGAAAGCTTCGGATGTCGCTAGCTGACTCCGGTCGTTTCCACTGCGTGATTGCTTCTATTTTCTTCGGATCAACTGAGATGCCTTCCGAGGAGATGATATGCCCCAAAAACGAGATAATGTCCAGCCAAAATTCTGATTTGCTTAATTTGGCATACAACTTGTGGTCTCGAAGGGTTTGCAGCACCATCCGCAGGTGTCCTGCGTGCTCATCCCTAGTCTTCGAGTACACTAAGATGTCATCGATAAACACCACCACGAATTTATCGATGAAGGGCCTAAAGACACGGTTCATCGTATCCATGAATGCAGCAGGAGCATTCATCAGTCCAAACGGCATCACGGAAAACTCGTAATGGCCGTAGCGGGTTCTGAAAGCAGTCTTGGGTACGTCCTCTGGCTTAATCTTCAGCTGGTGATAACCCGAGCGAAGATCGATTTTTGAAAATACTGCTGCACCCTGTAGTTGATCGAACAAGTCATCAATCCTTGGCAGAGGATATTTGTTTCTGATTGTGACCTTGTTCAATTCTCTGTAGTCGATGCAGAGGCGTAGAGTTCCGTCTTTTTTCTTCACAAAGAGCACGGGAGCGCCCCAAGGAGACACGCTCGGACGGATGAACCCGCGATCAAGCAATTCCTGGAGTTGGCGCTTTAATTCATTCAGCTCTGCAGGTGCCATTCTGTACGGAGGCTTTGAAATCGGCTGTGTATTTGGAAATGTGTCGATAGTGAATTCAATCTCTCGATCGGGCGGCATGCCGGGTAGTTCGCTCGGAAATACGTCGGGGAACTCCGCCTCAACGGAATTAGGCTCGACGTCTGCGTAGTCCTGCCGCGCGTCCCGAACTGATGCTAGAAATCCCTCGCAGCCTGTGTAGAGCATTCGTCGAGCAGATTTTGCCAAAATTACCATGCAGGCCTTGGTCGCATCGTTCGCTGGACTACTGGTGTAACAGAACACGGCTTCTCCGGGCAGGCCTTGGTCGCATCACCATGTAGAGTCTTTTGTTATTGTGCTTATTGTGTGTTGTTTTGTGAACTTGAATAATTTGTACCTCCTTTCATCATCATCTAGCGTACTTATATTTCATTACTACCTTGACTTATGCTGCTATTTTATTGCCTAGTTTTGCAAGCTTACTCTTTATCGAGCTTGTTCATGACATAGGTATTATTGGGGAGGCCCACAATAATATATTTCAGAATCAGTGTATTACGGTCTGATCAACCATAGTGCGCTTGGTTCACCCTTCGTATAACTACTTTACGTGGATTGAGATAGGTAGTGATTAGTAGACGAATATACTTGCCCTAGACATGTCTGACATATCGTATCGGTTTCATAACTGTACTAATACGAGCAGGCGAACAAAGGATTACCAAAATAGGATTTTAATCCACAACTGCTTTGACAATTCCCAATTGAATTCTTTAAATGCCTTGATTCCGATATTTCTAATCTATTACCTCGCCCTTGAAACTCTTTATTATTGATCTCCGTCTTCCCTTATTTTGGAAAGACGAAACTTCGTGCTTGGTATAAGTTTGATACACGGAGAGTACTAGATATACCCCATAGGTCGATCACATATTTGAGGATTAATGAACTTCAAAATTCTTGATATTGAGGACCCAATATTTATACCTTAGGTACATGATTTAAATTAGAATAATGAAGGTAAAATCATCAATTTGAATTTAGAGGATAAAAATATAGAATTTCAGACTTGAACTTTGGTGGATTGCATTTAAATTATTTTTAATTTGATGATTGGAATTAAACGTTGAGGATGTGAATGGAGTTTAAAAAGTCGAAGCATACAAAAAATTTATAAGTAAAAATGGGAATAATATTGGACTCGGATTACTTCTAGAGGAGATTATGATAGTTAGAGATCGGGAGGTGAAATTTACATGCTTATTTAAATTTTGAAGAGGTTATAAGGAATTACTTTAAATTTGGATATGGATATGGATAATTTGAGAAAGTGAGAAGAGATAACCATAGGTGGAAATTTTGATTGGAACAGTGGTCATCTTAACCTTGAAGTGATTGCAATGGATATGATTAGAATTTTGATTATCGCAAGGAGATTGCGATTGACTTGCCTTATGTACATAAAGGATTAATAGATTATGCCATATTTTAATTTCGAGGACAAAATTTTTATAAGTTGGGTATATTGTAAGCCCCCTGATGTTCAGGAATTATTAATTTGGACTTTTCGTAATTTTCTGGAATTTTTGGAATTTTTCTGTAATTAAAACCTACGATCTTGGTAATTAATTAATTTTTATTTGCCGTTAATTACTATTAAAATATTATAAAAATAATATTTTTGGGTGTAAAATAAAAAACTGGATTTATGATAATTTTCTGAAAATTTATTGGGCCCCGGACCTAATATAAAACACCTAAAAGCATTTATTTATTTAACTATTTAATTATTTATTTATTTTAATCCTAAACCCAAATAAACCCCTGAGCCCAACCGGCCCAGCCCAACCGAGCCCACCCGCCTTAACGGGTCGGGTCGGGTCCACCCGAACCCGACCCGCATCCGAATCCAACCCGCTTCTCCCCCAGCCCCCTCTTCTCCCGCGCGACTCGGTCGGCCCCCGCTTCCGCCGGCGTGCTCGCTTCCTCCGCCGCCCTGCCCGTGGCCACGCGCCTCCGCACCCTCGCCACGACCCCGCTCCGGCTGCCGCATCCCTCGGCCCCCTCGTCTCGATCCTCCCCCTATAAAACTCCCCTCATTCCCTCCTCTGGCCTACATCTCCCGCCGACCACCGCCTCCCTCACCCGACGCCCCGACCGCCGTCTCCCCAAGTCCCCAGCCGCCTCCGCCCCCTCCGGCGGCTCCTCCAGCAGCAGCAGCAAGCAGCCGTGTCTCCCCCGGCCGCCTCCGGCCCGCCGTGCCGCTCAGCGCCGTCGCCCCTCGCGCACCGCCGCCAACGACACCCGCCTCCGCTCCCCAGCCCGCCTCCGGCCGGCCGCCCCTCCGCCTCAGCTCCGGCGCCTAACCCTAACCCTAACCCTAGACACGGACACGTGTCGGACACGAGAAAGTCCGATTTTTGGAGTCCTGTTCAGGTACGCGTATCTCTCTGCTCGTTGACCCATTTTCGATTTTGTCAGTTGCATCGCGAAGCCTGCGTGACCCTCTCGGTGCCCGTGCAACCCGCTCGGTGTATCGCGTCCTGTGGCGATCGCGAACCGCGATCCGAAAATAGAAAAAATAACGCCCTGATTCACCCCGGAACTGGGTACGCCCCGCCAAACGGGACGACTTGGTCGCGCGCGGTCTTCACAGATACGTGTGCGTCATTGATACAGACGTGTGGGATTTCGCAGAAGTTGATTCAGATGTGCGTGCACACCGGAATCAACGCATATCCGCGGACAACGTCCCGTATCCGTCTTTTCTGGATCGCGCCCTAACTTTGTGTACACACGTCGGATTGAAACGAAACTTGCGCCATCGAACTCGTAGCGATACGCTGGTCCTGTGACCCAAGTTTGGTTCGATTCTGAGAACGTTGACGAAATCGCATGTCGTGGGCCCCACAGGCCCCACTCGACGGGCAATTTTGTGATCGGCTCATCGGAATCCAATTCTGAAAGTTCCGTTGGGTTCGTATCATCGTTCCTGACCTGTTGACACTAAGTTTGATAAAATTGGAGACCTTTGACCCTGACACATTTTTCGGTGCAAAGCGGGCCCACATATGGACCCTGTTTTGACCTGAAATTGTCGTTTTTGCCCTTGTCTCCAAATTGGACTCAAGGACAGGCGTTTCTAGCTATTTGATATCTTCTGAGCATGATGGTAATAATTATTTCAGCATCCGGAAATATTTTTAGAAATTTCCCGAGAACAGAACCGTAGTTGAAAATCCAAACATCAGGCAAGTACCTGCACTTCAAGTTTATTCTTTATATTATGATAATTAGTTCCTTGCTCTACTAGCACCATTGGATGATTACACTTAGTGTTAGAATTTGGATTTCATGTTCGCTTTTCGTGTCGGGAGGGAGAATACTAGGAGGCATGTAGTTTACCCTTCCCCCTGTCCTGACTGCTAGCTGTTGGTACGCGACTGTACCATCAGCCTTATACTCGATTATTCCTGACTGCTAGCCGTCTATGACGGCCTTATTAGCCTTATAACCCCCTACATGCCAACTATGTATTCTAAATACATAATTTCACACACACATAGTTCCTGTTGTCTTGTTGCAGTTCCATTTTCTTGTCTCATTATAATCCTGTTTTACTTATATTCCTGATTTTTAGTGCTTAACCTTAGTTAATTTTACTACTTATTATGCATATTCTTATCGTGATGCTTAGTCAGTTTTCACTACTTGTCATAAATATTTAGTTTAAGCTTTGTTGTGTATTGGTACTTTGCTCCTTTCCTGACTGGATCCGTTGATATTAGGCGATGATGAGGACTATGCCCCCACCTTTTATGGCCCGTATGACGTAGCAGATGATACTTTTGAGGAGCCGGTTCCTACTCAGGAGACTACTTTTGAGGAGTAGTTAGCCAGTTAGCTAGTATTTTTCTTTCAGCATAGTACTCGGGTTTGTCCCCGATTTATCTTCTGGTTCTGTAATAAACTGTGGATTTGTTTGTCACAATTTGCCTTATGAAATCTTAGCATTCTTATTTCCTTTTATTATCCTTGCCTATTTATTCTTGTGAATGAGTTAGATTTTAAATTACCTGTGAATATGATCTAGACAGCGTACTACCGCCGACACTGCGGCGTAGGCTGGACGTACTCGCGAACCGGTGCTCGATTCATCTGGGTGCGGGTCGTGACAATAAGACCCAAAAAAAAAAATAATAACATCCCAAAATAATTGAACATTCAGGACTGTAAAAATTTCTACAGTCCTATATGTATACAGGACTGCAGAAATTTTCACAGTCCTAAATTATACAATACTGTCAAAATTTCTACAGTCCTTTATACATATAGGACTGTAGAAATTTCTACAGTCCTCAATGTATATAGGACTGTAGAAATTTCTACAGTCCTCAATGTATATAGGACTGTAGAAATTTCTACAGTCCTGCATGGTTCTGCTCCATACATTCGACGAATGTCGAACTTGTATGCCCTAAAATCGGGTACGAGCCTCCAGAAAAACATCCAAACTACATCCTAAACTACATTCACGACTTGTATGCCCTCATTTTAAGATTGGAAAGATAACCACTGAAATTTTTTGAAATGCAATAGAAATTTTTAAAATTTTTGAAATTTTTTCTAAATGCAATAGAACAAGAAGAAGGAAGAATTGTACCTTGATTGTTTCGAGACTTTGGGAGCCATCGACAAGGAGGAGGAGGAAGAAGTGGAGGAGGACGGCTCCGACAAGAAAGGGAGGAGGGGGGAGGACTCCGGTGGAGATTTGGAGGGTTTGAGAAGATAATTTTAAATTTGGACTAGTATGAGTAAACTTCATTCATTAATGGGCTAGTCCCAATTCTGATCTAGTCCTAAGTAAATTATATAGTACCCTTATCAACAGCCTAGTATATATGTTATGTACAACCCTTCCTCAAATATATGTTTGTTCCTCTCTTTCCAAATATTTCAAACCGACGCCACTAATCTAATTCTCGTGTCTCTTTAAATCATATTGCACTCCTTCTTCTCACATTTCCAATAACCCTAATCACAGGTACAATATTTTGTCCATCTCCAGTGCGTAAGTTAAACTTGCTTCCCTGTGCTTGGCGTATTGACTCATCCCACAGTCGAAGAACAAATGGCCCATGGATTCATTGTCCTGACTAGAGAAGAGAGTACACACCCCTGCCCTGCAATTTGTATACCGAATCTCACTAATCTGTCCATTGCTAACAATCTCCCTCCCAAGCAATAATGCATAATTGCATCCTTCAAGCCACCCCTTTTAACCAAATAAACTGAACAAATTCCATGCCCGAACCTTATTATATGTAGATAGGAACTCAAAATTGCCATTGCCATTGCCATTGCCATTGCCATTGCCATTGCTAGTATGGTCCCAAACCAAGGATCCAGCCACAGGTCAGTCAGTCTATTCCCCCATTTGCTACTACTCTTGATATAGACTGTCCAACTGTAATCCGGTGACCAAGTATAGTTTTGAATGTAATAGACTCAATTGTTATTACTTCTATACACCCCAAAATTACTCCCCACAAGTACCGGTTAGCCATCCATTCGGCTCCATGTGAGCTTTATACCAGCCACCGTTCTCACTATATATATATATATATATATATATATATATGTGGCACCATTATCAATGACGTTCCAAACTAATTTAGTACGGGATGCCATTGTCAATGACGTCTCTCTATTTTTATTTTGAGCACTATTACAAGTGACGTCTCGTCCCTCTGTAATTTTTAAAATTTAACCTCTTTAGTGCAAATTATATAAAAAAAAATTCCTCTATACATAATTTTATGTTTTATTAGTATTATCCCCTCCATTTAGTGTTAAATAATTGGGGGTGGAGGTGTAAAACCACTAATTCTGAAAACCGTATTTTTATTATTTTATTATTATTTATGATAATCTAAATAGAGAAATAGATTTTATTCCGAGGTATTGAGCATTTAGAGGATTTATTGAGCCATTATAAATTTTTTCTAATTTATTCCATGTAGGAAGACCCGTTGGAAAGTTGCTACCTTATCCGTATACCCCAATACACTTTCCAGAATTCCTATATATATATATATATATATATATATATATATATATATATATATTATTAATAAGGAAAAAGGAAAGAAAAGAAAATAGAATTTCCTATTGATCCAAACCCGCAACCCGTTAAACCACACTTCCACGCGCATAAACAGACCACAGCAACCGCTCATTACTGCGTATATTTCACCGTGCGTAAACCACAGCAGCAGCAGTATCAAACCACCGCTTATTTTAACCCGCATAAACTTTTCCTTTCTCTACGCGTAAAACCAACCTATAAACTCCCTCGACCAGATTTCAGTATTTAACATTAAATTAGGATTATTTTTAGCTAATTAGAATTTATTAGAATTTTTTTAATTATTTTGCTTACATATCCTATTTACTTGTGCACATGTCCATCACCTAATTAATTAAAGCATTACACTGACTGTTATCCCCAAACAAAGTTCACATACCTCTCCTAGACATGTTAGCCTATTTTTTTGAACTTTGTGCAACTCCCAGATACTTTATTTTGAGGCTCGTTTTAGTCGCACAAATATCGTTACAAACGTCCATATTTATTTTTTATTTAATTTCCTGATCTATATCCATCTTTGTTCCCATAAAGAATAAAGGCCCAATAGGCACCTGTTTTGCCCAAACAAAAATACGTTATTATTCTACACTGAGTATACTACATTTAGTATATTGACACCGCATTAAAATTATGGCCCTACCTGCCTCTAAATAATTAGAGAACACCGTATGCATTAATTATTAATTAATTAATACGGTGACCCGTATCACCCAGAAACCAGGCCCAGCCCCTGTCCAGGCTCACCCCCACCCCCTCAGAGCCCTCACACAGCAATTCCCTACAGTTCTGTGAATTTTAGCATTTTTAGGAATAGGGTGTTTTTCCAGATAAATTACGTAATTGTGCAATTTTGCAATTAATAGGACTTTATGCAATTTATGAAATTGCAGGGGTTTTTCTGCAAATTTCAGGGTGAGGTGTCACCCCCCTATTGGACGGTGAACCTACACCGTCCATTTTGGACGTGGGACCCACCCAAAATATCAGCATAAATATCCTAAAATATCTAAGATATTAAATTACCTAAATACCCCTAATAATTAACCTAATTACAAAAATACCTAAAATCCTAAACCTATATAAACTACCCCAGCCCCCCCATTCCGAACTCAAGCCACCACCAACTCCGCCACCCTCCGCCCACCGGACCTCCGTCGGACGCTTCCCCACCTCCCCGGCCTCCCCTCCGGCCACTGCACCCCGCCCTAGCCACCGCCACCCGCCGCCAGCATTGACCACACCACCATCACCAACAACAGCAGCATCACCATCCCCACCACCCGACGCCCTAAACCGCCACCACCCGCCGCCGTGGACCACCGCCACCACCCCCATCCGCTTCGCCACCCTCCCCTGTAGTGCCCCGCTCTGCGTAGGCACTATGTACAAGTGAGATCGCCTTGCTTGCTCGAACAGAAGTCTTCTCGGAGAGTTTTCGACCGATTAATCAATGTGAGTGGACAGAACTGCATTCTCTGATTCTTGCACGAGTTAATAATGAATCTGAGTTTTTGAATGCTTGTTTGCTTAAGAAAAATATTTTCATAAGAGAATGATAGAACCGAATCAGTATGCTAATAAGAGAACTCACATAGCTTGTCATTGAAACGAACATGCTGCATAACTAAAAGAATATGAATGCTTGTTAGAAATGAAATAGAACCATTGCTATGCTAAGAGAAAGATAGATATGTGCATGCTTAGAAACACCGACACAGCTATTGAACGAACCTTTGCTATGCTAAGAAAGATAAGTAAAATGAATCGTTCAGATATGTCCCTTTAATGTGCTAAAGAAAGAGAGAGTTTTTGCATGTTAAGTATGAATCAATCGTGCTTGCCTTTATATGTTTCATTGTCTGTTTGCTATATCGAACTGCTAAGTAAAAATGTGTGAGTGCAGTGACTAATAGTACGCCGTGAGGATACGGCCCGCAAGGGTCTAGTGGGGTGTGCTATTAGTAATGTGAAAGATGTGCTTCGTTGGAAAGATGTTTGATGAGACTGCATATATTTTGCTTGATCATTGTTTCGCTTGAACTATGTGTTTATGTCATTGCATTGGTCTTGGACAACTTGTTCACAAGGTCTTGTCTCTCGAACGATTCCTGGGGCACTGGGAATCGCTCGGTCCGGAAGAGATTTTTGGATCGCCCTGAGGTGTACGGCTCGTAAGGGTCTAGTGGGACGATATATCTATTAGTGAGATAGGCTTGTACGTCCCAACTGCTAATCATGGGGTGACCCATGGACCGTCATATAGATAGGGCGCATGCTAGGTTTACCTTCTTGCATACCTATCGATTGTTGACGCCTGAGATTGATACATAGTTATGAATATACAAATTGTGTCTAACTTGTGTGTCTGCTGCAGGGATAACCGTTCGGCTATAGGGTAAGAAATATAAGTTTATGCATAAGCCTGCTCATTCATTTTGTCTGCATCGTAGAGATTATCTGATAGAGCTTCATGCATTGCATCGGTCAGACAATGACTATTAGTGCAGAGCTGAACCTCGGTCACAGCTGCTAATAGGATCAGAATGTGAGTCATTGGTTAGCTGGACTACCGCTACCGATCCTGAGTTTCTCGGGGACCAAAATCATATAGATGTGTCTGCTTGTGTGCTAATGAATAAATGATAGTCCACTTGATAAGTTTGTTTTAAATTCGATATAATCAATCTGCTAGATAAGCTTTGCCCTAAGAGTTAGATTTGTGTTGCACAATACATGCTGCGCACTGCACGATAGAGCATTGTCCCGATTAGTATGCTTATAAGTTTGAATATGCAAACTGTTTCAAAGTTATGTTTTCAAAGATATAATCTGACTATAGTTCTGAACTGCATGAAATGAACTTAGGTAAAAAGTAGCAAGATCACTAGTAATGTAATATTTTGCCACATGATTACTTAGTGTGGGTTTCAGGGGGTGTAGCTTCTGTTCAGTTGTTTTATCTCACCAGTACTTGCATAAAGTGCTGACCCACCAACAGTTTGCTTGTTCTCAGGTGCTCGTTCGTCCGAGAAAGCGATAGCCGTGCCTCATCCCAAGGAACCGGAAATTTAGAGTCGATGCTTGGAGCCGCATCGAGTTGTGCCTGTTTTGAGTTGCTTTTGTATAGAGGGACATAATGTATGGAATGGTGTTATTGTAATCGAGAGAAGAGTGCTTGAGCGATCTGTAACCTC